>BMAU01015957.1:0-97800 GCA_019973935.1 Trichonephila clavipes
TAGTAGAATGAAGAAAACTAAAACATGTGTGTTGTACATTGTCTGGGTTTATCGATAAAATTTTGAATTCGATGATTGATGAACCACACAGTTTCACATTTTCTGGTAGAGTTGTCCCGAGTATTGTAATCAATACTGGTGAGAATTGTTGCTGTGAACCAGTTTTAATAAATCTTCTCATCTATATTATTTCAAAATTATTAGTTTCTTGTAGCTCTTTTGCTATCTCATTCAGAGATATATCGAGTGGTATTTCATAAATAAGGAATCTTGACGTGATTCCCTCCCAAAGAATATTCGTTTTAACTGACACATTTGAAATTTTCTCAAGAGATAGTATTTGTGCTGCACATACTGGGTCTAGCGTAGAGAACCTTATCTTTCCATTACGAGTAAAAGACATACTTTTTATGTTTTCATGACGAGCAATTTTTTTCTTTATTTCTGCATTTAAAAGCTGTGGGTTAGACTTTGGAATCTGAGAGGATCCTTGACTATTTTCAACCAAGATATTGTGATTTCGGATATAATTCTTTGTCCAGCTCGTAGAATAATTTCCGCGTCCCTCAGAGAAGATCTGAAAATTTTTGAAAATCCTGTTTCCATTGTTAAACTATTATCGATTAAGGGTTGTTTAACATCAGAGACGATTAATCTAGAGTGACTCAGCTTGAATCTTTTTTCAAATAAAAAAACCAGAGAATAATAGAAATTGGAAAATTACCAAAAAACAGAACCAAAAGTAGGAAAAAAACCCTCTTGCTCTGGAAAGGGAACCAAATAAAAAAAAGAATGATACAACCTTTTAAGACTTGAGGAAATTAATACACCACTTTCAACCGACCACCTTCCTTGTCACTCCACTCATCCATTCGCCATGTTGTTTACATTTGAGGAGGTAAAAGATAGGCTGAAAGTAAACAAACATGGAAGTCGTTAAATAAAGAGCACTTTTTTAGAAGAGAAGAGGGGAAGGAAACAGGGGGATGACAGTTTGCTGGGTTACAGAGCTTTGCAAATTTCTCGCCAATATCGGCGCTTGCTTTGAATACAATGCCAATCATTTATTTTCGAATTAGACGTGGACCTGTTCACACGGTGTGAAAGCTGTATTCTTATCGAAAGCATAAAATAATATATAACCATCTTTCGAAATAGCAAGTTTAAATACATGGAACAAATTTATTTTAAATGAAATTAAATAATTTATTTCTTCATCATTTTTTGAATAAAAGTTGAATTATGTAATTGCAGTGGTAAGTAATACGATTACGAGCAGAAAGCGCTTACATTGTTTGATTGTTTTTTGAAGCTGCGGATTTTTAACGAAACGATACTGGATTTAGATAATACGATTACTCATGCACAGAAATTCAAAAAAGCAGCTCCTCTGTTGTACATTTTGTAGATGTTACGAATAAGTATTTTAAATATAACCAATAAGTGATTTAGTCGGATCTTTTACAAATGTTATTACTATGTAAAGGACAGTTTTTGAAGAGATTTTCTCTCACTAGATGGCTGCACCTGTCAACTGTTTTCCGAATCCGCGAAACGTGGTATTGGCAAGATAACCAAATTAATTCTATTCAAATAAATGTTAAACTTATTTTATATAAATGCATTTAATTTCTGTTAATTTTTAAAATGATCTTCATAATTTATATTTCTGTTTTTATATTTTTACTGGTGTAGTTGTATCGATTATATTATGCTTAACTGCAACATAACTGTATAAAATACTGAAAACGTGGCATTTTCTGTACAACGTGTAGATATAGCTTTGCCGCCGGTGTTGAACGAACACGCAGAATAAAATTCCAGTAGATATTGATAAAGTCTAAAGTATGAATTAATGAAAACTCAACACACTTGAGTATTTATTAGAGTGCTATGAAACAAGCACCTAATAACTGGTGACCCTGGATTTATTGATTGTTAACTGGATTATTCAATATGACAGAAGCTGAAAAGTTCGAAGCAAGCGGTGTCAGCATCAAAATACCGCCGTTCTGGTTCGACAAACCTGAGATATGGTTTTATCAGGTCGAAGCGCAGTTCAGGATTTGCCGGATTACTTCGGAGGAGACGATGTTTAGTCACCTCGTGGCTCAACTGGAACCGAGGGTGTTGGAAGATATCTGGGACATTGTAAAAGATCCTAACCCCAACAAATATTCAGCTACGAAGGAACGTCTTTTGAAGATATTCGTCAAAAGCGAAAACAAAAAAATCAAGCGTCTTCTCACAGGGATTGAGTTAGGTGACATGTTGCCTAGTCAACTGCTAAGAAAAATGAGCGCCCTCGCTGGTACCGATGTCTCGGAAAAGGCGTTGCGCACAATATGGCTGGATAAAATGCCAGATTCTGTTAAGTGCATTGTAATTGTCAGTGAAGAACACCTCTACATGAAGTATTAAAAGGAGCGAAGAAGAAAGACCGCAGAAAAGTGCATTGGACTGATGACACCAGGAGAAGCTTCGAAAAATGCAAAACTGACCTTGCCGAAGCTGCTTTTTTATCCTTTCCAAGATCTGGACTACCCCTATCACTTTGCACAGATGCATCAGATTTTGCTGTGGGCGCAGTACTCCAGCAGTTAGAAAACGAGGGTTGGAAACCAAAAGCTTTTTACTCAAAGAAGCTAAATGAAACACAAACAAGGTATAGTACCTATGACCGAGAACTATTGGGAATATACCTTTCAGTAAAACATTTCAAACACCTGCTGGAAGGGAATGATTTTTTTATATATACTGACCACAAGCCTCTGACTTTTGCATTTAAGCAAAAAAATGAAAAAGCATCACCAAGACAACAACGACAACTTCAATACATTTCAGAATTTAGTTGTAACATTCAACATGTATTGGGTAAAGATAATGTTGTTGCAGATGCCTTATCCAGAATTGATTCAATTTCTGAAATCAACTTTGAGGAAATTGCAGAAGAGCAAACTACTGACGAAGAGTTGCAACAATCATTGCACAACAATTCTCTAAAATTTAAACCTTCGACATTGCCATCTGAAAAAAACTTTGGTGTGACATCTCAACACAAAAATTAGACCACATTCCACAAAAATTTAGGTTTCAAATATTCCAACTAATTCATGGCTTAGCTCACCCTGGAATTAAATCTACAGTAAAACTGATGACTGAAAAATATGTCTGGTCAGATATTAAAAAGCAAGTCAGAGAATGGGCAAAAGCTTGCATTAGATGCCAAAAATATAAAGTCAGCAGACATACAAAATCTAAATTAGGAGAATTCGAACAACCAGATGAAAGGTTTAGTGTAGTTCATATAGATCTTATTGGAAAACTACCACCTTCAGAAGGGATGCAGTATTGCTTAACCTGCATTGACCGATTCTCTTGCTGGATGGAAGCAATTCCTATACCTGAAATAACAGCTGAAATAGTTGAGAAAGCATTTTATGAGAAATGGATTTGTAGGTTTGGAGTACCTGCCAAATTAGTCACAGACCAAGGTCGACAGTTTGAGGCAGAACTATTTAGAAGCATAGCTGCAATATGTGGTGCTAAAGTAGCCCACACAACATCTTACCACCCTCAATGTAATGGGAAAGTTGAACGTTTGCATAGGACCTTGAAAGGTGCTATAAAAGCTCACAACAATATTAGGTGGACAGAGTCATTACCCACTGTGTTGTTAGGTTTAAGAGCTGCCATAAGACCTGACATTAGTTACACAATTGCACAGAGATGGTCTATGGTACTTCTATTAAATTACCTAGTGAATTTTTTGATCCCCCTACAATTAACATGGATCCACAGAATTTTGTTGCCAAACTACAGCAACACATGGCAGAGCTAAAGCCACTGAAGTCTCCTAGCAACAGGAAGCAAAATATCTTTGTGCATAAAGATTTGAAATCCTGTTCCCATGTGTTTATTCGTATCGACAGAGTTAAAAAAGCATTAGAACCACCATATGAAGGACCATATACTGTACAAAAAAAGTATGATAAGTATTTCACAATCTTAATCAAAGATAAAGCAGTTAATATCTCTGTAGATAGACTGAAACCTGCCTATTTGTTAGCAGTGGACAATCAAAATGAACAAACTAGTGTTGGAAAAAAAATAAGATTTCAAATTGGAAAGAACTTTCCCCAATGCCTGATGAACAACCTACTACCAGCTGTGGCAGAAAGATAAAAAAAACCAGTACGATTTAGAGAATAAACAAAATAGCAACTATTATGTATGTAAGTGTTAAAGTTTGAAATTCCTTTCACTTATTACTAGTAAACAGTTATTAAAAATTAGTAAATTTGAAAATCACCATTTATAAAAATGTATCTAATTGACTAAATGTATTTCTCTTGGTAATGCAATTCATGTACATATAGTGAAAAAGTAATAGTAAACACTGCTTTAAATGTTGTAGATATTCTTATAAAATGACAATGTATGTTTGTTCCTGGATTTTAGAATTGAAAATTGACTCTTAATAGCTCAAACTATTAAATTGGTTATAACATGTACATATATATACACCTTTTGTATGAGTTTTTTTATGCTAGTATTGTGAAATTTAAATAATTATTCTTCCACTATCCTGATATAACCTTATCAGTAAGTTGTAAGCAAAAGTAGAATTGTTGTAATTTCATAACAGTGAGAATCTAAATCAAACAAAAGCTGTGTAAACAAAAAGAAATTAAAGAGCATGATGTAAAATGTTCCATATATATTCTCGCATTCAAATTAATATATATTATACAAAGTTCAACTTTATGTCACAAATAATTATTCATTACTACTGTTTTTTACATTGTCGACAGAAATTCTCTCATTAGTATTACAATTTCTGGGCATCTCATCTCTTAAATGTGTTACAGAATGTGTTTTTTTTTCATTGGAAAGTATGTATTTTAACAAAATTATCTATTATGTATTTAATAATGAACATAAAGTTTTCAGGATATCAATATAAATAGATGTGTTGTGTTAGCATCACAAATTCTATGTTTATAAATAGATATGTGTTAGCATCAAATTCTATATGTAGAAATAATATGTGTTAGCATCAAATAAAATGTGTATAAATAGATACTGTTTTGCATAAAAATGCTCAATTGTGGTAAATGGATTATATTAGTGATTAACTGAGTTATAATTATGTGGTGAATTGAAAGTAAAGTTTTCTTGTATTCTTTCTTGTAAATAGGAAGTTTTCTGTGTTATATATTATAAAATTACCCATTGTGTATGTAAATATGAAAATTGATTTTTTTAACACTATTGGATTTGATATGTTTCATAATAGTCAAAAAAAAAATTAAGCTGTTGTCATAGCAGAGTAACCTGAAATGTTTTTTAATTGCATGTTAACTTTCATTGGAATATGAATGATTTTTTTCGCAAAATATTTATATGTACTTCTTAGTTTCCCACGTTCAAATATTGACTGAGTTTTGTGTATTTGCAAAAGAGTTCTATAGTTTTTTTTTTTTTGAGTTATTGAATATCTTATATGTACTTTTTTTTTACTTTGTTTAAATTTGATTGTTGTTCAGTATAAATATACATTTAAAGTAATTGCTGAACATTTTAGTTGTATTTTTCCATGTATTTTTTATGAAACAGGAAGGTAGCTGTGTTTAAATATTTTTAAACTTGTAGCATATTTTGTGCACTAAGACTTCTGTAGCAATCCTGTAGTAGTAATTTTGTGTTGTGTAATGTAATGATTAGTAATGAGTGTGTTAAAAGCGGTTTGTATAAGTTTAACTTGTAAAAGTACAATGTTAAAAATGAAATTATAATCTGTTCAATAAGTCTGAAACTGTCCCTGCCATATATTTTTTTCTTGTATCGTAACTTTGTTACGGGCAAGGGAGTAATGTAAAGGACAGTTTTTGCAGAGATTTTCTCTCACTAGATGGCTGCACCTGTCAACTGTTTTTCGAATCCGCGAAACGTGGTATTGGCAAGATAGCCAAATTAATTCTATTCAAATAAATGTTAAACTTAAATAATAATTGTTAAACTTATTTTATATAAATGCATTTAATTTCTGTTAATTTTTAAAATGATCTTCATAATTTATATTTCTGTTTTTATATTTTTACTGTGTAGTTGTATCGATTATATTATGCTTAATTGCAACATAACTGTATAAAATACTGAAAACGTGGCATTTTCTGGTGTTGAACGAACACGCAGAATAAAATTCCAGTAGATATTGATAAAGTCTAAAGTATGAATTAATGAAAACTCAACACACTTGAGTATTTATTAGAGTGCTATAAAACAAGCACCTAATAACTATAAATCGAAAGGGTAAGTTTTTTTTATACAGAATAAAAAGTGTTTACTAAAGTGATTTGAAAAGCTTATTTTCATATTAAGTTTTCTATTCTACAAAATATAATGTTTATTTATAATTTTAGATAGCTTGTGCACTGAATATTAATTGATAGATTTTTATTAAATCCGTTATTTGTTTCGCTCATTCTGTGGGTCATCAAATTACATTGATCGTTACGTAATCGTAAATACTTGTTTTATTAATAACAATTCAATATGTATACATATTCATAATGATACAGGTCGAATGACGGATTGACCGGAAGCTATGGTTTTCACTCTGACAATGAATCGAGTTTCTCTGGTATTTTTGTTTAATATAAACGGAAAATTTTTAAAAGCTTAATATTTTATCACTTTATATCGAACTCTCTCTCTCTGTAAAAAGGAAAAAGCAGACTTCCAAAATTAACAAGAAACAATTTTTCTCTCATACTTGAAAGCTAGATCAGATTATAAATTAAACTCATTTTCAAACGGAAATTAGTATATATCCTTCCATAGTATAATCATATATCTACACATATAATGTATAAACTCGACTAAATTTATGCCAAATAAAATAATGAAAAAGGGGATTTCAATTACATGTTACTGCTAAATGTAATTATTCATATAGAAATACATATTTGTGAATACAATTCTTTTTTTGTACCTAATGAAATTCGAGTTCGAACAAGACAAAAATTGAATTACATACTGCTTGTGTTATAGTTTTTAATTAAATGGTATGAAAAGTCTAAATTCTCTCTACACGCTATGCTTACACGCAATAAGTTTTCTTATAAAGAGAAAGTTAAAAATTCACAAATGTAAAATGCAAGAATTCTCGTTCCGTAAGAAACCATAGGATACTCTCTTATGGTTTCCTCTTCTAAAATAACTATATTAAACGCCGAATTAAAAATAAATTCCCTTATTTAAATGCCTATAAAATGAACGAAAAGGTTTATTGAAATATTTTTTACCTTAGCAATAATAGAAACCACAATTTCACACAATTGCTACTTTACAGTAAATTATTTTAAATACAAGGGATGCATTTCTCTACTATGTTAAAAATCATACGGCCAATTATTTACAAATTACTAAGAGCACTTCTAAATTTATATTAATTTACGTATATAAAGCATGCTTTAATTTTTTTTACGAAAAAGTGATTAGAATTTTTTACAAGATTTTCTGGCCGTAATTTTATATCCTTGTTAATTTTAAATAATTTAAATAGAGTTTATCCATAGAAATGTATCTAATTATAAAACTAAAATTTTATTTCTAATAATGTCCCTAAAATTTTAAGACACGTTTACCTATATAATGGACATCATACTTAAATTCCTGTTTAATTTAATTATTGAGTTCCAACCTTCCTCCTCCACCCAAACTTTTTAGACAGTCATAAAAGCGTGATTCTTACTGATTAGTGTGTGTGGGGGGGGATAAGGATTATCTTATTTTTTCTGCTTAAATCTTCAAAACATGCATATACTCTGAAAATAGTTCATTTATTCAACCATACAATAGTAATACTTTTATTTGTTATTCTTCCGTGTTCTTTTTAATAAATACTGAAGTAGGAAAAAAATTACTTTCGAGTCAAAGATAATATTCACAGTCCTCTAGTGTAAATAAATTACTTTTCATTTAATGTTAAATACAGTAAATTGTGCCAATCCTAGTTCATAATGTCGTATAAAAATTGAATCACGCAAAGTGATTGAGAATATGGCGAAGTACTGAATATCGCAAAATTGGTGATGCGACACAGATAATTTTTATCAAATTGCAACTGTAGCATTTTTTGCTGAAATAAAAGGCCATTTGATTTCATAAATAATTGCATTATATATAAACTTTTTAAAGAAGCGGGCAAATAACCAAATATCATACAGAAAGAGGATAACCTACATCAAATTGGGACTTGTAAAACACATGACTTTTAACAAATTTGGTAAATTCAATGCAAAAACTACATTATTTTTTTTAAAACACATTTAATACAACTGATCACATACACGAGTGCATTTGTTATTTTGATAAATAGTTTTGAAATGAGACAATCTAAAACATAGTTTAAAATTAGAATATAATACATTGTTGACTAATTGTGATATTGGTTGCTAAATAACAAGGAAACATTAGAATTGGTGGTGCCTCAATTTCAATAGTACTGTTTCGCTTTGCTTCTTCCCCACTCAGTTCAAGGACGTGGTCGAAAATCGAAAACGAATTCAAGCATCTCTCTCTTCCTTCCTTGGAAGTGACGTCATTCCTGTTCCTACTCTTCCCTCCCCTCTTCAGAGGGTGGCTCTTCCTCTCCCCGCCTGTGGGGACAATTAACCGCGGCTTTTTTACAGAGCTGTACTTGACACTCGCAGACGACACAGCAATTTTGGCATCCCACACTGAACCCAAGCTCGCTGCCAGAGCGATCAACAGACACCTCCTAGATTTAGAAGATTGGTTCTCCAAATGGAAAATTGCCCATAATGTGGCAAAAACGGAAGCAGTCTTCTTCACTAGAAAAACACGATTAACATATCCAGAAGTTTTTCTACACAACGCAAAAATCCCTTGGTCTCAGAACACCAAATACCTTGGTGTGTTACGTTAGATAACAAACTCACTTTTAAACAACACGTTACGCGCATACGTGAGAACTTTATCAAGAAAGCTCACACGTTATCCCACAAAATTAATAAAAGATCTAAATTAAGTAGATCAAATAAATTACTTATTTATACTCTACTTCTAAGACCAATCCTAACTTACGCCTCTCCAGTGTGGAGTTTCGTAGCTAAAACACACATACAAAAACTCAAAGTAATTCAGAACAAAACACTGAGACAGATTCTATGTGCCCAATGGTACATGAGAAACTCTGCTCTCAGAAAAGCCATTAAATTTAAAACCATTAGAGAATTTATGAAAAAACTAGCGAAATTTTTTTAAAAAAAAATAGATAATTCAGACAATATCTCGATCCAAAAGATCGAGAAGTACACTCCATCGAGACTCTTGCACAGACCCAGAAACATTCTAATTGATTAACACCCAAATTTTTTCCTCAGACTTTTATCCCATCTTTTATTAAAAAACACCATTTTTCCAAATTTTTTCACTCCAAATTCAATCATTTCACATAATTCATGAACAAAAAATTCACAGTCAAACATCACGAAACCCATCCACCAATCGGAGAGCGCCTTTGACCAGTCGGACTCTGGCAGCCTCCGATCCCGCAAACGGCGACGGTACCACTCCCGGGACCGAAGATTACATTACCTCAACTACCAATCAGGAAGCTCCCTCTCGCAAACGCGGGAGAGAGCAGTCGAACTCAAATTTCTACACAACGCAAACACAAAAAGCTGCCTCCCCATTGGACAGGCGATTAGCCATCCCGAGACCCCCATTGGCCGAGGGAAACTCAAACTAATGTAAAATTCTTTCAGTAAATGTATTAGTAACTATTATTCAATATTTTAAACTTAAAATTTAAAGCAAATTCTTTTATCTTTCATTAAATTATTAATTTTATTAAAACCTTTAAATAAAATGGGCAATGTAATTAAGTTATCCTCGTGTTTTTAATTCACCAGACAAGAGATCAAAAGCCCTGGCGGGCTAAGTGCTCTAGGAACGTAACCCAGCTAAACTTGTATTTTTCTCTCTTTTCAGATAATTTCCTTGCTCAAACGTGAATGGGATTTTAAGCACTATTTTTTAAAAATTAGCTTATTTTTATATACATAAGGAACTGAGGAAAAATATTTGAAATTATAGTATGATCATGGAATGTACATTAAGTTTTCAATAAACAACAAGTTTTATTATTAACTGTAGTAATAAAAAAAAAATTTTTTTGGAGGGGCGGGTGAGTTTGTATGGAATTAACGATTTCTAATATGCAATAACGCCTGCTTTTTTGCTTGGATTATTTCAAATGCGAAAGTTATTTCTTGGCATTAAGTCATCTTAATACAACCTAATTGGAAAACAAAAGAGGTGCTGACATTGAGTTTCAGGCTTTTAAAAATTAAAATTTGTTGGATTTAGGGAAATTTGTTTAAAGATACGAAAATTTCTTTATATGACAAAAAAAAAAAGAAATTATAACTGATAGTAAACACTTTACTTATTCTTAAGATTTTAAAGACTGAGTAAACATTTACCACTTTGTAATAGAAAAAGGTAATATTAAGAGAAATTTGTATATAAGTATTAATATTGATTTTGATGCTATAAAATGTAGTCAAAACTTTATAAATTTTATAGATGACATACAGATTTTGAAAAGAATATTAGTTTTCAAACTCGTTGAATCTCACTCAAAGTAAAACATTCTAAAGATGTTAAATGTTGGTAAAAAGTATAAGCTGATCACACATACACATAGAAAATATATTATTTTAGGAATAATATTGAAGCTGAGTAGTAGTGCATCACGCTTCCACACCACAGGTGCGAGTTTCAAACCCCGGGCTGGGCATGGTTGACTCAGCCCTTCATCCTTTTAGTGGGTTGATAAATGAGTGCCATGCTTGCTTGGGAACTAAACACTGGGAATTTCGCGTCATATTGACCACATGACCGAAGCATCTGCTCACGCAACTCAGCGACCAAGGTCACGTATACTGAGATGGGCACAGCAGGTCTTGGCTCTCATGGGCTGTTGCGCTACTGAGTTAAGGAATAATATTTTATTACAAAATATAAATGATCAAATTAGAAACAGCAGTTGCAAGTACACAATTTAATGTACAAAGAACACATATTAAGGAATAAACATTTTTTCCCCTTTACTATGAGCAAATGATTATAATGCAAACAGATACCATTATTATATAATAAATTATTAGCTTTACATAGAGGTATTCTAAAATCGTTTATAGAATTGCAAATCGATGAAAATCTCAATAACTGGAGAGAGAGAGTGACAATTAATGTCGCTCTGTTCAGCTACACGAGGATTTTTGGCAACGGACCTCGTAATTTTGAACCATGATCAAGTGACGAGGACGACACCTGAGCTGGCACCACTGTCTTAACTTCCACACCACACCAATGAGAAGACGTTTGAGCCTCAATAGATTTAACGTGTATCAATACTTCTACATGACGGCTAATAACTAGATGAAAAATATCGAATATTCTTTTATTTTTTGAATCTATTTCCAACTATAATCACATTTAGTTTCTATACCGGTTGAGAAAACTCTCTACCGAATTTTCAATAAATGTAGTTCCATCTTTACAATTAGATTCAGTAATTAATTTTTAAATTTTTTCATAATTACACGATAAATCTTTTTTTTTAAATATTTTCTGACACAAATACAAAATTATTCATTAATTAAGAAAAAAAGTTTTTCAAAAATGTAATAGTCTTTGAGTATTTTGTTCTATACATTTCTTTAACCAGCCTATCCATTTAAATTCTAAAAAAAATAGTGTAATTGGGTAAAAAAAAAAGAAGCACTTATTTCATTTTAATTAAAGGTACAATAAACTTAGATAAAATTAATTAAATTTTAAGTAAAACTTATTTATATTTTGATTTTCAGTAAATGCATTAAAATATGTAAATTATTATAAATTCATTTTTCATTCTATTAAATGCAGGAATTTTGTGTGTGTTACACAAACTTAATTTACGCAGGTGTCAAAAATAATGTAATTTTTAATCAATTATAATAATGTATAATCAATAATATAAAAGAAAAGAAAATGGAGAATGTGTGCTTGCTTTATGTCATAATGTAAAATTTAGATTTTCTTAGATCGTTAAAGAATTATTCTAAAAATAGTTTAAAACTTTGAAGCTCTATCTTTTTTTAAATGAAAATATCTACTTTGAGACACTTGCATACGGCTTTTTTTTCAATCAAGAAGAAAATTACGTCAAATATGTGTTTTGTTTAAAAGTTGTTGTACGTATTTGCTACATATGTATTCCAATGGACATCGTCAAAAATCAACTATGATTCTTAGGAAACTGCGCTGTTAATGATTTTATAAATGTTTTTCTCTTTTTGAATATATTTGCAGAATACATGGTACTCTTAATCCATTCTGTTTTGATATATTAGAATTCATAATACTTAACGAATCCTTAGAATAAGTCTAAATTTTATTTACAAGTATTTTTCAAAAATTAAAATTATATTTTCCTTTGACCTAATTCTTTCTATATATACTGAAAATTATGATAAAACATTTACTGTGGCAAATAAATGAGATGTGAACAGCAGGTAGGTGTTTCGCATTATGCTATAAAATGTGAATATTCTAAGGCTATAAATGTTGGCACATGTTAAATAGTGCCACATTGTAGTCCCTTCATGTTTTTTTTATTGAAAAATAATCACGATTAGGGGTTCCATCATGTAACAGAGCTGATACACATTAAGTCAAAATCCTTACGTTGTCATGGTGTGGAAATTAGAAGTGGGGGCTCTAGCTCGGCTATCGTTCTCGTTACTTGATCGTCATTTAAATTACGAGGTCCGTCTCGTAAATGAAATATTAATAATTTATCAATTTACCTACGTGTTCCTAAAAATAAATTCTTTAAATACACATAAGGAATTTAAGATTATATTTTTTTTCAACGGTAATAAATTGTTTTCATTTGTAAAAAAGAGGAAATGCTTTTGAATTTTAGAATACTTGATAGTAAAGTACAAACAATAAGCTGGTATCAAAGACAAAATATTATGACTACAAACATTTTTAATTTCCCAAGGAGCTTCATGTATCTCTGTAAACTTGTTTACATAAAAGGATTGTGACGTCTTGCACGTCTTTTCTTTAACAAGTCCTTTGGGTTCTTTGGGCCAGAATTAATGGCAACTCTTTTCCAACCAAATCCAAGAAACGAGAAGTGAAAAGATGCAAATAATGTAGGATAAATATAGGATCTTAGAGTAAGCGTAATGGCAATGTAAAGGAATGTTAGACAATTGATGTGCGTTGTGGCAGTTGATGATTATTGAAGTTCGTGGTTCAAGATTTAAGTTCTATGTGTCATGGATAAACATATTGGTGATCGACTAGAAGTTAAACGTCAAGCTACATACCATTGTAGATAAAGACAAGTTTATTACAGATTAAAATAAGGTAGGATTGATTACTTATTAGTTAGGCGGTTTGATTATTGAGATTGGTCTGAATTATATTGTGTGTTGCGTATTGCGTCATCGTAGATTCTCTCATATTAATTATTAATATTATATTTGTTCAAAGTTTAAGTTGATTACCTTAATAAATTCATATTAAGATAATGTTTGATCCTAGTTCTTTTCGTTAAACCTACACCTCTAGCTCACGCTGATGCTTCGAGGGATGTACTTCCAAGGGGAGGTACATCACAGGATTATATTATTATTCTTTGTACTGAATTGTTTCTTTTGCGAGTAATGACAATATACTGGGCTTCTTAATTTTTTTCGACTTTTGTACCAAAAAAGTTATATTCTTAGCCTTTGGATAATCCTTACTTTTTATTTAAAATTTCAAAAGAATTGCATATATAATGCCTAAATTCTAAGATTACTGCTCTGATTTTTGTGCGATAGTGAACTGGTTTTGTGCGTAAGGTAGAGCCAAAACATTCCTACGAACACAACTCCTTCGATCAACATTCACCACTAAAGACCCGCCGTGTAGGGCAGCGATACATGTTAAATCTGTCGAGAGCTGAAACGTCCTCCCGTTGGTGTGGTAGTTAGGAGAGGGGGGTGCCAGCTCAGGTGCCGTCCACGCCACTTGACCATGGTTCAAAATTACGTGGTCCGTCGCCAAAAGCCCTCATGTAGCTGAACAGTGCAACTTTAATATTCAATCAATCAATCAATCGATCAACATTCAAAACAATTACAAAAACATTTCCTTCTTAACGCACTGACTCCTCAATCGAGTTGCAGATAACTGTGACAATTTTGCTTTACTTTTTTCAAAACGAAGAAAGACTTTAGCTTCAAATATCTCCCTCTCCCCTCCTCTTCATTTGAACAGTCCCCTAAAGTGACTGGGTAAGTAGAAGAGGGCCTTTTTGGAAGGCTTTGTGGGCATAGTCTCTATTTATCCTATGTCCGACAATTTAACAGAAAAGGAAATGCCCTTTCCAAAGATTTATTACGGCAATAAGAGGAAGAATAGTTTTCTGGCTACTTGAAAGTAACCTTAGAAGATTTACAAGAAGGCAGATGTGCATTTCTAGGTCTTCTTACACCAAATAGGCATATGATAATCAACAATGACCAAAAACTGAAGAATCAACAATAATCAACGGGGAGAAGCATTTTTTGTTGATATAAAAGATTTTACGACTTGCTTTCTATATTCATTTACAAGAACCATCTTATTCTGTATTCAGAGTTTCAAACGTTCAATAGGGAGCAGATTGAAAAGTCCCCAAATTGAAAAGTCGTTTGAAAGTCCCCATTTTCCTTCTCTTAGAGAAACTTGTGTTTGGAAATCGCGTGTGATAATTACTACTGATTTCAGTTCAAATTTTTTTTTTCTTTTAAAGGAGACATTTCCTACGAATTTAAACCACATTCCACCAAGATTTCTTTTTCAGTATCATTAAAGGCATTGAATGAAATAGTATAAAACATTGATTATTATATAAAACACTAATCACAATGTAAACTATTTCACAAAAAAGGAAACGCTTATTTCATTTCAGTCAAAGGTATAATAACCTAAAGCAAATTTAAATTAATTTATCAAGGTAAAATTTATTTATATTTTGATTTTCAGTAAATGTTTTAAAATATTGAAAATGTTATAGATTTATTTTTATTCTGTTAAACGCAGTAATTTCGTACATACAAACTCAAATTATCGTGTTAACTCTTAATTATTTAATTTTGAAAAACAAATAATAATATAATTATTTGAACCTTTAGATACATACAATGAATTTAAAAAATGGAAAGAAGCAAAATTTTTGCCTGTCTCTCTGTCATAATGTAAAATCTCAAATCGATAATGGGCTATTTTATAATCATATAGTACTCTTTTTATAATGGAATTAACACATACGTAATTCTTTAACAAATAACAAAATTACATTAACTGTATGTGAGTTTAAAAAATCTTATAACTATTGAACATCTGTGTACCAATAGACATGTAAATATTCATCTAAGCTATATTGTGGTTAATCAATTTATAATTGCTTCTCTGAGAATTAATTAGTTATTTATATAACACTCTGTTAAGAATTTTTGTATACTTTCTTTCTTAAAAGAATAAAAACATTGATAGATATCATTTTTTTTATTGCGTCGATAATTCATTCTGTTTTGATGCATTAGATTTCATAATAATTATTGAATCTTAAGATTAAGTATAGATTTTTACACCAAGTATTTTTCAAGGATTAAAATTATATGATAATGTTCATCTTTGATCGAATTGTTCCTATGTATGCTAAAAATTATGATAATCGATTAACAATGACAGTTAAATGTGATAAAGGGCAGGAATGTGCGTTAACTTAATACTATATCTCAAAATCATAAATAAATGTCACATGTTAAACAGTATCACATTGTAGATTCTACATGTTTTTACAGCTGTGGTAGCCGAGTGATCACAACTGAGGATTCCATCATCTAGCAGGGCTCTAATACACGTTTTGCCGTCATAACATAAAATCGACTGGGGGTTCCAGGTCGGATATCATCCTCATTACTTGATTGTTATTCAAATAATGAGGTCCGTCTCATTGCGATATCCCTCATGTTTCCTCTGAATGAGACATTAATAAACTATCGATTTATTTGCATGTTCTTAAAAATAAATCCTTTAAATACACGAATAAATAAATGTAAAATTTATATTTTTTCCAATTGTAATATACTGCTTTCGTTAGCATAAAATATCAAATCCTTTGAATTTTTAGGAAAATTCTTGATTAGTAAAACGCAAACAATTAGTTGACATAAGACAAAATTATGACACTACACATATCATCATCAGCAAGGAGCAAATAATTCATGTATCTTGGTAAACTTATTTATATAAGGAAAAAAACTATTCTTATTCGTATTTAATTGTTCTTTTATGACTAATTACAACACATTTATTTCTTACTTTTTTCATCTTTCATATAAAAAAGGTTATTTTATTAGTTTTATGGATAAAAGTTAAACTTGTTAGTTTCTAATTTTTAAGTTACAATAAATTATAATTCTTTTGATGTATCAGTTAGTAAAACATTGCTGAAATTCTAAAATAAATGCTCTGATCTCTGTGTGATAAAAATAAATGAACTTCAAAAATATTTTAAGAAATATACTGCACGCGTCATTCTAATTCTAAACACAATCTTCCCTTTTAGGACGTATATTAATACAATAGTTTCCTAATGTGCAGCTCAGAAAAAAAATTAGCCCCAGTCCAAAAATAAATCGAAAAATTCACACACAATAATCGATTATTCTTTATTAACATAGCAATAAAAACCATTACATTTGAAAATCAAAATGTAAGATCAATCCCCTCTCCCAATAATTTACACTCAAAACGTGTAAAAGGCTTCCATAGGTATCTGCCGTATGCAAAATCTAAATAAGTTTTTGGAAATTATAACTTAATGGCTAATTTTTTTTGTTTCTCGAAAACGTATAATTTTATGTCATATTTTCATATTAATTTTTGAGCAGTAGCTTTACAGGAGGAAACATACTTTAGGAAAGGAGAAAATTGATGTGCTTCGAGTGACACAACACCGATCAGCAGTGGCGCACACAAGAAGGGGGGGGGACCCTCTCCCCCCAAAGCCCTTGATATTTTTTCCGATTGACTATAATTATAAGTACGTAAAATTTAATTAATTACTTGTTATTAATGATTAATTTTATTAATTAATTAATGCTAATTATTTATTCAAAAATTGGTTTTTTACTGTGTTTTGTTCCCGAAAATCGACAAAATCAAAAGGAGCATGATACAAAAATGATGAACTTTCGACCCCGAACCCCCATCCCCCTTGAAAAATTCCTTTGTGCGCTACTGCCGATCAGTAAATACTTCTTAAGATGAATCCAAATTCCAATAATGACCATTTCTTCATCATACTTGCCTGTTACAAAAACAAACTATTATCTATGACAAACCACTGATGAAGGGATTCAAGTGGTACTCTATTTCAGGACTTTTGATATAAACCCTGAATGAAGATTTATATGTGTGAGCATGTTAGAAGAGAAAACCTCTAAAATAATTGCAAAAATTGAGAATTATGTGAATAAATGTGTCGATGATAACTTGAACGAATAATATGGATGTGATGTGGAAGTTAGAACAGTGAGGTGCTTCTTATACAATAGCCACGAATCACTTTATTTATAGTGTTTTACTAGAGATAGAAAATAAAATTTAAGTATGAGTTTATTTATATAGTTAAGTTTATAATAGCTAAAACTTTTGCAGTAAATTTAATTCTAAAATTTAAAAGGAAACAGAGTATTAGACGATTTTTTTTATAAATGTGAATAAATGAGTCTTTCACACATACACACACAAAAAAAATCACTAATTACAAAAATGAAATTAAGCTAATAATTTAAAATATCACTTGCCTGTACAAATTCATTCTGATATAAGAACGAATTCATTTACCTTTAAAATGTACATTAATATTACCAATAAATATATATTATAAAAAAAACATAAATGTTCTTTATTTAAAAGTGATTTTTTTCTTACATAAGGATAAAACTCGAAACATGTAATTCATTTTCAAAGTATTATTAATCACAGTAAATGGATTATTAAAAACTTATATAACAATTTTTTTATCTGCAATTAAGTTCCTCATTTACTAAGCTCAAATATATATTTCTTCTACAAAATTGAATCCATTAAAAATATTTTGATTTACGTGAATGAAAAAAAAGAACAGATTGTTATTTTTACAGTGAAAATTTCATACGCAAGGGAATTTAACTGACAAGACACGGAAGAAAAAACTGCCTGAAAAACAATCTCCCAAATGGGGACAAAACTTTTATGTTTCAATGAACCACTAGGGCATAGAAAAATGCTATAACGCCAAATCAGGCAACCCAGAATAATGACGTTATTGCACATCTACCAATGACAAGCAACCTCTTTTCCTTTGACCGTGCCGAAGAGGAAAGTCCCAGGTGTGAGGAACTCAAAAAGTGCTCTTTATTAACGTTACGCAACAAACATCTACAACTATTCACTTCACTTCTTTCCTAGATAAGTTGCTGATCAAAATAAATTCTTTTAATCAATTTAAACCATTTGATAAGGCTGAAAAGTAGCATGTGTCTTTTGTTTTGATTTGAGAGGGCGTGGCAATCAACGGTTTGGGGGTTTGACAGATGTAAACTACTTTTTTAAAAAAATATTAAAAATACTTCTAATTAAGCTAGAGAAAAACTTTAAACTGCATTAGAAAGAAAAAGAATGGTATTTTTTGTTTCAAACAAAATGGAAAAATCGATTTTTCATGGATTTTCGTGAAGTGACCCTCTTAAAAATATTTTCAAAATTATCTCTGCAGAATAGGAAAAGTCGATACCGTTTCTCTTGCAACTCGATAAATTTCTAGTGGGGTGTGCATTGTATCTTTGTTTTCTTTTAAACATTGAAAAACTTATCCAATAAAGTGTCAAAATTAAAAGATTCGTTATCGTCTTTATAAATATCCTCTAGTTTTGTAATAGCTTTCTTCTTAATTTTCGGAAATCTCTCATCAAAAAATACAGTTAAGTGTTCTTAATAGTTTCATATATCTCAGCTTTTCGGGATATTTTTGCTATTGTCCTATTGTATATGACATAAAATGAATTCACAGTGAAATTTTCCTTTCTTTTAAAATCATGAACGATTTCTTTACTTCTTCCTGTGAGCTTGTCCAGCTTTTTTTCAAATGAGAGCTCTGATAAATCAGTTGCTTCTTATTCCACTTTCCGAATTCATTTCCAAAATTTTGGATATAATTTTCTAGGTATTACTAAAGTTTGATTCTAATCAATGGGCACGGAAACAATTAAGAACCTGGCATCTAAATTTTAAAAATTAAGGTTTATTAAAAAAACATTTAAGGAAAACAATTATTGTGTACAGTTAGCAACGTTCGACATGACTTCCCTCCGTCGTACCCAAAGACCGAATGCATGCCACTTCACATTCCACATTCCAAGGGGGAGGGGAACTACCCATTCCCTTTGCAGGTGTTAATGGACCTTTCCACTCCCTACACCTCCCCTTAAAAAGCTCATCCGTCATTCCAGGACGATGAAGCTGAAAAGAAACTATAAAAACAAAAAAAAAAAACACATGCATACATACATGGCAAGAAACGAGATAACGAGAGAAATTTTTTTCAGGTATCACGTAAAAAGAGCTTTTGCTAATACGACTCCCACATAGTTTTGCAAATCACATTAATATGCTAGAAAAATTTATATCCATACAAGTTTCAATCACAATAATACTCAAAAAAATATTAAAATATAAAAAGACATGTTACCAAAAATATATCACAAAAGCCAAAATTTTCATCTTTAGCAGTTCCAGAAATTACTACACAGAAAAATTGTCAAGCGATCATCTGGCTCGACTCTTATTTAACTAACGGGAATAGGCAACCGGGATAATGCATCAGCATTTCCATGTTTAACACCCTTCCTGTATGAAATAGCAATATTATATCTTTGGAGGGCTAATGCCCATCGAGTTAGTTTGGCACTTTGAGGAGTTGTTAAGGTTAGGTAAGTCAGAGGGTTGTGATCTGATATCACCTCAATTTACGTGCAACTCCCTGCTTCATCCACGTTGGGTCAACGATCTTAAAGTCTAGGTGTCGGGTTTCAACCCTAACCTTCCCGTCTCGGTAGATATTGTCTTTTGGTCTCAATTTAAGTCGAACTCTTTTCCTGGTACTTCGATTTTCTCGCGATGATCGTCGTATGTTCACAGTACTATCTCGCTTGATACAATTCGACAGTTTCCATGCAAGTTTTCCTATTCCACTCTCTTTTGTCCTGCGAATATTCGCCTCTAAAACTCCAGTGCTGGGGTATGAGTACCATGTTGCTTGAGGCTTTTAGATTCACTTTTTGTTGTAATTCGGCAACTGTCCTTCTGCTTAAATTTTTGCGTTTTCTTCTAGGCAATTTTAGTTTTTCTTCTTCAATTTCATCCTCATCAAAGTCAATTCGTTCTTTGCTAAGGATTACGGAATTACTCTCATCTTTATCCTTTATCACATCAACTGATATTTCTCTTCCTTTTCTTTCTCCACAACAACAGATTGTGCTACGGTATATTGATCCGTACTACGCGTCTGAATTGGTTCACCTTTAGACACAAGAACCTTCTCGATTGCTTGGGTTACTTCCAAATCTTCATCGGAAAATTTTTCTTCCTCCTCATTTGCTTTGCTCAAAGACTGCATGTAAATTTCAAAGGGGTAAGTTTCTCGGGGCATTTCTTGGCTGGAAATTGATTTTGGATCATCTGCAGCAATACCTTCAACTGCCCTTGAAGATACATAGGAGTTTGCGGGGTTGTGAATAAATTGCACGTTTTCTAACAGCGCTTCATAAGCAGACGAACAGACTAACATGTCGTTAACTAGCCTCCTAGAAACTGCACACAGTATGGGTACAACCCCGTGTCTGGAGTCGTCGATTTTCAGGTTGAAAATCTTCAATTCGATTACTTCACGTTCCCCAAACGCCGACATTATTTGGATTGTCCCTCCACTATCGACGCTCTGTCCCTCGACGACATCTGCTCTTACCACGGATATCTGGGCACCTGTGTCGATGACAGCCTTCAGAATTTCATTCCCACACTTAATGTGGACTGTAACTCGTCTATTTTCTTGTCCTCCTTGGTAGGGGAATATACCGGAATCGCAACCTTAGCCGTTAAAATTGCAGAGGATTGTTCTTGAAAACGTTCATTGGTCTCCACAGCATTTATCTGGCGATTAGGGGAGGTTTCCTTATGATTTTTAGCATGACACACCCTCGAGGTATGCCCAACTCTTCCACACGAATAGCAAGTAGGTTTAAATGTTTGCTGTTTAGGTTCTTGTTTGAAAGGCAATTTATACCTTTGACTCTGAAAATCATTTTTAATTATTGCATGTTCTTTTTTAATATTGGATCGTGAATCTGACGTATTGCTGAGGGACATTTCAGGTTGACTCGTTTTCTTGACACTCGACCGAACACTTTCGTAGTCGTCCAATTTATCTGCCAAAACAGATGGTTCATAAAATTTGGCCCATTCATCCACGAAATGCTCTCTTATCTCCCCCGGCACGCGTTTTTTGAGCTGATGAGTTATTATTAAATATTTCAATGATTTGAAATCCCTTACTTCCATTCCATCGAGCCATTCTTCGAAGTAACTCGTAATTTCGAACACAAAATCACGCCAAGATCTAGCAGGTATGCGCTGATGTTTCATGAATTTTTGCCTGAAGGTGTGTCTCTGGGCTCATCTTGAACCTTTTTAATAACACACCTTTTATGTAGTCATAGTTGTCAAATTTATCTTCTGACTCTCTGGCTATTAGCTGAGTAATATCGGGCGGCATGCGTGCCAAAAGAGCCGATACCCAATTCGTTTTCTCCTCTCCAATACGTTTCGCTTGTCTCTCAAACAGGGTAAGGAAAAGAACGATATCTCCATCCCTTATGTCGAAATTCGGAATGATTTTAATTAAATCACTAACACTTGTTTTAAGCGGGCTTAAATGTTCAGAATCGAATCGCGATCTTTCGATTTCCAAGCGCATTTTCTCTAACTCGAATTCGCGTTGTTGCTGGATTTTCTCCTTACTTTCCCTTTCAAGGCGTTCCTCTAAAATAACAGATAACTGATCTCTAACGAACTCTTCTTCGTAATCTTTGCTACCGATTATGATATTCCTTAGCTCTATATTCGTCATTTTATCTGATACCTTCTGACCCAACTCCTCAGCCAACAAAACTAAATCTTGCTTTTTAGCCTTCCCCAAAAATGCCATTTCGACCCTTACTATAGTTATTCTAAATCAATCAATAACACTCTAAATTTCACAACACAACAGTATGCTTAATTAATCCAGGTGGGTCTTATTTTTTTTTTTTAAAAAATAAATGTTTTGTATTTCTTCGGCATAAAATTTGCAAATTAATACCTTGGATGATACATTTAGCACATATGATAGACCAAAATTCAATTTAACTAAGTGTTATTACAATAATAAGAAAGGTTTTCTGCTGCATAAAATAATATCTAAATTTTCGAAAAATGTAATTCTAAAAATCATCATAAATCATAACAATAAAAAAAATATCTGCTTTTATATCCTTTTCACAAAATAAAACCAAATAAAATAAAAGAAAATCAACCTTTTAGCCAAAATAAAAAATCATTAGTAATCATATTTGACATATCAGATATTTCAAAAAAAAATATACTCATAAATACAAGTTCTACTTGGCAGACATAATATTCCTTAATGTATTCAAAAGAGAAAAAGAAATACGTTATTACACTTTATTCTAATAATAAAAAAAATGCACACTTCAGCTTATGGCCTTGAGCAATCACTCACTTTCCCCCTTACTCAGCAATGGTTAAAATCGTATTTTCATAATGAGTCATATGCGTACAGAAAAGGAAATGAAAATATATGATCAATTCTCTTTTTTTTAAAAAAAATATTATGCAATCGAGTGAAATAATGAATAAATCTTTCATCAATTAATGTACATTTCACATTAAAAAAACAATATATATATATATATATATTCTTTACTTAGATATTCTGCTTAAATTACATTTGATTTATATATGTAATTCAACAATATTTTAATACCATAAATCAATCAAAAAATAAAGGTTTTCTAAATACACTATGAAAATTTCACTTTTAACCGAATATGACGGTTACCATATACAACATTAAAACAAAACAGTAATAAGAATAAGGATACATTAGACTCTCTAAAACAACTAATACATAAATCAATCAATAATAGACGTTTTCTAAATAAACTACAAATATTTCACTTTTAACCGAATATGACGGGTATATGCATATACAATATTAACACCCAAAAAATATTATAAAGATACATTATGATTATGTCTCTGCTACTCCTCTTTCCTTAATTTATAGAACTGATGTTTTAAACACACTTTCCATTTATATGGAACAATAATACTAAAATATATACTGATGTATGTAATAACTGAAATTTGAACTGGCGTTCAAAAATTTATGACTGCATGGATATGTAGAGCAAAAAAAAAACGTACACTGACGTATACAAAAATAAAATCAAATTTCTCTCTTAATAAATGGATATTAAAGTATAATTTTATAAATTTCTCTCGTCTTACATTACAGGGAGTTGCAAGCAAAAACTCTTACCTGATTCATTTCCACGCGGGAATCCAGAAAACTCGAAATTTCTGGAACGTTCTTCCTGTGGGGTTTGCCACTAATACTTGATCCTGCCGACTGCGCCACTAAAGTTTGATTCTAATCAATGGGCACGGAAACAATTAAGAACCTGGCATCTAAATTTTAAAAATTAAGGTTTATTAAAAAAAAACATTTAAGGAAAACAATTATTGTGTACAGTTAGCAACGTTCGGACATGACTTCCCTCCGTCGTACCCAAAGACCGAATGCATGCCACTTCACATTCCACATTCCAAGGGGGAGGGGAACTACCCATTCCCTTTTGCAGGTGTTAATGGACCTTTCCACTCCTACAGTATTTAAGTAGACTAGATGACTTTAATAATTCACACTCAACTTAATGCAATGATTTGCTAGTTGCATTTATTCTCTCTGAGTAAGGTATTTCAAATTACGCCATTAGATAAATTTCATATTTGTCCATCTGTTTCGAAAGGGAAGTTGTGTCCACAGTGTCGTAACCTTTCCCCCTCATTCGTATCACAGATTTCCGCCACGTCATCTTTTATATACGTACAACCAAGTCTTACAGCTTGTACGACACCTGCTTTTCCTGACCACCGTGTACCTGAAACATTTTTCACCGATTTGCATGCTTACTCTTTTCCAGAATTTTATTTAATATTGCCCAACGATGACTTGTTGAACTCAACTCTCAATGACGCAACAAACCGTTGGAGGGCCAATGCCTGCTGTGTCCATCTCAGTTTTCGTGACCTTGGACACTGAGTTGCATGAGCAGATGTTCCGGTCATGTGGTCAGTCTGGCGTGAAACTCCCAGTGTTTAGTTCCCAAGCAAGCCTAATACTCATTTTATTGACCCATTGAAGAGATAAAAGACTGAGTCGACCTTGTCCAGCCTGGGGTTTGAACCCCGGACCTGTGGCGTGGAAGCGCGATACGTTACCTCTCCGCCACTGAGGGCGGGGAGTAGATATAGAAAAAAAAAGGAATACCTTCTGTACAATCACAAAATGTTTAATCCCATCGAACTTTTTGCAGTAAAATTAAGACTCCTTGACTGGCGCAAGGAATATAAACTGCACTTGGACTGTTCTTTTCTATGTGCCTGTATACCTGAGAATGATCTGGACTTTTTGGACGCATTAACAAATGATTGTCCTCTATATTTTTTTTATATCTAATGCAAATTTATCTAAAAGTTCTAATACTTGCTGTTCTAAATAGGAGGAAGTATGTCCTTCTGTGCGTATAAATTGTACAAATCTTTTGGCATAAATTGCTCAAGTTTGGGGTCTCTGGCGGCCGCCATCTGCTTAATCCGCCTCTGAATGTACATGACTTATACAATCGCACAAACCGGCTCGATCAACTGCCGCCGTTTGACTGAATGAGTAATGAAGGTGGCAGACCTTGGCCTATATAGGAATGACGGTCATCATAAGTAGCCTGTTGACATATCGTCCAAAATTTCCAGTTTTTAGGAGAATACAACCGGAAATAACCTTTGACCATTGAATTTATTCGAATTTTGAACTTATTAAGGCTGAAACAAGAAAGAGACGAGGCCCCCATTGTGGCTGAGGCCCTGGGCTCGGGCCCATGCCTTAAAACGTTCCTGCATGGAATAAAGATTTTTCACAATGGAGGGGTATAAAGTCAGGAAAATGGGTCAAAAGAAACAATTTATATACATTAACGTTACTCAAGAGTAAAAGTCTTCAAACTTTGCTGTGTGACTCTCAGAGCCTTTAGAGTTATAAGGTGTTTTGGGTAAACAAATTCCCCTCTTAGAAGTTTAAATCTTAAAATAACATTTAAATATAAATAGCAGATTAACGTGTTATAGGTACTTTATGTACGAACAATTAAAGAATTGTTTTGTATTTTTTATTAAAATTTTTTTAACATAAAGTTAGTATAATTTAATTCGCATTAGCATTAATTTCGTGCTCTTTGGATGTCGTCACCCTTGCTTTATATTTTGTGATAGGAATGTGCTTGCATTTTTTGGCACAAAATGTTGAATTCTAGCTCTATTGAAATTACCTGAAGAGTCGTATTTCATATTCTGCGTTTAATTTGCTTCTATATATTTTGCTTTTGTAGTCCCATAGGTTGCGAATCATTTTTCACTGAAATAGGTTGTTTTGATTGGCATTAAAATGTTTATATCTGTGTGAGGAAATTCTGTGTGTTTTGCATGAGTTTTCAACCAAAAATTTAGATGGAGTTATTTTTAAAATGTATTGTTGTTGTTACTTATGCCACCTGATCGGCAATAACATCAGATCAAATCCCGCGAAATTCATCACGGCAAAGAGCTTCATTTACACCTGTTGTTAACCGTAGCTTTGAGCACCATACAGGTCACAGTACGATTTTGCTCGGTTCCACCCCAATTTCGAGGGAGAACACCCTGGGAGTGGTCAGAGAGAGGCCTCCCATCTCTCTTCCCCTTCCATCAACCACACGAGAGGGCATGTGGCTAGATGGCTATTTAGAGTGCCCCCTGTCGAAAAGGCACTATACATTTACAAACATTTATACCTTATCCGGGGTTTGAACCCAGGCCCAACGGCACAGCAATCAGCGTTTTTTAAATTTAGATTTTGATATCGAATTTGTTGATAAATCGATAAGTTGCCCCTCCCCTACCCCCATTGACAAGCTTTCTGATTTATTATAGAACTCGGACATTTATCTATCCACCTATGCTTAGTTTTCATTTCTAAAAAATATTCCTAAGTTCCTTTTTTTTTTTTTTTTTTTTTAATTGAAAAAGATACTCCATTATATAATTTTTGACACTTTCGTCTAAATTCAATTTATTTTTGACAAGAAACTCTTTAGATTTGTAAAACATTGTACGTTATTTTCTTTGTCATATGATGATCATATGTTACGGTATCCGACTATGTTCGGAACCGTGATTTTGCAAAAGCGTATAAATGGATAATATTCATGATTTTTAGTGTCACTTAGATTAGAAAATGTATATAAAATTGTTCTAAGATAATATTATAACAATAAAAAATTATTTAAGTACAATATTTTGACAAAAAACGAACGTAGAATGACCAATTTTCAAAACAATCTCCTTTTATAAAAAATGCTTCTATTATAATAATGTTTTACCTGCATATGGCTCAGACCTCTGCACAGAAACTGAACTTTAATTTTTGAAATATATAACTTAGAAGTGGATTTATCCATATTTTAATACAACAGAGGGAGAAATTTTAAGAAAAAAAAACGCCGATAATTATTTTAATTGGTGGTAACTCTGAAAATAATGTGATTTTTTCAAAAATCCTAGCTCAGATTCTCTGGAGAGAAGTCTTTACTTTATAAAAGCAAAATATTATTATTATAGAAGCATTTTTTATAAAGGGAGAACGTTTTGAAAAAAAAGGTTATTCTAAGTTAATTTTTTTGCCAAAATATTGTATTTAAATAAATTTTTTTTGTCATAATGTTCTTAAAACAATTTTATACATGTATTCTAATCTAAGTGACACTAAATATCATGGAAATTATCCATTTATGCGCTTTTTTAAAATCACGGTTCCGAACGTAGTCGGATACCTTAAGTAACAAAAAACCAATGTATTTATTTTTTCATTCCTTCATATTCAACCAATGTATCATTCAAAGCATATAATTTCTCTTTTATGAGGAACTCTTTACTTCTGATCATTACAGTTAGTATGGTGGTCGTGGTAGCTGAATGGTCAAGATCTTGAACTCGTGTCCGGGGAGTTTTGAGTTCCAGTCTTGGTGCCACTGAAGACCCACTGGGAACAGTGGCTGGTGCACGTTAATTCCATCGTGGCTCAAAGTCCTAACGTTGGCATGGTGTGGAAGTCTTGGAAAGTGGGATGCCTGCTCAAGTATCGTCCTTGTTACTTGACCAAGGTGCAAAATTACGAGATCGCCAGCTTATTTGGTTTGCTTTTGACAGTGACGTTAAAATAAAAATTCAAATACAACCAATATGATACGCTCATTTCTCCTTCCAAGTAGAGAGAATTTTCGTCATGTTTCAGTTTCGAATTATGAAGACGGAGGCCTTAAAAATTTTTGAACTTCTTGTCAACAGCTTAAAAAAAAAAGGGAGGGGGGACCCTTATATTCTTTAATTTAGAAAACCATTGAAAATATTTCCAACAAAAAACTATCTAATTCTAAAATCTTTTTTGCTTTAGAGAATCTTTTCTTTTACACAAAGATACTTCTTCCAGTTACATGACTTTATAATTCAGTTTTATACAAACAGTCTTTATTTTATTTTATTTATTATATATTTTTTTGGTAGTTTCAGATAATGTCATAAGAAATGAAATTTTGCTGATATTAAAATAAAAATAATCGTTTTAAATTCTTGAAAACATTGTTATAGTCCCCTCTTGGGTGAACATCTCTTTGATTATCAGCGTGAGCTAGAGGTGTAGGATTAACGGAAGAACTAGAAGCATACATTATCTTAATATGACTTTATTAAGATATTTAAATTAATCCTTTAACAAATTAGATTATAATAATATATGTGAGAGAATCTCTACGGTGGAAAAACACACAACTTATATATAATACCAAATTAACCTAACCTGGACCACTATCAATTACTGACTCGCCTAAACTCAATTCCAATACTATCACTGATCCTAATATTAAATAGTCAATCCTACCTTGCTGTAGTCTGAAGAAGTGATCACAACAATCTTAGATGAAGGCGTGTAATTACTCGAGTGCAATGGTATGCACCTTGACTCAATGTATCTCTACAGTAGCGCACACAGGAATTTTTCCGGGGTCCAAAGTTCACCATTCTTGTATCATGTTTCTTTTGATTTTGTCGATTTTCGGGAACAAAACACCATAAAAAACTAATTATTGAATACATAATTAGCATTAATTAATAAAATTAATCATTAATAACAAATAGTTAAATTTTACGTACTATATACTTAGAATTATAATCAATCGGGAAAAAAAATCAAGGGTTTGGGGGGTCCGAACCCCCGGACCCCCCTTGTGTGCGCCACTGTATCTCTATCACGTATAATTTCTGCTAGTCGCCACGTAACGTTTTCTAAAACTTCTTCACGCTTGAACCACGCATCCCACTTACTCTGAGTTCTGATATTTAAAAGCTTCCTAATTTGCATCTTTCTTTCACGCTCCACTTCTTGAATTTGGTTGGAAAAGAGTTGCCATTAATTCTGGCATCAAAGAACCCAAAGGACATGTTAAAGAAAAGACGCGTGAGCCCGTCACAACATGCATACCTTTTTTTTTCAACAAGAGTCTCGCTCTTTTTTTTTCTTTTGGCACCTTCGAGTACATCTGAAAAATTCCGTGAATTTTAAGCTCTGAAACATCATTGCATAAAAGATTAAGTAATTCCGAAATTGCTAACTTCTTGCAAAAAGTAGGTAAATCAAAATTCTTAAGCAAACAAAAATGCATTTTTACTCATCCTATTTTTCAGGTAATGTTTTTTTTTCAAGGAACATTTCTAAAATATAAAATTTAGCTTTTTAAATTTATGAAAGAAAAATTAATGAAAGATAGTTAAGGACATTTTGTAAGACATTAATATTGTCTTGAAAAAAAAATGTTCGCTAGCTATTTGATTATTTTTCAGATGGTACGGGTGAACATTTAGTCATAGAATGCATTCATTAAAATTTTCTGCTAAAATCAGATTCTTTAAATTCATTCGAAGGCCCTATGTCCTCCCGTTGGTGTGGTATGGTAGTTAGGAGACGGAGAGGGGTGCGGGCAGATTCTTTCAATTCCTTTGAGAATATTTTCAATTTAATTTATGAAAACAGATTTGTGGATAGTATTTGTAATTGCTAAGCAGTATATAGATATTTTTTTAGTAAAAATTTGGTTGACAATGAAAACCTGTAAGGAAGAACGACCTACCTTTCTTCGAGATAGTTATGGAAAAGAAAATGTCGACTATATATATATATAACAAAGGTACATTAAATTCTACATAAATATATTACGCGTATATAGGAATTTTTTTCTTCCTTTTAATCTGGAATTTAATAAAATAATTATAATGTAAATAATAAAAAATCACAAAATTCCAAGTAGAAAGGCAGAAGAGTTTCATTTCATACATGCGTCTTTAATTCATTGAAAGTTTTTTTTATATTAAGTAACTCCAACAACAAAAAAAAATCCCCTTATTTATTTTATTTTTAATAAAAAAATGTTTTTCTTATATAATTTTTTTATTCCTTTTCTGATAAATTGTTCTTTCTTCATTTCTTTTCTTTTTTTTTATTTGTTACTGAAAGCAATAAGTGATATATTTTAACTTAAAAAAATATGTTTTACGTTTGTTACATATAAACTTACAAAATCATTATTCAGTAAATGTTTGCGTAAATATTATTTATAATTCCACATGCATCAAATAAAATTAAAAACAATCTTAAATATTTGCTGCATATGTTTTTTAAATTTTATTTTAAAAAGAGTTTTATTAGATTTTCACGAAAAATATATTATATATTGCGAATAAATTGCTACACGGAAAAAAACTTGCTTTAATTGAGAGCTCTTGAAGCAGTTTTAGCTTCGTCCCCTCGAAGTTAAAAGTCTGGCCCTATTTTCAAAAAATTCTACTTCGGCATACGAAATATTAATTAAAAAAAGAATTATATAAATTTTTCCCCGTCGTTATTGTAACTTTAACTGTTCGTATAGTTAACAGAATATTTTTGTAAGAACAATTCTGATTGCGAATTGAAGCAACTTTTTTTTTTATTACGACTATCGTTTTTCTTTTAATCGGTGCATTTAACGGTTTATTTTTAAAAAAGGCGGCAGTGTATTTTTGTTTAAATTGCAGTATACATTTGTGTGTGTTTGAGTTTTACTTCCAAGTTGCTGTCTGTGTTGTTCATCATATTACAGTAAATATATTCCTTTGATCATCTCTTTTAAGTGTTAAAATGGTAAGTGTTTATAATAACGTTGTTTGTTCTTAAACGAAATATTTAGATAAGAATATTAATGGCTGTTGTTATTTTGATTTAATGCTTTTCATGGCGATTTAATAGCTTAATACAATTTATCAAAAATGTAGATCTTGATATAAATGTTTTCTTAATTAAAATTTCAATGTAAATTACTGTGAAACGATTTATTTAATGACCCAAATTTGTATTTTTTTACTCTGGCTTTTTGTAACAAATTTTTTATTATTTGTGTCTGTTAAAATTTATTAGACTTGAAAGCTTCTCAAATACTTCCATATATGAGCCTCGTATTTTAGAGAATAAATACAATGAAACTTCTTTTGAGAATGGGTTTTCAATTCGAGAAAAGCATTTTTGAATGAATTTTTTCTGAATAGGAGATTCTATTGCCTGCATTTCATGTATAAAAAAATTAATACGTACATTCAAACGAAAAAGTGTTTGAACTTAAATATGCAAAAGTTGCTTCAATGGAAATTTATTTTGAATAAATATTTTTATTCCTTTTTTTTAAAAAAAAAAAGCAAGATTTTTTTCTTTTAAAAACAAACAAACAAATGTTTATATACATAATCCTTATCTTAAGAATTGTTGCTATGACTTAAATTTATTTATTATTTTATTGTTGAAAGCTACAGCTGAAACATGTTAAGTTAAAAATACATTTTACGTTCATTATAAATATACTAACAAAATAATTTTTTCTTTACATGCATAAAGTTATATGAACATTCATTTTTCTACATATGAATGCGAAAAAAAAAGACATTTCAATCTATATATAGCTTATAATCTTTTTTTTACTTAAAAGTTATATAATTCAGCATTTTAGAAAAAATGGCATAAAAATTGCTACATGTAACCTAAACTTGAATTAATTAGGAAGATGTTTAAGTTGTTTTACCTTTTAGTTCCCTCGAAACTAAAAGTTTACCCTATGTTCAGAACAATTCTAATTCTGAATATGAATTATTAACTTGTATTAAATCAAATTTTTTAAGTCATAAATGTAATATACAAAAATAAGTTTTATCAGAACGATTCCGATACCAAAAAGCGATACACTTATACAAACTGAACAAAACAATGGGAAAACACACACTCTCTCTGTCTTTCTATTTCTTTTGATTCCAATATATATTTAGTTGAATTTCCCTAAGAAGTTTTGTTGTCCAATTTTCATAGCATTAAAATAAATTGACTTTGTCCATTACACCTTTTGAAGGTGCAATATAGTAAATGTTTATAACTGTATTGTTGTCTTGTCCTACCGAGAAGGGAAGGAAGGAAAGTTGCCAGAGCCTGAGACAGGTTGGACTTCTAGGTGTACGTCTGTCGTTGGCCGTAGCCTTGATCACCATACAGGTGACAGTACGATTTTTTTAGCTCGGCTTCACCCCAATTTAGGGGAAGAACACCCTGGGGGGGGAGCAGGGACCTCCAACCAACCTTACAAGAGGACTTGCAGCTCGACGGCTACTTAGAGTACCACCATGCCGCAAAGACACAATACATTTACAATCATCCATGCCTTCTCCGGGATTCGAACCCAAGCCCTACGGAACCAGTCAGCGTCGCTAACTACTATACTAGATGAGTGACTTATAACTGTACTGCTTGTTCTTATTGAAATACTTATTTAAAAATATTAGCAATTGACGTTTTAATTATTATTCATGGCTTTTTTATGACAAATGAACCATTTAAAAAACTTTTAAAAATTATTGATCTTGATATAAATGTTCCCTAAATAAAAATTTTATGTAATAAATTGTTACAGTTAGATTCATTAATATTTTTGAATACTTAAGTATTTTACTTTTTTTTTCCAGCCAAATATTTTAATTTTGTATGTAGAATTGGAAGCTCCTAAAATTACTTCCATATTCCAAATTTTATTCCTGATTGTTTTCCTTTTTTTTAGGCAAGTGGATCTAAAAGAAATCGTTTCATCGGGAAGGGATTTCCCGAAACTGTTCACATGCGGAGCAGAATCTTTGTAGGCCAACTTCCCATTGAGGTAGGTAATTAGTTATTTAACTTTCCTTTCTTTGTAAATAAAAATGTTATGTACGTATTTTTTAAATATACCGGTTATAATATATTTGAACTAAAAACTGTATTCCATATTTAAAGATATCTGATGAGGCAAGAGAGACAAAATTTTTTAAAAATGATTGTTACTGTAGCAAATAAATTTTTTCAAAAAAATTTGCTCAGGTAAAAAAAAAGAAAGAAAAAAATATACTCTGTGTAATGTATTATGTGCGAATAAAGTTAGCGTTATAAATATAAAACGGAACCGAAAGCAATATTATAACATATTCTGTCTGTGTATATTGTATTTTAAGGAATACTGTGCAATCAATGATTTTACAATTTGTAAAAAGACTTACTTTAATGCCCATTACTATTAATACCCAGTGGCGTAGCGGTGAATATTAGGGCCCCCGAGCACAGTCAGTTTTTGGGCCCCACGCCCAAACACGTACTAAGCGTCAGTCAGGTTTTAGGCCCCCTAGAAACCCTGCTCCCCGGATGTGGGGATTGCGGGGGTATACGCTTTATGCCACTGACTATGAAGTATTTAAAATTATACCCCCGTCCATCAGGTATAGTGGTTAGTGACGCTGACTGTGTGCTGTAGGGCCTGTGTTCGAATCCCATAGAAGGAAGGGATGTTTAAAAATGTATAGTATTAAGGCACTATACATTTTCAAACATCCCTGTCTTTTTCTGCAAGGAAGCGCTCTAAATAGCCGTCGAGCCTAAGTTCTCTCATGAATTTGGTGGAAAGGGAAGAGAGGTGGGAGGCCCTTGACAACCTCCAGGGTATTCACCCTCGAAATTAGGGTGGAACCGAGCTAAATCGTACCGTCACCTGCATGATGCTCAAAGCTACGGCTAACGACAAGCATACATCTAATCCTTAGTCGCAATGAATTTTGTGGACCTCGATCTGACACCGTTAGAAAAGTGGCATTAGCAGCAACAACATTTAAACTTATAAAAAAAAGAATTTTTTTTAAAAAAGTTCATTTTTATTCTAGGAAAAAAATTCAGAAAGAAGGAAAAAAAAGAGATATTGTAAGCCTTTGAGTTTGGATAAGGTTAGTGTTATAAACACACACACACACACACATGTTAAAAAACGAAGTTATATTATAACATATACTACACATATTGTATTATAAGGTAAAATATGCAATAAATGGTTTTAGAATTTGTTAAGGTATCTAATTTGATTTCTATTTCTATGAAGTATAGAGTGAAAGAAGCATTTCTCATTTCTATATTCTTTATTTGTGGTGCTCGAAACACATCGTCTTAGTGTGTTTACATCTTGAGTGTCTCTGCCAGGGCAGATTCTCAAAACTATTTTAAGGGATTGCCATACTCAATTCGGTCGGATTTACCACAAGTATTTTAAATTTATATTTGAAATGAGAAAGTTCTCATCTTCCCATTCATCTGTCAATATCCTTCATAGCAATTTACTTACAACGTGGAAGTTTTCTTTTCGACTTTTTCGGCTCACATTTGCGCTTTTTATCTATTTGAACCAATCGTTGTGTTCTTCCTCTAAATTAGGGTGGAACCGAGCCAAATTGTACTGTCAACTGTATGGTGTTCAAAGCTACGGATAACGACAGACGTCACTTAGCCCTTTGCTATGATGGATTTCGTGGGCCTCGATCTGGCCTTTGCCGATCAGGTGACATTTGTAACAACGACTACAGGTTGAGGTACTGTAGCGGGACGTAGCTACTGCCGTATCAATGATATTGGATCCCCATGCTACAGGGGCCCCAGCATGCGTAAGCAAAAAATCGTTAAGTGTTAAGGGAGCCCCAGAAAGTGCCCGTAAAGAATTTTAATACAGGGTCCACCCAAGACTAACTACACCAGTGTATTCTTTAAATCAATGAAATCAGATTATTCAGGAGTAAAACTTTTGCTGAGAATATAAATTGCGTATATAAATCAACCATAAAATGTAGAAATTTCAGAAAAAGTCTAGAAAGTTATAAAATTACGATAAATACACCAGTGCCGGTTTAAGCACATTTCGGGCCCTGGGTGCAGAATATCTACGGGCCCCCTCACACTGGTGGATTGACATTTATTACCAGAAAACCTGGTTAAGTTCAACTTATCCGGGCCCTTCCAGGCCCGGTACCCCAGAGCGCCCTCCCCAAGCGCCCAATGGATAAACCGGCTCTGAAATACACATATCCTTGCTTCCAGAATTTTCTGACGCCATGTTTGACAAGCTTTAACATAATACCTGCAGATGACGCCACGTGTATGCAATCTACGTCTCTAAATTAACCACTTAAGAGAAAGCAATTAAAATCAATTTTGTAATACCAAAGAATGAAATCGAAATGCTTCGATACCATCATTTTTTTACGTTGTGTTTTGGATAATTTATATTGTACATGAGTTTTTTATGGATGAAAATATAAATCAACCTATGCAATATCTTGTACTATTTTTCAATGGCGTAGCCTGGGAGGTGCAGAGGGGGCCATGGCCCCGGGCGGCATACGAAAACTGGCGGCGGCAACCACCGCGATATTTAAATTCAAAAAATATTTCAAACTCCAAATCACGCCGCGCTACGAAACTAACGGAAGTGAGTGAAAAGGTTTACTACACGAACAGATGCAGGAAGTTTATTAGTCTTTTTTATGTTACTTAAGCTTCTGGCAACCGGTAATGAGTGAAGTCAATAATGCTCACAATTATTTGCAGAGGTACTAAATATCCATCCATGTGCACAAAAATACGTGCTTTACAGACCGCATTAGAAGCAAAACGAGAGGAATTCATGGATAACGCTTTAATATACAGTGGGTAAAAAAAGTATTGGCAATTGCCTATAACAGATCAAATTAGCTAACCAAGGAAATGCTTGACAATTTTAACTAGACATAACTAGCACAGGAGGTAATAAACACACAAAAGTTCTTTTACAGAAAATATACAACAAAAGCGTATTTTTGCATGTCAAAAAAGTGTTGGCAAAATAATAAGTAAAATGTGAGAACAAAATCAGGATATGTTTAATACTGTGTATGCGTACCTTTTGCATTTATAACAGCTTGTAATCTATTTCTCATAGAGAAAACCAAAGTCTTAGTTGTACTATTGGAAATTTTATACCATTCTTGCAGGAGTATACGCTTAAGTTCGTCTTTACACGAAATTTTGTTTCCTGACTTCTACATCCAATTTGTGCCATAAATTCTCAATTGAATTTATGTCAGGCGATTGAGGTGGCATCTTTAACTGGCGAGGAGAGTTATACAGTAACCACTCCCAGGTGAGGTTTGCTGTATGCTTAGGGTCATTGTCTTGTTGAAACACAAATGATGTTCCTAAGCCAAGTTTTTGGGCACTGGATTGCAAATTATGGCGTAATATGTCGATGTAGGTATGTGCAGTTATAATACCATCAATGAAGCACAGTTTACCAACTCCGTTTGCTGGCATACAGCCCCAAACTAAGACGCTCCCTCCACCATGTTTCACAGTCGGTGTTAAATGTTGTTTTTCCAGTTCGGTGTTTGGCTTTCTATATTGTCGTCCATCACTCCCGAAAATGTTAAACTTTGATTCGTTGTAAAAAATAACTTGTTCCAAAACTCATCTGATAAATTAACATGAGATTTTTGCAAAATCTAAGCCCGAAATGTTCCCATCTGCCCTTCTATAATAACTTTCTTCATGTAAAACCCGTATAGCTAAAAGTTGGTTGTAGGGCAGCGCCAAATTTTTTTGCAAATTTTGAGCGATAAAGGTTACAATATGGTAACTCTTCCATTTCATCGAAAAATTTGGATTTTCAAATCACCTAAAAAATGGCAACCCTAAAAAAGTACAACGTTTTTCGCTTTTTCCCGCGTATTTTGACATTTGTGTTTGTGTGGTTGTTAGAATGACGTGTGAAAGGAAATTAATTGAAAGTGAGCTCAGGTTTCTTTGTGCTCCTGGGCACGACATTAGAATGGTGTATGAAAGCCGTTATGAATGCCCGAGGTTTAAAAAAAAAATATGCGTTTGTAAGAACGAAAGGGAACGTGGTCCGAATGGCGCGCAAAGCCCTCGTTGTTAGCTGAACAGGGCACTTGGTTTAATATTGCAATCAATCAATCTTGTGTTTGACCAGATATGTTTGGCAAGAGCATGAATCGGTGTGAATGACTTGAAAGTTTTAAGAATAGGTGTTTGGATGACTTTCTCCACATCCATATTGCAAGGGTGTATCATCGGAACATGACGAAATGCAAGCGTAAGATAAGTGCCTTTTAAAATTTTTTAAAATGATTGATTTCATGTATTTCTTCAATTTTATATTTGTGTTCCTTTCGTCCTTTTTTAAAAACTCATCATGTTTAACATGGTTTTAGAATTTTAAAATGAATTTCATTTCTTTCTGTTTTTTTTTTCTTTATATAATGATTAATTTAATGTATTTATTTGTTTTCATCTTTCGAAAGCTGCCCTTCTATAATCATTGACGCCTTTGAAAACCTTCATTTGGCGCTTTTTAAAACATTTTTGCAGTGGGTCCTCTGTATTTTACCCTAAAAGTTTTATGCGAAGTATTAGCAACATCTTTGGCTAACTGGGGTGCTCTTATTTGGGGATTTTTCTTAACCTCTTTGATAATGCTACGTTTCTCCCTTGCAGAAAATATTCCAGGCCGTCCACTTCTAACCTTATTTTCTGTGAATCCTGTCTCGTTGAACCTTTTTACAACACTTCTGACAGTAAATAAACTTATATTTAGTTGTATTCCTATAGCACGATAAGTTAAACCCTCATTTCTGAGCTGAATAATCATGTTTTTAACATTAACATCCAACTCCTTCGATTTCAAAGCCATTTTATCACAGCATTAACAAAATAATGTTTTAAAAATTTTGAAATAGCACTGCAGACTTTATACTAACAGGCTTTCTTATCAGTCTAAACATGTGACCTCAACATGACAAAATTTGCATAACAGTTAGAACTTTGCCAGTAATTTTTTGACATACAAATTTACATTTTTGTTGTATATTTTGTGTAAAAGGCATATTAAAATGAAAGTTTTACTAGATTTGTGTGTTTATTACCTCCTGTGTTCGTTATGTCCAGTTAAAATTGTCAATCATTTCCTTTGTTAGCTAATATGATCAATTATAGACAATTGCCAATACTTTTTTACATGTTTATGTGTAAAGCTTGAAATTTCTTTTGAACTTTCAAGAAAAATCAGGGGAAGCATACAGTGGGCCACTAAAGTGTTCCTACACTTGCAATTCCTTATAAAATTTAATGTTTTCGACTAACAAAAATTAATATATTGTAATTTTAATTTTTTATGATATCTGTAACTTGTTCTTAATGGAGTGACATAATGTATTTTTTAAAAATAGTATAACTATTTTTTTAAAAAAATAATAATTAAAGAGCTAGTAAAAAATTAAGCCACAAAAGTCTTCATACACATAACAAAAATCTCCACTTAGCTTTAAATATTGTTTTTCTTTAATAATTTAGCACTTAGTAAGATATCTTTTAGTGTCCACAATAACTTTTAAGCATCTTGGTATAGATTTAATCAGTTTTTTGTAATTTCTGCATCGATTTTCCACCATTCTTCTGTGATTATTGTTTTTACTTCAAATTTTGTGTTTTTTTTGTCATGTTTCTTTTTTTTTTGCATCAAAATCTCATCAAATATGTTCTACTGGGCTAAATAAAGTGATTGAGGAGGTGTTTTTATAATTTCGGGACAGTTATAGAAACACCAATGGCCTACATTGAGAGCAGTGCACTTGGCGTCATTACCCTGTTAAAAAATTAAGTCGTCTCCAATATCCAAATTTCGGGCAGATAATTTAAAATTTCTCTTTAAAATATTTAAATGGAGCTTCACAATACCATAAAAAATACCAAATTACCTAATTCTGAGGCCAATTTACACCTTCACGCCATAACACCTTCACTTCAATGCTGAAACATGGAGGTGGAGGAGTTCTTGTTCTTTATAAATTCATGAGATTAAACTCCTTATTTTTTTATTTACAAGCTATTATAGACCCATGAAACCAAAAATGTTGAATTATCTGCCATCCCAATCAATTTGCTGTAAACTTGGAATTTTCTGAAACTTAATCCCAAGAATCTAGTTGGATTAATAAAATATGGAGGTGGAAGTGTTCTTGCGTGGGGGTGTAAATCGGCCACAGAATTAGGTAGTTTGGTATTTTTCAATAGTATTATGAATCATGAGTTCTATTTAAATATTTTAAAGAAAAATTTTAAATTATCTGCCCAAAATTTGGATATTGGAGACTTAATTTTTAACAGGGTAATGACGCCAAGCGCACTGCTCTCAATGTACGCCACTGGTGTCTCTATAACTGTCCCCAAATTATGCAAACACCTCTTCAATCACTTTATTTAGCCCAGTAGAACATATTTGATGAGATTTTGATGTAAAAAGAAAACATGACATATAAACACAAAATGTGAAGTAAAAACAATCACAGAAGAATGGTGGAAAATCGATGCAGAAATTACAAAAAACTGATTAAATCTATACCAAAATGCTTAAAAGTTATTGTGGACACTAAAAGATATCCTATTAAGTTCTAAATTAAGAAAGAAATACAATATTTAGTTGAGAGCTAAGTTGAGATTTTTTTTTTTTAAGTGTATGAAGGCTTTTGTAGTGTAATTTTTTAGTAGCTTTTTGATTATTAATTTTTAAAAAAATAGTTATACTATTTTTTAAAAAATTGTCATTCCATTAAGAACAAGTTGCAGATACCATAAAAAAATTACAATTACAATATATTAATTTTTATTAGTCGAAAACATTAAATTTTATTAGGAATTGCAAGTGTACAAACACTTTAGTGGCCCACTGTATATTTGACAATGGAAGTAAAGATGTTCAGTTATCGTATGAATATGACTTAAGGCGAACAATGTTTTCTTCAATAGACAGAGTAACTGCTAAAATTCAAGAAAGATTCCAACAGCTGCAGAATCTAGCGCAAAAATATATATATTTTTAACTATGCCAAGGAATGGGTTGTATAGGCCATTTCCCTATGAGTAGCCCAATATAAACCAGCCTTTGTTGTAAAGTTGTCATAAGAAAAGTTAAAACCTGTGTTCGCCAGGGAAGCGCTGACTGTCATGTGAACCAAATTCATAGCCTCTCCACAAAGACTTAGATGGCAGTCTGAAGTGTCTTTCACACCAATTCGGTGTACTTGTTCCCGAAGAAAGTCATAGCCGGTCAAAGTTCCAGAAACAGCAGAAAAAACCTGTCTAGGAAGACCTATTGGGACTGGACAATGAAACAGGTTCTCCCAGATCTTTCCCCTAGCACAGGGGTCGGCAACCTGCAGCTCTTTGGATGTGAAGCTGTGGCTCTTTAGTTCCATAGGCAAATATTATTTGTTTTATCAAAAAAAATTAAAAATCATCATGAATCTATTAATGAGGATTAGGCCTTTCGACTTGTCTCATTTACCACGAAAAATTCGCACATAGAAATCAAATTTAGAGAAACACTTCACTTCAAAATACACTCAGTTTGCTAGAGAGGAGTAAATATGCAGCCAGCAAAGAATGAAAAAAAACTGTCCACGAGCTCCAAAGACAGAAGCAGTAATCAAGTTCCATATTAAGAAACTGGATGCAATCTACATGTAATGTTAATCTGGCAAACTTTGGGGTATCATTAGAAATTGCAAAAAGAGGCAAACCATTCACAGATGGTGAGTATGTCAAAAATTGCTGCATACGTGCATCATGTGATTTAAAAAAAAACAGAAATCTTGAAAAACATCAAAGATTTGCCACTATTCGTTAAAACAGTACAGGATAGAATAGCTAAAATGTGTTCAAATGTAACATATTTGCTGGTGGAAGATATTCAATTTTCTTCTGCCTTATCACTTGCAGTAGAGGAGTCTTGCGACATAAAAGACATGGCACAAGTTACCTTTTTTTCTCTAGTATATGTCTTCCCAAGGCTTTCATGTTAAGGTTAACAAATTTAGCTATTCTGGCAATTGAATATGACATACATATTGATATTCACAATTGTATGACAGATTTTGCTATGAAAAACATGAACATTTTTAATCAATAAAAAAAATTTAAAGCTGCTTTTTTTTTTTTACTTTTACTGATTTTCTTGACTAATAATTAAAATAGAGAGGCAACAAATTTCTGATCGGCCCCAGGTGGCGAAAGCCCATGCTACACCACTGCTATTTTTCAAATATTTTTAAAAGACTTGTGATTAGTAAGGAGATATACTTTAAACTATACTAGATTAAGTAGTTTATTTCAATTTTAATTACTCTTTATCACAAAGTAAAAATTTCTTAGAATTAAAAGCCATCAGATCTGATTTAAAAAAAAAAAAAAATCTTTCAGTTAGAAAAATAAAAATGTGTAAAATTTCATGTTTTCTTTCTGGAATCCAAAAAGACATAACAGTTTTTCCCCCTCCAAATAAGTAGCAACTATTTTTAAAAATCTTTTCTTCTGGTACCTAGATAGACAGTTAAAAATTGCATACTTTAAGTTTCTAAAAATACATTTTGATTTTTAATTTTATTTCACATAGGATGTGTTATAAAAATATTCTAAGTACAGTAATGTTAAAAAAATATTTTTAAAGAAAACTTGAGATATTCCTCTTTCTATCTATATTTCTTATATGAAAAAAAAATTTAATCATTTTTATAATAATTATAAAAGAGTTTTACACAAATGTCAAATTATACCCTAAGTCATCTAAATTGTGGTTGAATATTTAATTACACCATGTTGTGCAAAATTAAAGGTATCTATTTTCAATTGTATTTGGGTAATGAAAAGGTATAATTGACCCTACTAAAGAAAAGGCAAAAATATGTATAAATCATAATTATTAACACGTTATTCTTTTATGCAATTTCCATGTCTTTATTGATTCACAATTGTAATATAGATTGACCTTTTTAACTTAAGCACTTGTCTTTGTCGTTTAATAGGGAAAAAAGTTATATGTTGAAAAGGAATTTCTAGAGGAGAGCGTAAGAAATTGAAATTATTTCAATGAATTGTGTCAAATTTTGTTCAGGAAAATTTTAATTGTTCCTCTTAAAATATTTTGGTGACATTAATATAAATTTCACGTGATAGTTTTTCAAAATTTTTTAAATTGATATCAGCAATACAAACGTAAGTTGGAACTGAAACAAAGTATATATATATAACTTGTGTAAAAACTTGAATAATTTCTTGAACCGATATCTCAAATAAGAAACTAAGTAAAAGGATTGCTGATTGTGCTGAAATCATGGAAATATTTATATTTTTGATATTGCTTTATCTTTATTATTGCTGGTAGAAATATGTAGGCAACAACACCAAGTTTCTCTGAGAAAACTTATGCAATACTATTTCTAAAAAATGTTAATTATTCATTATCTCCTAAAAATGTTAATTTGGAAGATGATTCCTAAAAACTAGTCGAATCTTTATAAATGCAGTTACTAACTAGGGAACGTCAGCATAAAATATTATGTTGTGCTAAGTTTGTGGCTTATATTGGAACAAAATCCTAATGATGAGAGATTATAGTTCGGAAGAGTTGAGTACTCTGGTCATCTACCAATGACTTATACCAGAACTATGGTGGTTTGGTGGACTTTGGAAGCTTGTACTATTGCTTTAACTTCTCAGTAGTTATTCATCTATTTTTGTAAATTTTTTATGTTAAGAAGCAAATCAGAGGTGCAATACTAATTTTATACAACATTGACTCTTGTTATTATTCAATTAAATATCCTGCACAACAACAAAGAACACTTTAATATTAAAAGAATTGTTATTCCATCATTTCATGGGCTTATAGTTTTTACGAACATGTTTGCATATTGGTAATTTCAGCTTAAATCTATGAAGTCATTTTCACATTTTTAACCTTCGAAGGAGGAGATTAAAGTAAATATATATATACTAGACAAAAAATTGATATTACAAGAGCTCGATGAAAATTAAATTAAATTCTCTGAAAAGCAATGAATATTTTTGATTTAAGTTGTGTGTTGTGTTTACTTTTTCTAGATACAGAATAAAGACCTGATGAATATATTTTCAAAATTCGGCACCGTTAAATATGCAAGAATTGCTCAAGGAAAATGGCGTCAGGATCCAGGGTAAGATTTCACTCTAAAATTATTTCCATTTTAAAAATTTGTTACAAAAATGCTATAGTTCTTTAAAATTGGTAAGAACTACAAACTATGCTAATATTTATTTAAAAAGTGCTTTTTTTTCCAGGTTTAGATTGTAAGCTCATTACCATATTTTTAAAAATCCAAATGTCTTTGCTAAAATGTGTTATTTCAAATTTTTAAAACTATTTTTAATTGAAATTTGATTTTTAAAATTATTTGATGTTGAACTGAATGGAGAAATTGGCCAATAACTTTTTAATATTTTGCAGATATGGATTTATTACATTTGAAACTGAAAGTGGGGCCGAAAAAGCCTTTAAAGCAAGTTGCCTTTTACTCAGTCTAGATTTTAATTCAAACCTAATATATTTTAAAGCTGCTCATTCAATTTTAAAGATTCATTTAAGCTATGAGAGTACTTTTATCTACGTGAAATAACATGAATTGCTTTGAATTATTTTATTTGATTTGATTTTTTCTTGTATATATAAATATATTATTATTAAAAATAATCTGTTACATATATAAAAAATCTAATAATATTATTGGTTACGATTAGCAAAGGAACAAACTTAAAAATTATTTTTATTCTTCATTAGACATTCTCCAAGTAAACCTACACTAATTCACTACGAAATACTGAAATGTAATTTTTTCTAGGCGAGTATATTTGAAGGCATTTACTACAAACAAAGAAAACTCTTTGTTAACATAGCCTTAAATGGACAGGTAAGTCTCATTCAAAGATTTAAATTGAATATTTAGGTAACTCTAAGAGTAATTAAGAATTTAACCCGCTAGATTTTAAATATGTGATGACTAGGGCAACTGATATTTACAAGTTTGATTAAGTTGAATCTCTTTCTCAATTTGATCTGATTTAATTTTTTTTTTAGTAACCTCACATTCTAAATCAATACAATGGCTATTGGTGATAGACCTTGTAATTTGGAGCCTCCATCAAATGACAAGGACAATACTAATGTTGGAACCCTTTTATCTTAACTTCTACACAACACCAAAGTGCTAGCTTTGAACTTCAACAGGTGGCCGCGGTAGCCGAGTGGTATAGGTATCAGATCGTGGCTTGCCTTGTCACAAGTTCGAGCTTAGTACCACTTAAGACCCTCCATGTAGGGCAGTGATGCACGTTAAATCTGTCGAGAGCTGAAACGTCCTCCCATTTGTGTGGTGTGGTAGTTAGGAGAGGGGGTGCCAGCTCAGGTGTCGTCCCCATCACTTGACCATGGTTCAAAATTATGTGGTCCGTCGCCAAAAGCCCTCGTGTAGCTGAACAGTGTGATGTTAATATTCAATCAGTCAATCAATTGAACCTCAACAGATTTAATGTGCATCAACCCATCTACACGGTGGGTCTTTACTTGCATCAAGACTTGAACCTCTGACACAACAACGTTGGCTGCAATTTTGTGACTAAGACTACAAGCCTACCACGGATACACATGATAATCTTTTTCTGCCATTTTGTCACAGGAATGTATTCTTTTCCAGTACATCATCATAAGTTTTAAATTTGATTTGATCTTTTTTTCTTACGAAACTTCTTAAGCAGGTTTCTCAAAACTTCTTGGGTTTCTGAAGCAGTTTTAGACTTAAATAGACATGTTTTATTACTATTAATTTATTTTAAAGCCCATTTATTTATGTTTAAAAATCGACATTTGTTTTATCTGTTATTAATAGAAAGAAAGACATGGAGGTTTTTATGCAACAAAATGAATAAAAATGAAACCGGACTGCTGTATAAAAACCTGATTGATGGATTTTAATCATTATAATAAATACATTTGGGGATTGATTTAAAAATTAATTTATAATATATGTTTTATCAGAAAGCGACTATAAGTTGATATAGTTTTTGAAAGATTTGTGCAATCATTGGCAACATCTAGTTGCTTATGTTTTCGTTTTATTTGCACATTGTTATTTGCAGGCCTATCATTTTCCACTCTGCCCTCTCTTTTATTCTATGCAAATGACTGGCGAGCATCTATTTATGTGTGTGTGGTTGCCCCCTCTACTTCATGTTCGATCGCAAGACATCTATGGAGTTCTCCTTACTACTAGTGTAACTTCTATTTTGCACTAGACAGCAAGATGCCTTATGTCCAAAAGGACATTGTTGGATGTAATTTAAAAAAAAAATATTTGCGCTTTGTTCTACTTTTTGTTTAATCTTCAATTTTCTTACTGAATATTGTTTATTTTCACAAAATGGTGTTTGATTCCTAAATTTTTTACTATACTGGTTTTTGTGTACAACTTTGAATGGGTGAAAAATGTTATTTCACCAATCTTAAAAATTTGCAATTTTTATTTTGCATTTTATGATTTTTCTAGAATAAAACATCTTCCACCAGAAGTGAGTAATTTTGGCTATTATCATTTTTGCTTCAAATAGCTTTCCTACAGTTATTTCTTTATTTTTAAATATAATCTTTTCATTTCGCTAGCCAAGTGAAATGCAAGAAGACGTTCAAAATGTGAATAAATTTTCAAAATATACCTTACGACCTAAAACAATCCATGTTGCTCCGATTCCCATGAGCGTAAGTATTTTCCTCATTATTTAACTCTCATTTTATTATTTGTAAACAAAAAGTTTTATTAAATTGTTATACATGGTTTGTTTTTTGAAATGTGCTAATGATTATAAAAGAATACTGAATATTGTATTACGTGTGTAGAACAAGGCAGACTCTAGCAGTTTTGCTGCCCTGTACAAAATGGAAAATGTTGCCCCTCTCTTGAAAGCAAAAAATTATAATTCAAAATGATTCATTGTTCACATAGATACACATCTATGAAACTTGAATAATTCTTGCAAACAAAAAGGTAGCACAACAGTTATGTACATTATAATAAGTTAAAAAATACAAAATAATTCAAAATTAAGAGCGTAATTACTTGTTATTTTAAAGAAATAAAATGTAAGAGAAGGAGGAATTGCCCACATTTCAGCAGGCCAATTTCTTTGAAAAAGAGTCTACTGATGGTGGGGATCACAAGCATTTGTTTTAACTTATATTAACTTGAGACTAAAATAAAACATCACATGTGGCTTTTTGTCTACCAGCAATTCTAATTACTCCTGTCCCCTTTTGGATAGCTGACAACAGACATCCTATGGGTAAAAGGAATGTCCATTGTGACCCCACTCTGGGATGGGAAGTAAGTTACTAGTGAAAGATGTGTAAACATATCAAATTTCATGATTTGACATATACTCCTGCCTTGAACCCTTCAAGTTGCAACAGAAAAGAAAACTGGCATTATATAAACATAGAGTGCAAAATAAGGAAATGATGTATGTTAAATGAAGTACCAAATTCTCGCCCAATATTATTTTAGAAAATATATAAATTTTTTTCTAACAAAAAAAATATATATATTTGTCAAATTCGATCCAAATGACACCCTTAAAATTTACTGCCCTGGGCAGGGGTTTGGTTTCTCTGGCTCTAAAGCCTGTTTAGAAGTATTTCATGAGGCCAGAGTGAGACAAAGAGATATTTTAAAAGTTATGCTAGTCAAGGAATTAAATTAAGAAAATTTGCTTTAAAAAAACCCCACATTTTTATTGTAAAATGTTGCTTTGTGTGGATGAATGTTATATCATAAATATTAGCTGAACCAGGACTTAAAAGCTCTGTACATGACTATAGGGTAAAATCAATCCTATTATAGCACACCCCTTGGTGAAGATTTTTTTTTTAATCTGTGCCAAGATGGCCCTAAGGCGCAATTTTCAATGTCAAGTTCAGGAAAACTGGAAAAACATAACATTATGTCCAAAAGAGCAAAGAATGGTAATTTTTATGACTATAAGAATAAAAGCAACTGAAATATACCTGTTCTAAATTGGAAATTTAAGACATTTTAAATGGAAGAAATTGGAAAAACTTATGTGGCTATGAAGGGACGTCCTAGTCCACCAGAGGGTACTGTGTGACAATCACATGGAGGAAATTCCGAAACACGCCATCTTCCATCTAATGCTCTCTCCGGCATTGTCACATGTATTCTACTACTAGGTAATGGTCAAAATGCCTCTTTGCATGGGCAGTAGGATTTCTTAATGTTTACTTGATGGCTGACCATGCCCTTTGATGGAGTTCGTGTGAGCACCATTTTCAGAGTCCTTAAAATTCAGATTGTGGTTGTCCCATAAATACTGGTAACCTTTCATTGAATGATTCACTTTCATTGAAAATAGCAACCACACAAACCTCTTGACAAAACATACACCACTGTATTCTTATTTATTAACTCATTCAGACCTTACAGCAGTAAAATTATCACAAAAATACTCAAATTGGTACCCTAAACCACCACTTATCAGAAATCAGTCAAATGTGTACCTTTTCTTTCTCTCAAAAATATTTTTGCAAATGGCTCAGTTACCACTGTTACATAGTAGGGCTAACACAACTAACGGTAATTACTAATTACAGTTACCTAACAGTAATTAATAATGATATTTCAATTTAAAGACAAAAAAAGAAGGGTAGCTAGCTTGACAACCTTATCACCCTGCTGAGTGACAAAAAAAAAAAAAAAAAAAAGAGTTCAAAAACTAAGGCTGGGCTATAATAAGATCCAACCAACTAATTATTTAGGCTGTTATTCAAAATCATATGAAGCTTTTAAAGTTTTCAACATTCCTTTCTAATCTTCCCATGACGTGTATAGACAAAAAAATGCCTTTCAAACTATAATTTATCATTCATGTCTTTTTTAACACCCTTTTATAAGTTTCACTTGTATGTAATAGAATCTTTGAACTCGATTTCTACCCACTTTAAAAGGTCAAATTAATTTGAAATTTTGCACACTTGTCACGGACCATTGACAATACAATAATTTCATAATTTTGTTCCATTGTCCTGATTAGGATAATTAGGAATACAATTTATAGATTTGGCAACTAATTCCATATACCACTTCCAGATTTGGTAACTTATTGCATAAACCATTTTCAGATTTGTCGACTAATTTCAGATTTAATGACTAAAAGATTAAGGCGCAACCCTAAAACTGCAAATAGTTTGTGGTTAATACAAATAAAACAAAAAAAAATGTTATTTATGTGAGAAAGGGTAGGGTGGGTTAGCAATTTCTTACCATAATCTACGTCTAGTTTTTCTGAAAATGGAAATAAATAAATGATAGTTTAAAAACTAAAAAGGCATGCTTTTATTATAGATTCAACTAAAAAATGAAAAATAAATTATTGTTAAAAAAAAAACTAAAAACACACTTTTATAGTGAATTGAACTAAGAAGTAAAAAAGTAATTCTTAATATAAGAATAAAATGATTAATGAGAAAATTAATGTCATTGTGGTAAAAGCGTGGAGTGCTTGTACTACATTTTTACACTAACTCAGTATTTCGGAATAGAACTAGTAAGAGATTATAACAATTAATATAGAGCACCCCACGCTTTTATTCCAATGGCATTAATTTTCTCTTTAATCATTTTATTCTTATATTAAGAATTATTTTTTACTTTTTAGTTCAATTCACACTATAAAAGCATGTGTTTTAGATTTTTTTAAACTATAATTTTTTACATGCATTTTTTGTTCTTGCGCAAATTTCTTCCCTATTTTTTTAAAATTCTATTTTTACCTGAGCTTTTAAATGCTGTTTTCACTGCCAAATACTACCTCATTGATTAACATATTTTAGACTTAGTGAAGAGAAGATAGAAATTTGACTGTTGTGGAAGCATGGAGAAAGTTTACTATTATAGATTGTATTACACATGCTTCTTTTGCCATCTAATAGTTGCAGCAATCAACCTTAAATGCTTTTTGGAAAAAAATATTGCCAGCATACGTCAAAAGGGGAAGTTTCGTAGCACAAAATTCAGCTGTGAGCTCTGAAATTATAACTCTTATCAAATAGAATTGGTGGTGAAGGCTTTAACAACATGCAAACCTCTGACATCAAAGAATTGACACTAGAAAGCCTTTTGGGTGAAGACAATTTGATCGAATTTATGACAGTTTATGTTAATAATGACGAAGTCCAAGGTGAGGTTCAGTTATTAACATGTGATTTAATTCATTAGTGCTTGAAATTTGCTACAAGTGTGGAACAACATTTTCTTACACATGATCCTGACATAGAGTGTAAATTAAAATTTCAACATAATCTTAAGTTTTCTGTAGCAAGATATCAAGAATTATATAAGAAACTTGAGAAACCAAAAAATAAAAATAACAGCTACTAACAACAAACTTAGTAACAACAACAGAAAAAACAACAACAACAATGGAATTCGTATGTAACAAAAACGAGATTCTTCATATGAATCAAAGCCAACAGTTGTGCTAGACATACTTGACACATTTACTAATGATAGCTATTTTGATATAATTTGTAATAAATGTGCATGCTTTTTATCAAGTAGTGATGAATATTTGTGAGTTATAGTGTTATTCCTAACTTCAATTTGAACTTTTATATGTTGTGTGTTTTATAGACTGAATTTTCACTGTACACTAATTTGATAATTTTAAATCATTCTGTACTTACAATTTTTCTGTTGATATAGCTGTGTTATTAAAAACCATTCAAATGGTTTTTTTTAATTACTTAATGTTATTCTTGATTTCCTAATGATTGTTTAAAAGCTTTTAATAAGGAATGAAAGATGAGAAAATCTTTGTTCACATTAAATGGTGCACACAGATTATTGTTAAGGAAGGGATTTGTTTTTTAAAAAAATGTTGACAATAGTTTTGTGGCATTATTTTTATGAGGAAAATTAAGCATATCATAGTCTATGGTATGGGGAAGGGGATTGAACCTCGCAACTCCAACCTTGTGCATCACTATTGGCTCTTTTTTATTAGAACTTGTATGTCCTAAAGCAGTGCTCCGCAAGCTACGGACCGGTACCGATCCGTGGATCAAATACTACCGGTCCGCGCAAGAAACCTTAAATTACTTCTCTTTCATTTTTATTGTGATATATTTTTCTTAGGTTTGGGCTACCTTTTACCAAAATCACTTAATATTCCTTGTTAAATCACTTTATATTCATTTTTTGGTATAGCTATGTTTTATTCAGAGAAGTCACAATTAAGTATAATTTCATTAAAATTATTAAATCAAAACAGTCTGAAGTATAAACAATCAACATCCTCCCCCTCAGCGGGCAGCGGTAAAATTAACAAACGTTGACCAGTTCACAGCGATAAAAAGGTTGCGGAGCACTCTCATAAAGCATATCTTTTGGACAAGATAAATTTCTTTAAATGAACATTGAATAGGGTCATACCTAACAGAAATATTTTCTTATAACCAGGTTCATGTGTAGGTAATATTTTTTTTATCATTATTTTATCACTGTGGGTCATCAGAGCAATGTTTTTCGTTACTTTCAATTGTAGAATTTCTCAATGTTATATTTGCAGCACATGCATATTCAAGCTTCTTTTCCCTAGCTTGCTTCAGAAAATGTCACTTCATGGCTGCTATGAATCTGTTTCTAACAGATAATTTTTCTTTAACTTTTGATATTTATCTTTAATAAAAAGGTTTAAAAGATGTAATTTTTCTAAAACTCTATTTCATAACTGTAACAAGAAGTTTTAAGCATTAAGGTCCATTCTGCATTGCATTTTTAAAAAAATGCTTTTAAATTAAAATATTTTCCAAAAATTCTTTTAATTGTGAGCACTTGTGAAAAGGATTTCTCTTACTAAATAAGCCTTTTCTCAAATGTTGTATCTTAATCATGAATTACTTTTTTGTATTACTATGTTAAGACTTCATTCAATGATTCAAAATTTCTTGATCGAGCTAATTTAATCTCAATTTGTTATGTTTTAATATGTGTTTCTATTAAGACACAGTTTCTCTTCTACTTGGTTATTATCCATTATAGCACTTATACTGCATGCTTTCTTTATGACTTATTTTTTGTGTATTTTATGTTTTGTATTCATTTGTAACACTCATTGTGAAACTAATCTTTGACTTTCTTCTATTATGTTTTTTGATTTGAAAATAAAATTAACAGCTTTAAAATGCTGAATATTAGAGTAGTTCTACTATATTCAAAATATGTTCTTATTCACATTTATATGTACAAGTATATGAATTATGATAATTTTTCTAATGGCATTTTTTTATGATGTGTGTTCCTACTTTGTGTGCACATGGGGTTTTTGTGGATGAAAATATTACTCTACCAATGAAAAAACTTGTAATGTTGCTGAAATGTTTTTAAAAATTGGAGAAAACATGAAGCATAATTGGAATTATAAGAGATAATCAGTAGAATCCATTTTAATCTGATTTCCACCCTCTTGAAGATTTAAATTTCACTTGCAGTATAACCTTAAATAAGATTTAAATCAAACAAAGTATAATCGTCGTATAAAAATTCAAATAATTACTTGATAGATATCTTAAATAAGAAACAAAGTAAAAAGAATGACAATGAAGCTGCATTGAAATAAATATTTATATTTTTAATTGCTTCATCTTTATAATTGCTGAAGAAAATAGATGTGCTACAGCACTGTTTTAGAAAATTTGCGGAATATTATCGATTAAAAATGCTGACTGCTTACCTATGTTTTTATTTAAATAATTTCACTTTTCGCCTTCATGTAATTATATTATACTAAATTTTAATTCCCCAGTATGAATTTTTATTATGTACAGAAATCGTAGGTTTGCTTGCTTCACTTGACAGAATTCTCTATCATTTTAAATTTATCAACAATGGTGTGAACAGAAACAATAAACTAATAAGACTCAAACTTTGACAAAGAATCTAAAATACAAAAATGATTGTGTACTTGAAATGAACCAATTTCTGTATACGATTTGCACTTGACTTAAAAATTTGCACTGGATTTTGATCTTTAAGAAGTGTTTTCTGTTCTGTATTCAGGAAGGACATATCCTCATTTGTCCATTTTCCTGAAATTTAAATAACCTGATATGCATAATTAATTAATTTCACTAATTAATAATTTACTATTTGTGCACTGAACACTTGTAGGCTTTTGATGAAATATCTTAATTGTGGGTTATCCTCTAGTTGAATCTATGAGGTATGAGAATTCCATTTGACTGAAAGCATTTCTCTCCTACCAAAAGCTCTTATAAACTTCAGTTATGGCCTTAAAATATTTTATGTTTCAGAAACGTTGCATTGCATGCTCAAATCCCTATCCAGTTAATGCATGGTAGAACTACAGTACCAAACAGGACTTGAGACCTCCTAATCCACACATTGTGTAGTGTGTAAGTTAAAACCATGAGGAACGAGCGCATGTATCAAGCTCAATCACTATCTCAAGTGGTCAAGTACTAATAGGCCTTGTGCAGCTCTATAGTTTTTTATTCAAAAATAAACCAAATTTGAAATCTTTGCATTGTGGCTTACACAAGTCAAAAGACACAATTTCATCTTAGAATGTCTAATGTTCACTGTTTAATTTATTTTAATTAACCTTTAATACACAAATATCCTTAACTTTGTCATTAAGTTTTAAATATTTGCTTAATTTAATGTACACCACTGTATTGTTCTCTAACAAAGCAAAACATTAACTTTGTTCTACCTAATTCAGATTTTTTTTTTTTCTATTCTAAAGTTTTTCAATAAGTTTTATAAATTTAAATAATGAGGTTGTGAACATTTTTTTCTTAAATTATTATTTTTACAAAAAAATTCTTGATTTTTTGATCAATTGAACTAAAGTGGTTTTTATTCCATGACTAAAATATCTTGTGCAGTACTTTTACATTTAAGTTTTTCATGGTTAACAACTTCTCTTTGATTGATCAATTAAGTTTTGAATTGAAGTGGGTTCCCGTATTTAATGTGCAAGAGAGGAAAAATACAGACTCAAACTTCATGTAAGATGAAGTTTGAGCCTGTATTTTTCCTCTCTTGCATTAAAATTCCTTTCTAATTATTAAACAATACCTACACAAGTGTAAATTTCTTTATTGATCTATTAGGCTCCCTTCACACCAAACGACTCCGATTCATTCATCATCAAACTTGTCTGATCGACCAGGATTCGGCTTCGTAATTTCCCGCTCAAATAAGCCAAGATTCGCTTCCCGCATTCACACCAAACAAAACCGGTTCAATCCACCGTCATTCTGACTTACGCATGATTCGGCAGGTCAGATTTTCTTCTGTGATTCACCAGTAGCCGGGAGCTACTTCTTAAAGAAAAAGTGAATTTAAACAAATAGAGTGTTTATTTTTATTGTTTTTTATATTATTAGTGATTATATCACATAAAGTTTCTATTAAAGAAGTTAAGTTTAGATATTTAAAGATTTTAATGTTCTTGTTAGGGTTAGCATAAGTTTGTTTTTATGCCAATAGATGGTGCATATATTTTTGTGTGGTATTCATAGTATTCTTTTTCATTATGTAAACTAACTCTAGTTCTTGTCGCCGAGTGTGTAGGCTGTATTTTATCCCTGCTAATCTTGCGCAAATAACAAAATTAATTTTACATATATTATTTTATTCAATTTTAGAAATTTGAAAACTTTATTCTTTACTTTTTAATACTTTAAAGCAAAATGTGTTGTTTTTTTTGGGAGGGGAGGGAATATTCTGAAGGATGTTTGAAATAGCTTCAGAGGTCAATTTGATAAGAATTTATTTAATTTTGGGAGAGAAAAAAATTTAAATATTTATAAGAATGCTAAAATAAAATAAAACATCTATATTGTCGATAATTTTAATTTTTTAAAAAGAGTTCATTTTATTACTACATAGATCTCAAATTTTGTTATATGAAACAAACAAAATGTAAATGGCATGCAAATTTTTTAATTCATTAATGTATTAGCAAACTATTTTTAGATACATAATCAAAAAAATAGTTATTATATGCTACAAAAGCTGTAATATTTAACAACATTTGAAATGCCTTTTAAAAACATTAGATATATTATTTGTAAAAGTAATTGCATTATAATATAGTTACAATACATATTTATTATTTGTTACTACTTTTCAGACTATAATTATATTTGATACTAACAGGCAAAATATAAAAAAATAAATAAAACCGTTCTCTCTCTCTCTCTCTTATATTTTTTGTTTTATGTATTTCAACTTCAAAATAAATTAAAATACAGTTGTGAAATTAATAGCTTGAAACGTTAATCGTCTTAAAATATTAAAAACAGCATCCATGTTCGACAGCAACTGATGGAAGAATGATTGACCCGTGGCGGTGTAAAGGCAAATCTCTGTTCATTCAGAATCGCTGTGAATTGGAAAGATTGTTACAGACTCGGAATCGTTTGGTGTGAAGGGAGCCTTAGTTGGAAATCCAATATGTCATGGACTAAAATGTTTGCTGAGTATTTTTCCTTCCTTCCTTTGCTTTTCAAGAAGCCTTTCCCAGGCCAGCCTTCTTGCTAGTGTTCTCCAATTCTTAGTTCTCAAAACTAGGAGATATTTTTCTAGGCCATCAATCTATCTAAGATTCGGCCTCCCTTTCTTCGTGTCCTAATTGGTTGGGCATTGAAGACTTTTTTTTAATGGTGCTGTTTTCATCCTATCTGACAACTTGACCTGCCCATTTACTTTGTTGTAATTTGATGAAGTTAACAATGTCATATTCTTTATGTGATTGATAGAGCTCTAAATTTCATCTTCTTCGCCATGTTCCATTTTCCTGAATTCCTCCAAAAATAAATTTTAAAATCTTCTTCTCGTATATACTTATCATAATCTTATTTGTTCGAGACATGGACCAAGTTTTACATGCATAAATTAATACTGATCTTAAAAGACATTTATACAAAAGAAACCCTTGTTTTTCTTTTGATTATATTCGATTTCATATATTTTTGTATTCCATTAAGACATCTATTAGCCATAGTAATTCTCTTTTGGATTTCTATTGTTGATTTCCGAACCTAAATAAGTGAAACTATCAACAACTTCAAAATTATACTCGCCAATATTAAAGTGGGAATTGTTCAAACATGATTTAGTGCAAGTCATGTATTTAGTCTTATTCTCATTGATTTTCAGTCCCATCCTGAGGGCCTTTTTCTCTAAAGATAAGAAGGCTTGTCTTAGTGCGGTAGGTGTTCACGCAATGATATGAATGTCATCAGCAAAAGCCAAAAACTATATTGATTTATTAAAGATATTTCCTCTGATATTGATATTAGAATCTCTTATCACTTTTTCTAATGCTAGATTAAATAGAAGGTATGCTAGTGCATCTCCCTGTCGAATGCCATTTTTTATTTCCAATGGGTCCAAAAGATCATTCTGCATCATGACCACGATCTTTGTTTCGCTTAATGTTAGGTTTATCAGCCTTTAAATTAAATTCTTTCATGGCTGCAATAAGAGCCTTTCGATGCTATCATAAGCGGTTTTAAAATCAATAGATATGTGGTGTGTATCAATTCCAAATTCCCTTGTTTTTTTCAAAATCTGACAGATGTTGAATATGTGCTCTGTAGTGGATCTTCCTTTCCGAAATACATTTTGGTAGTATGCAACTGTATTTTCCACTAGTGCAGAAATATTTGAAAATTCCTTATAGCTTATATAGGGCAGACTGATTCCTCTATAATTTGAACTCTCGGGTATATCTCCTTTCTTGTGTATTACACAAGTTATACTCATTTTCCCTTCCTTAAGGATTGCTGGGTATTTTTTACTTTTTATTAAATTAAGTTTAAAAACACTTTTATAAGCATTCTTAATATGTTGTCTTTTGTAAGGGGATATTGATGTAAATCAGCTGGAGAAAATTGTTATTTTAATAGTTCAAAAGAAACTAAATTATAATCATTGAAAAGCATTCAATATTTCTGATTTATTGTTTACCTTTTTCTAGGTTGGTAATGATGAACTAAAATTAAAATTTGCCCAGTTTGGGTACATTGAACATGTCAACATTCGGCAAGGGGAAAGATTATCGGGTAAAGAGTAAGTACTCATATTGTAGCACTATTTATTTTTAAGAACTAATACACAAATAATAAATCTTTAAAATTAAAAACTATGAGTTATGTTAATATTTAGTTAAGTAATGCTTTTGTTTTTTATGTTTTAAGTTCATTAACAGGGGATATTGATATTATAAAACCTACCTAAAAGATTTACAAACTATATTAAATTCAAATTTGTTAAAATGTTTAATATTTAAAATCTTTTGCAATGGCATTGAATTAAGAAATTTACAGTTGCCTTTCTGGCAGGTTTTTTAGGTATGGATTTGTTACATTCAGGACAGAAGATGATGCTTTGAAGGCTGTAGAAGTAAGTTTACTTTCACTTAATCTAGCTGTTTATTCACAAAAGCTTGTGTGCTTGAATTTTAATACTGCTCATAAGATTAAATATTTATATACAGTGCTAGAGTACTTTTATTGAAAAATAAAACTATTAGATTCTTTTATTTTCTATCTTCAACATTGAAATGTTTTTAATTCTACAGAAAGGTAATATTTGGCATTATTTGGTGTTGTAAAATACACTGCTCAAAAAATTAGGGGAGCACTTAGATTTAACAAAGTTTCAAAAATATTTATTTGGTAACTAACGTAAAGCAAAACATCCATACTCTAAAATGTATCTGAAAACAGAAGAAAACTTCATATGCAAATCAATGTACTTGGTGTCAAAAACCAGAAAAAGGAAATAAGTGAAATCATGTTTTCATAGTATTTGTTGTTTTTTGCTGTCTCGGAGGTGTGTATTCATCGTCAGCAGACACCGTGCAGCCAAAGAAAGTGTGCTGCTGAACATCGAGATTGTATTTAAAGTGACTGGAGTCAAGTGCTGTTTACGGACGAGTCCGGATTCTGTTTGAAGTGTGATGCAAGACGTATTTTGGTATAGTGAGAAAGGGTAATTTGAAATAACTAAATATTTGTTCTGGAAAAATCACATTACAGACTAGGTGGTTTAATGGTATGGGCGTGTATCAGCATAGGTGGATGTTCTGATCTGCATATAATTCAGAATGGTAACTTGACGGCTCAAAGGTATGCAGACGAGATTCTGAGACCCCATGTTTTGCTTTACACTGCAGTCATTGGTGGCTCCTTTCTATAAATGCAGGATAATACCTGAAATCATACAGTTCGTCATGTGGAGAACTTTCTTGAAGCTGAAACAAATAAAGCATATGGAGTGACCACCATGTTCTTCTGACCTTTATCTTATCCAGTATACTTGAGACTCATTCGGACAACGCATTCAGTGAAATCACTGCCTTCACTTACTTTCCAGGACATGGGGATTACACTCCTTGAAAAGTGGAACAGTATTCCCCAAAGTTTCACTGATAATCTCATCGCATCCATGCTAAACTGGTATGTGGTAGTCTTTACAGTTTGTTGGGGGGGGACCACACACCATATTGAATATCATGTATAAATTCTAAACAGTCAGTTTTTTGTCATTTACATGCAACGAAATTGTTACCCTGAAGCATGATTTCATGTTCTTTATATCATTCTAAAGAATTAACGCTCCCATACAATTGTTTTTGGCTTCTTTTCTTCTGCATTGAGTTTTGTTTCTGAATGCGATGGAAAGAAATCGGTCAGGTCCGTTTGAAGAAGCTTTATTTACTGTGTGTTTACTCAGTTACAAAAAATACATCCGGCGGCTCTCGCGCGCCCTCTTACAGTGAAAAATATGAAGGCGTTACAACATGCCGCCCACCTTGAAATATTATTTCAATATAAATGTGAACAATATAAAGTTACATAAATGAAAATTTAAAATTTAAGAAAACATTCACAACAATGTAGTATATGCATATTTAAATGAGCTACAAATAATAAAATATGGATTTAAATTGGTAGAAGACTTAATTTTGTTATATTTCTTTTAAATATTCCATCTGATGTTTTGACATTGACAACCCTGACTTTATTGTCTAGACCAGGATACAATTGAACAATTCTACCCATTTTCCATCTAGTAGGGGGTAAATTGTCATCTTTTATAAGGCACAAGTCATTCACTTGAAAATTTTTAGTTGGCAGAAGCCATTTTGGCTTTTGTTGCAATCGAGTTAAATACTCCTTGTGCCAACGTTTCCAAAACTGTTGAACTAGTTTTTGAATTTGTTGCCATCTAGTTAGATAGGAATTATTTGAGTCAATATAATTGGGTTCAGGAATACTTGTCAATGGCCTTCCAATAATGAAATGACCAGGCGTTAAGGCTGATAGGTCATTTGGGTCATTAGATATGGGCGTTAATGGTCTGAAATTAAGACAAGACTCAATTTGAGTTAGAAATGTTTCAAATTCTTCGTATGTTAATTTCGTTTCTCCAACAACACGTTTTAAGGATACTTAGTTGACTTTATTCCTGCTTCCCAGAGACCACCCATGTGTGGTGCATCTGGAACATTTTGATGCCATTTAATACCATTATCAGTTAAAAATTTACTAACATTTTGATTATAATTGTCTGATTTCACAAGCTTTTCAAACTCCATGAGTTTGCGTTTTGCGCCAACAAAGTTGGAACCGCAATCACTGTATATGTCATTGCATTTTCCTCTGCGGGAAATAAACCTCTTCAGAGCTGCAGTAAATGCATCTGCTGAAAGATCAGTCACCAGTTCTAGATGAATAGCTCTAGTAGTGAAACAAACAAACAGAGCTATGTATGCTTTAAAGCAGAGGTTCCCAAACTTTTCTGACTCGTAGACCCCTTGCCATGTTTTTCGTCTTTGGGTCGACCCCTGCTTACCCAATATTAAATTTTTACACATTGATCAACTTAAATATCTTTTGACAGCTGGTACAGAGCTACTTACTTTAAAAGATCAAAATTTGTAACTGTAGGGAAGTATAGTGTTTAAAACTTAAGAAAAACATGATTAATTTTAAATTTAATACATAAAATAATTGAGTAAGAAACAAAAATGCTTTTAATGGGAGGGATAAATCTAGCACTTCTCAATAACAAACATTTGGCCTAGTTGAACTCTTTCTTCGGTTAGTAGTGTCCAGTCTTTTTCCTTTTTTTGTCTACCATAGTCAAAGCATTCTCAAACCTAGATTCAAAATCTGAATAGAGAGCATTTAAACAAACACAGGTTTTAAAAAAATATCCTGGCAGATTGTCTGTGACAAAATGAGAAAATTCACAATGTCCGATATTATACTTTAGCTTCATTCTGGCAAGAGAGAGAGAGAGAGAAAGACTGAAATGAATGGTCCTTGTTTATATATAAAATATCTGCTGTCACCTTGAACTGTGCAAATTAACCTAATTAAATTTAGTAAATAAAATATGGTTTCCCTTTGTTTGTTTACATGTTCATTTAAAAAGAAAATCAAGAAGTGGTTTGATGAGAGCCTCTGTTGTAGACCCCCATTTACACCTTATGGACCCCTAAATTATTTATTCATTGGCGTGGACCCCTTGCAAGTTGCCATAGACCCCTGGGGGTCTATATAGACCACTTTGGGAATTATTGCTTTAAAGGATTTGGAACCTCTGCCTTTAATGATTTTAATTTGAAAAGGACCAGCATAATCTACTCCACAGCGCATAAAGGCAGGAGAACTGCATGAAGATGGCAAATCGCTCATCATTTGATTAGTAATGGAAGCTCTTGCTTTGCAACATTTTATACATTTTCTGATTAAGTGTCTTCTAGCACCTATTATCCAATATTGTTCTTGAATACAAGATTGCACAAGTTGTGTACCAGCATGCAAGAGAATTTCATGATAATGTCTAACAATGAGATCTGTTAGAATATGCCTTTTTGGCAGTAAGATGGGATGTTTGTGGCCGTATGCGAGATTTGCATGTCGCAAACGACCGCCCACCCTGAGAATATTTGAACAATCTAAAAATGGATTTAGAGATAAAATTTTACTTCTGCAAGATAGTGATTGGTTTCCTTTTAAAGCATTGATCTCATTGTTAAACTCAACAATTTGCACTGATTTAATTAATATATACATAGCATTAGTTAGTTCACTAGTTTTTAAAAGTCCAATTATTTTATCATTTGAATTTCTACAATTATTAATAAATCTTAAACAATATGCTATTACACGTTTGAGTTTAGAAAGAGAAGAGAATTTATGAAGTAAATCATTTACATCAGGCAAGTGATTTGGTACAATAGTTGATTGTAATGAACAATACCTTTCTTCTGGCACAGCATCATTCAATGAAGGAACAGAAGAGTCTGTCTGAATAGGAAAAGTTTTATGTAAAAACTTGGGATCACACAACCATATTGACATATTGAAGTGAGTAAAGTTGAAGATGATACACCACGGGTTGCAAGATCTGCAGGATTTGCACTTCCACTGATATGATGCCATTGGGTAGCAAAAGACAACGTCTGGATTTTCGCCACTCTGTTATGAAGGTCTTCAGGCTATGAAGGTCTTCCATCGGCTGGCATGGGATCCAACCCAAGCAAGTACGATAGTGGAATCCGTATAAAATTGGGTTTGTGATATAGGGTAATTCAGAGCTTTACAAGTAAAGTCCATCAATTTAACTAACAGAAGAGCTTCACACAATTCTAGTCGAGGAAGTGAGACAGGTTTCAGCGGGGCAACTCTTGTCTTGGCTATTATTAGTTGAACGTTGATTTTTCCTGTATCTGAAACAGAGCGATAGTAAATTGCAGCTGCATAAGCCTTTTCGGAAGCATCACTGAAGCCAAATTGATGAAATTGGTTGTCTGAATCGACGAACAAGAATCGTGGAATTTTGATGTCTTTGACCAATTGCACATCCTTAGCAAAGTTGTTCCCATTCAAATTCATTCTGGAGGGACCCTTTCGTCCCACTGCAACTGTTGTTTCCACAGTCTTTGTATGATTGTTTTATACTGGATTGTGATGGGTGACAGCCATCCAAGTGGATCAAAAGTCTTAGCAATTGTAGAAAGTAATGTTCTTTTGGTTAAGGGGCCTTCAAAAGATAAAGGAGTGATTTTGAAGTAAAATACATCTGAAGCTGGATGCTACAGGATACCTAAGGTTTTTACTGTATCATCATTGTCTATATTCAAAGAAGCATTAGATAAACGCATATCTAAATCGATTGAATTTAAGAGTTTGTTGCAATTAGAAGCCCATTTTCTCAATACAAGTCCGGCACTGTACAACATTTGAGTCAATTGGTTTTGTAGTTTCAAGGCTTCAGAGAGTGAATTGGCTCCGGACATCAAATCATCAACGTAGAAGTCATTGAGAGCTGCTTTAGAAGCAAGAGGAAAATTATTTGCTTCGTTTAATGCCAACTGCTGTAAGCATTTTATTGCAAGGTACGGCGCTGATGCAGATCCATAAGCTATTCTTGTCAACCTAAGGTCTTGAATTGGCTCAAAAGGTGAATTACGCCAAACGATTCTCTGAAAATCCGAATCTTGTAGTGTTATTTGCCTATACATTTTTTCTATGTCTGCTGTAATGGCTATTTCGTGCATCCTGAAGTGAAGGAATAATGTTGTTAAGTCAGTCTGTAGCTGTGGACCAACCATTAATTTATTGTTGAGAGAAATCCCACTTGAGGACTTTGAAGATCCGTCAAACACCACGCGAAATTTATCTCCATTTTTATTGGGTACTGGGTGATGCGGGAGATAAAAACTGGAACTAGCTGGAACGTCAATCTCGTTTTCAGGGATTAACTCCATGTGACCAAGTTTCAAATAGTCGTTCATGAATTTGTGATATTGATTGGAAAGTGATTTGTTTTTATTAAATTGACTTTCAATTTGCTGTAGATGATGCACAGCAGTGTCTCTAGATGAACCAAGTTCATCACTAGTGTCTCGGAATGGAAAATTGACTGCAAACCTGCCTGTTGAGTCATGAGTATGAGTTCTTTTGAAATGACTCTCGCAAGCAATTTCTTCATTCGTGAAAGGTTTTGTTTCACCGAGTTCCTCTAATTGCCAGAATTTATCGAGCTGAAACTCTACTGCATTGTAATTTGCATGATTTGAAATAATTCTTTGGCAAGAAAATTTTGTTTCTCCAAGAACAACCCAACCGAAAATGGATTCCGTTGCAGTTAAAGATTGTCCCTGAACATTTAAATGTCTATTGAGCATTTCTCCAAATATGTCAGCACCTAACAAAATGTCTATTGGGCCTGGCTGGAGACAGTTGACATCCGCTAATTTTAAATGCGTAAATGTATTCAAAGCAGACGCATCGACTTGAAATTGAGGAAGGTCACAGGTGATTTTGGGTAAAATTAATGCATTTACAGTAATACTTATGTTTTTGTAAAAAAGTGATGTTATTTCTAACTGAACTAAGCCTGCTACCCTTCTCACCTTTCGCGAACTTAAGCCGTCTACATTTATGTTTATGCTAGTGCGTTTAAGTTGTAATAAATTTGCACAACTCTCTCTAACAAATGAGCCTTGACTGGCTGAATCGATGAGTATTCTGCATTTTTGTAAAGCGCCTTTAATGTCTTTAACATTAACGATTGCAGTAGGCTATAAAACAGCCTGAGAGGCAGGTACTGTTACGTTATTGCTACTAATCGTGGATCCTCCGTGTGAATATCGGATACCGTGTTGTGAATTAAATTTTTGTTGTTATTTGAAATTTTGCTATTATTTGGATTTTTTGAACATAATCAAGAATTATGTGATTTGGAACAGAATTTGCAAACACCTGCACGACATTTGGAAATATGTGATGCATTTTATTTTCCCTAAGACAGTTAAAACACAATTTGTATTTTTTAACAACATCCCATTTTTCTTTAATCGGAAGATCTAAAAAACTATCGCACATGAATAATCCAAAATGTGCAATCGCTATTGCAATGTACGCTAACATTCAAGACTATTTGTGAAGAGTAAGAAAATGTTTTATTTGTGTTAGTCATTTTACTTCCCCTCGCTTCGAAGAGAACAGATGTTTTTTCTTTCTGGCACTTGGCTAAAGACGCAATAGTGGTCGCCCTGCTTAAAACAAACGATTTAAACTCGGAGAAAGAGGGATTTTTTTTGTTTGTTTGTTCGAGAGTCCAAACACGTAATGTTTCAGAGTCGAGTTTCCCCATTAGCAAGAAAATTATGAGGGTGTGCATTATTCCACGGGCTGCCTCAATGTTTGCAGGGTGTCAATGCACTGTTGGTTGGTGTCAATTAGCTTTTGCAATCCTGAAGCTGATTCTTGTTTTAAAACAGGCTGTGAAACTAATTTATTTAACGCTGCATTTATAATTTCTGCTTCATTCTCATAGCGCTCAGTTAATGCATTCCACGCCTTTTTATAATTATCGTTTGTGATTTGAATGGATTGTAATAAAGTGGCTACTTCGCCCTTTACAGAGAGTTTAAGATACTGCAGTTTTTGACTATCACTTAAAGTACTATTATTCCCTACACTCGCTAGAAGTAAATCGCGAAAAGAGATCCAGTCTATATAATTTGAAGTGAATACTGGCAATTCTATGCGAGGAAGTTTAATATTGTTTACATTAGTGTTAACAATGTTTTGGCATGCATTAGTATTATTATCATTAACAAGTTTTTTCATTTCCTCTTTTAAAAGAATTTTTAGTGTATCTAATTTAGAAAATAAATCATGCATTTCCATTTCATAAACGTTAAAATCTTCATCTGCACAAGTGCTTAAAAGATTATTGTTTAAATTATTTATTTCAATATCTATTGAATTAACATCTATATATTTCATAAACTTCAATAATGGATACAGAAGTTTCTTTTTTTTGTAAATCATCTACTTTTGAAACTAAACGAGTTAGCTTACTGTTTAAGAATGGCGTCCATGTTGGATTGTTTGTGACCTTCCCAAACTCCAAGTTCAATGCTTGCAATGATTATTGAGTTGATTCTGTTTTCGTGCTGGATTACTTCGACAAATGTCGCAGACCACTTTTCACTTCATCAATTAAATGTTTTGACTTGAATGCTGTGGTAGCTCGAGGGACCAAAATGAATGCGATGGAAAGAAATCGGTCAGGTCCGTTTGAAGAAGCTTTATTTACTGTGTTTTTACTCAGTTACAAAAAATACATCCGGCGGCTCTCGCGCGCCCTCTTACGGTGAAAAATAAGAAGGCGTTACAACAGTTACACCTGTACTCTCTATTTTATGCCCGTGTATGGCTATAGTCCAATGGTTTCTTTACTTTTTGTTTGCTCCCCTAATTTTTTTCAGCAGTGTATATATATATGCTTATATATATGTATGTAGGAAGATGGCTGTATAAAATAAATGTTCCTGGCTAAGTCTGTGGGGAAGACAGAACCAAAATTAGATGAATTAATTGACTGCATCAAAAAAGATTTAAATATTTAAAAGATTAAGAATGAGAAGATTGTTACATGCAAAAGAATTTCTAGGCAAAGGCTTTGTCAAAAAGCCAGGATACACCAGTGCAGTCGATTTTCTGAAGAACACACATATATACTATATGCTACACTCATGGCCATAAATTAAGGATAATGCAAGTTCAGGCAAAGAAAAAATTAGAAATAAAAAAATGTGACTTATTTGTAAAGCCTTATTACAAAAGATGCTATATGTTTGATATCATTAATAAAAATTGCGTTTTTTGCTCCCTGGAGCAAATTACAAAAGAAAACCTATTTACAAAAACCAATATTACATGCTTAGCATGATAGTTAATACATAGTATGTCTCCCAGATGATACAACAGGCATGCTGAGTATAGACATAGTGAGGCCTAGGCATGCTGAGTATAGACATAGTGAGGCTGAGGCATGCTGAGTATCAAATTATTGATCTGATCTTGAGGAATAATACACCACTCATCAAGCAATGCTCTCCGAAGTTCCAGTAAACATGTAGGAGGTGGTCAAAGGGCTGCAACTCATTGACCAAACATGTCCTGGATTAAAGTGCATGAGAATGCTCGGAAATCAGGATGGGTGATATCCTCCGAGTGAAGGCAGTCACTTATGATGTTTGCATGGTGAGGACGGACGCTGTCATTCATAAACATAAATTCTGCGCCCATGGTGCCTGAAACAAATGTACATGTTGTTCCAGAATGACATACCGATAGATTTGGCCTGTCATGGTTTCAATTTGAACATGCAGGTCAGTTCTGGAACCCAAAATAATCCCCCCCAACAAGAAATCCTGCACCACTGAAACTGTCCCATTCAATTATGTTCTCTAGGTGGTAAAACTGGTACCTGGTGCTCTCCATATGAAAGTCTGGTGATAATCAGATTGGGGCTAAACCTGGACTCATCAGAAAACATCACTCAAGCTCACTGCTGCGGTGTCCACAGTGCATGCTCTGTACTCCAGGCTAACCACATTCGACAGTGAGTTGCAGTAAGTGGAGCACATCTGATAGATCTATGAACATATAGACCAATCTGCCCTAAGCGTCTTTATATCCTTTGCCTTGAAACTGATGTACTAGTGGCTGAAGAAACCTGGCGAAACAGGTCTGATGCTGTACTCCATCTGTTTCTTTTGGCAGTAACTACCAAATACTGGTCCTCATTTGTTTTTGTAACTTGAGGGCCACCTGTGCTGTAACATTACCATCATCTTGGAATTGTTGTGAAAGCCTGGAGATGACACTCTGGGTGATTTCAAGTTTCACTTATACTTCCAGCTGGATATGCTCACATTGCAAATGGCCGATAATTCTACCATATAAAAAATCATCCAAATGCATCCTTTGTGTCAAAACTATGTGGTTATTGCACTGGAAGGCTTATAAAGCACTTGCAAACAATTTTACTTCTTTGCCTGTATTCTTTATATATCCCCCTTTTACACTCTTGTTATTGTGACATACTATCGGTGTCATCTGGTGGCTTCCTGCAATTTGCATGTGATTCTTGAAGATGTGTGTAGTCATTTTATGGGTGATATATTTATATATGTATATTAGAATTCAATTTCCGCTTGACTCTGTGAATTATCCTTAATTTATGGACATGAGTGTATATTTGCAGAAAATTAAAATTTTTAAATCATTGCAAATTCTACATGAAACTCTTTAAAAAATATACTGAATAATGTAGCATGATTTTTTCAGGCGAGTAAAACTGAACCAATTACTTTGAAAGGTCGAAATATCGATGTTGCTCCAGCCTTCAGCAAAAAAGTAAGCCCTTTTCAAATATTTAATTTGGATGTTTATTTTACTAAGATAATAGAAAGAAATACAGTCGGATAGATTTTATATGTTCAGTGACTGAATCAACTGGTGTGTAAAAGTTTGAATTAGTTGTAGTTTGTGCTTGAATGTGGAGTTTTATATCGGATTAAAAGATAAAAACTTGTGAGTGGTGCTTTGTTGAATCTTGTCCCTATAGATTGCTGTGTGAAAAGTAAAAGTTGATTTCTATTATCTAAGCTAGGGTTGTTCATTGTATCTGGAGTGATGTTATTTTTAAACATTAAAAAATTAAACATACTTTTTGGCAATACTTTTTTTTTGGAGTAAATAAGCTGAAAGAACAAACTTTGAAATAGTGAGTAAGAAGTACACAGTTAAAATAAGGACCGTTTATGTGAGGTTTGGAGATTACAGATGTTCACCACTGAACGAGTTAGAAAACATATCATGTGTAAATAAGAATATATTAAGATTCTTGCAGATTTTCCTGAGTAAAATGCGAATGATTAGGGTATTGAACTTGATTATGAAGAAAGTAGATTTTAATAGTCATCATCATTATGGAGCAGCTAATATAGACAAACATGAAAATTTGCAATGAAATTGTAGTCTTTTTTAAAAAATAATGGGACCACATCATTTTATTATTCAGTTCTTAAAGTTTGACAGTGAAAGGGAGCTAATTTTATACTTCCAGTTTATTGAAAAATGTTCTTCACTGTTTGGTATTACTAGATTTGGCCAGCATTATTTTTCTGCTTTAATATTTGTGTCTCATTTCAGTCTTATTTCTCTCTCTCTCTCTTTTTCTATCTCTATTTGTTGTTGCTTATGCCATCTGATCAAGAGTAACATCAGACCAAGGCCTACGAAATTGATCATGGTAAGTGGCTAGTTGTACGCCTGGTGTTAACCGTAGCTTTGATCACAATACAGGTCACAGTATGATTTTGCTCGGTTCCACCCCAATTTTGAGGGAGAACACCTTGGAGGGTGGTCAAAGGCCTCCCACCTCTCTTCCCCTTCCACCAACCACACCAGAGGACATGTGGCTTGATGGCTATTTAGAGTAGCCCCATGTCAAAAAACACCATACATTTGCTAACATTTATGCCTTCCCCAGGATTCGAATCCAGGTTCTATGGCACCACAGTCAGCGTCACTAACCACTATACCAGATAGATGACTCTATTTATATTTAAATCCTCATATTACTTGTTTTGATCTAACTTTTGAATTATTATGCTTTTTCTTTTCAAAATTTTAGCATTTGTTTAATATTAGATAGAAAAAAAATTATTTCTTAGTTGTATCTTTTTTTTGTGGGGGAGGGGGATGACATAAGAGAAAGGTTTATAACTGCATGACAACTTTTCAGGTTAGTCTGCATAGAAATTTGCTTTTAAAATTTTTGAATCTGATCTTGCTTAAATTTAGATTTTAACATTGAATCTGTCGAGTATAATTAGTTGTTCCTTACTGACAAGTGTTCTGGTTTTACATAGTATTAGACAGATTTTTTTAAATCTTTTTCTGCTTAATTTGCTTATTTGGGAAATATGTTTTTACAATTGTTAAAGGTGCTTCATTATATGCTTTTTAACATCATCAACTTCATTTATCAACAAAAGAAATCTTCATTAATTTTTATATATACATTCATTTTTAAAGGGTCATTTCTGCTTCATTTTGAATAGAAAACATGTCTAGTAAATAGGACAAACGTAATAAATTTCAAATTTCTGATGGTAGTCCTGACTATGTTAGGTTAAAAATAATCTGTTTTTATCTTTTTGCTTAAAAAGTTAGCTCAAAATTATTTTTTTTGATAACCATCTGATTTGTTTTTGTAAAAGCAAGGTTCTGTGATAGCTGGTAAATTTCCTCATAATAAAACAAATGTATAGTTTAATGCTCATTTTATGTTTATCATTTAAAACTTCCTTTAATGCATTCAGTATTCATTTTATATAGCGATAAATACAGCAGTGAGCGTCTTAAATGTGTGTGTGTTAGTGCAATTTTAGATATTTATTTTTATTCACTCAAGTATGAAACCGTGCTGCCTTGTTCATTCATGTAATTATTAATAATCTTAATCATTTTTGTCCAGTATTTCTAACTGAAAGAGGTTTGCACAGCAGCACATCCTGAGCTGTTGAACTTGAAACAAAACGAACTAAGACAATCAAAATGGCCAAATCGGTAACATATGTTGACTCATTAAAATGCATAGTTAATTGGTGAGGAGAGAAGATTTTAAACAAAATATTAATTCTTTACAAAAATATGTCATTATGTCAATTCGTTATGCAACTGTGGTATCAGAGAGTGTTAAGCTATCAGTTCATTAAGGTATTTGGTATGAAATTTCTAAGATGTGGCATCTTTAATACTTGGCTTTATTAAGTTTTCCCAATTGTATATGCATCATATTTTTGAACAATTGGATACCTGATATAAAAAGAACCCTCAAAAACGTTACTTTGTAATTTTTTGTGGAAATTTTTTTCTGTTGTCTTATCATGTTTATGTTTGAAATATTCAATGCTTTTGTTATGAAAAAAAGAATAAGATGAATATTCTTTAAAGAATGCATATTAATTGATCTTTATAAAATTTAAAAAATTTATGAAGATTTAATTTTCAGAGAGAAAATTTATATCCATTCTTATTAACTGTACATTATTTTTTTTTCGATAATGCAAAAGATTTGGCAATTTTTCATTGAGATTTGATTTTAAAAAAACCCATCATTTTCCATTGTTTCTTAGACTTTACTTTCCCAAAGATTAAATATTAAAAAACCAGGAACAGAATACCCCTGAAAAAATAGAGTTGATTTTTTCCTGATTTCTTTTCTCTCTTCTAAACAACCTTCCTACAGTTATTTCTTTATTTCCAAATTTAATCTTTGTTTTCTTTTTTCCAGGCAGCAGTCAAAATTAGTTCTGTTCCTGTGGATAGCATTGCACAAACTGTTTACAAAGAGCATAAAATCTTTGTAGGAGGCCTTCCATCAAGAGTACGTCCCCCCCTTTTTTCTTTTTATTTAACTCTTACTTCCTTAATTATAAATAAAAAGTTTGTTAGAATTAAAATACACTGATCTTTTTTAAATGTGTAAATTATATGTATGAAAAAGGACTAAGTAATGTATTCAATCTTTTAGAGAAATTCACAAACATTTTGGATGAATCCTATACTTCATTTGGCTATATAAATCGCAAAACATGAATCTCATTGAATACGGAATTGAAATATAAGTTAGTGTACAAAAAACCCTGCTCCCAGTGACATTTTCAATTATGTAAGGCTATAGTTATGTTAAAAATAAATAAACCAAATGTTAAAACTTTTCTCATGCCTTTTAAAAAGCAGAAACTTGCTTGTTATTCTATATGATCCAAGAATGGTTTTTCTAAAAACATCTTTTTATATTTCTTCCTTTAAGTAACTATTACATCGGTAAATATTTCACTGATTTCACTTTACATTATTTAACATCTGCTAATGAAGCAGAACATCAACTTTATCTTTCTAATTCAAATTTTTTTTATTATTTGTAAGTATTGCCACTGAATTCTATAAATTTAGTTAACAAGAACTTAAAAAGTTTTCCTCTTTCCTCATCAACAAATTGCAGTAATATTTAGAGAGTATGTTAAAACCACAGTGCCAATCATGACAGGATCTTCAAGTGTACATGTAGCATAAGATGTAAGTGAGGAAATTGATGTACCAGGTCAAGCATCATCCTATGGTCTGATCAAGATTCTTATTTACCAATCATTAATAGCCCTTGTGTAACTCTAGACTGGTGTTGATTCAAAATTAACACATTGCATGGAATTTGGCAATTTAGGGGGAGTTAATGTTAATTTCAGATATGTTTGGAGATATGTTAATTTCATAATAAATGGATTAATAAAATTTCTTATATATTTAATACCCACTCTCCACAGGACAAACCTATTAATACGTACTTTTATGAAACCTGCACATTTTAGTGACAGATTTCAAAAAAGATATCTTAAAAATATGTTTTCCTTATGCTGTGTGCTAAATCAAATTTGAAATAGTTATATTGTGTCTTATAGTGACTAGAGGCCGCAGGGCCTGGGTTTGAATCCTGGAGAAGGCATGGATTTTTGTAAATGTATAGTGCTTGTGTGTGGCTTGGGGGCATTCTAAATATTCAAGTCCAAAATCCTCTCCAGAAGTTGGTGGGGGGAAGAGGTGGGAAATCCCCCCCACAGTACTCTCTCACAAAATTGGGATGGAACAGAAGCAAAATGAGCTGTCACTTGTATTGTGCTCAAAACTGAGAATAATGGCAGGCATAATCTTGTCTAGTGGTCAGCAACCTATGGTGTGCATGCCATATGTGGCACACGATACAGTTCTGAATGGCACTCTACCAGTTTGTCAATTTTGAGAGGATAGAAGCTGATAAATTTATAATGGAGCTTATTTGACTAACATCTTCAAAATTCTGGACATTTATGAAATTAGAAAAAAATTTTAAAGATATCTCTGAAGATAAACTTACAACTGTTTTGTAAATTATTAAATGTCATTGCTGGAGAGATTTAATTGTTTGAAGATATAAAATTGCATGTGCTCCACTTTCTGATTTTGGTTCTACATATCTAAGTAAAAAATCTTTCCTCATGTGAAAAATATTTAGTCTGAAAAGAATTGGTTTAACAACTGAATCCTTTGAATTGTGTCAAATTGAAATTCACGTATTTATTATACACCTGATTTTGCAATATAAAAATAGAGTGGTGCAAGTTTTAGGTTAATTTTGAAATTTTTATTTAACTATAATGAAGGGAAATACTTATATTTTATATTGTCTATTTCTTATTTTAATAAATATGTTTAAAAATGAATAATATATGTACTATACTGTTCGAATTAATTGGGACAAGCATTTTTTTCTTGTCTAAATTGGTATGTGATTATTAGTTATGTCCCGAACCACCTCAAACCGGTTACATTTGCCCAAAAGTAATTGACAGATGGACCTTGACTATAATATACTCATTTGATTGGTTATAGTACATTAGTAGTTAAGTTGTGAGCCTTTCAGTGGGGTAGCTGGTGGTTATAATTTTGCTTTCCATGTAACACTTGTTACTTTTGCTTGATCAGAGATTGATATTACTCCAAGGAACCATTCTAAAATAGTCACTTTTAATGAATGCACTTCTATGACTGTGAGAGATATAGCTATGGTAGTTGGTGTTGGCAAATCAAGTGCTTCAAGAATTTTAAGAACGTTTCAAGATTCCTGATCATCACCAAAGTGAAAATATAGGCTTAAACGGAAAATTACTCCATGAACTGATAAAATTCTAGTAAGAAATAGCAAGATGAATCAAAGTAAGACAAGCACAGACCTTTGAAGGAATTTATTGGATTACAATGTTGAATTGAGTACTTCAACTGTACAGAAAAAGGTTCTAGAAGTTAGCTGTAAGGTATCAAGACAGAGGAAAAAGCAATTTCTAACTTTGAAAATGATGAAAAGACTTTTAGCGTAAACCAAAAATACCGATTCTGGACTGTTAACGACTAGAAGAAGGTGATTTTCAGTGACAAAACGCATTTGTTTGTGCAGGGATACAAATCAAGTGCAGTTAGATGAAGTGAAGTTGAAACTCAGCTGCTAGATCATATCTGACAGCTTGTAAAACTCCCTTATAAATAGATGTTATGGGGGGTTTTCATTACAAATGGCACTAGAAGCTTAGTTCCTTTTAAAGGAATGGTGAGTTATGTCAAATACATAGAAATATTACACAGTAGATTTGCTCCATCCATGGAAACATTTGACTGAACATTTCAACAGGACTTGGATCTTTGTCACAATTTGATATCAGTCCAGATTTTTATGCCGGAAAATAAAATACAAATGCTTGTTTGGCCTGGTAATTCACCAGACCTAAATCTTAATTTATATTTTATTATTATTTATTACATATTTTCAAAAATCGCTTAGGTAGGATGAGTGGCACGACAACAGAACAAATGATAAAAAGTGCTATACAAGTGTGATTCCACAATTATGAAGTTAAGAACATGTGCACTGTGCTAGTGGAATCAATGCTAGGGTTTTTTCCCCAGGATCTCGTGAAATCATAAGATTTCAGTACTCTTTGAAGTGATAACTTTTTTACGCGCATTTTGCTGGAGAGTTAACATGAATGAACGTCCCGCTTGGGTTCGTAACGCTCATTCTCTCTCTCTCTGCTTTTTTCGTCTTAAGTCGGAAATCGTGCTCAAGGTCGTCCATGACACACACACCTCTAAAAGATATATGACCAAAAGAGGGATGATTCCTTCCCCCGCCGCTCCTAAACTTAATGAAACGTGGTAGTCTGTCACTCCAACCAATATGCTGTGAAAGTTTCTATAATCTTATATCTTACCTATAGCTTCGATCTAAGTGCCCCCAATTACCTCTTTCTACGAATGGCGGTATTCTTTCTAATCCTAGTAGAAGCATGAAAATTAAATGTAATAGTTTTAAAAAAAATAGGCTTAGAGAGATAGCTAATAAATAATAGAGATAAATCCTACTCTTAATTTAAATTTAAAATGTAGAAAAAGGACACATTTTTATAGAACTAAATAAATAGTATAATTATTATTAGCAATATTGCAGTGAATTTAAGAATGAAAATCAATTTTTGTAAGCAAATCAGAATATAATTTGGCTTGTCATGCCCACAGCTAAAAGGTTGCCGACCCCTGATCTAGCTTCTTTTCACAATGAAGTTCGTGGGCCTCAATCTTATCCTGTTGATTGGGGTGGTACTGGCAACAACTGCAATGCCTTAATAGAAGCTTATGTGCAGATTTTTTATCAAGAAATTTTCATTTTAAATACTATTTAAAAAAAAATTATCAACCCCTTTGCATGTTTTTACATACTAGCGTGTTGTTATATAAATAATTTGTAGATACTTACTTAATTTATAGATTGGACTGCTGTATTCTGTTTTTTTCCTTCTAATTCTTATTTTTTCCCTGTTTGTGCACATTCTAAATTTTTTTTTTTTTTTTAATAAAACTTATAAAGTAAGACAACTAGATATCTGAAAGATTTTGACATTTATAATTAAAGTTCTTAGAAGTGCCATGAATTTTTCTTACATAGAGCAAAGGTAATTTAGTCTTGAATAAATATCTTGTGCTGTTTCACATTTAAAGTATCCTTACTTAAAACTTTTAACTTACTTAAACATTTCACTTAAAACTTGCATTTAAAGTTTTTTTACTTGTAAACTTGATGAGAGTTAATACTTTTATAGTTCGAAAGAAAATTATTATATCCATGAACTGTGTTAAGAATATTTCTGTTTTAATTCTTTTCCAGACTGAGTGCATAGATCTTCAAAAATTATTTCAGAAATATGGTGTTATTAGATATACAACTGTTCTTAAAGGAAAGGGAGTAAATCGTTCATCGTAAGTGTTCAGCATCAAATTTTCATTTCAAAGAATAATAAATAAATGTAAAGTCCTTTAAAATCTAAACATACTAAGAACTACATCCGTAGTTTTTTAATAAGTATTTTTGTACAAGTTTGCATAGTAAGATAATTACTTTTTTTGCACACATACTTCTCTCTAAAACTGTTGCATTGAATCAAAATTTGAAGTTTATATTAAATTTAAATTTGATTTAATAATCATTTGAAATAATTTGCATTCAGAGTGTGATGAGAAAGTTCTACTAAATTTTTTTCAGCTATGGATTTGTTGCTTTCATTACTAAAGAATCGGCCAAAGAAGCAGTTAAAGTAAGTCACGTTTAACATGATGTACTTTTATAATCAGAAACTTATGTTTCAATATTTTATTACTTTTTCAAAATCATCAGACAATATTAGAGCATGTTTATCATAGAGTAAAAAAATAATTGCTAAGTTTTGTTTTACATTTTAAAAAATTAAAGTGTTCTTAATTTTTCAACTAGAGAAGAATGAGCATTATTTGAATTATTAATTGCTTTCAATCAGTGGCGCACACAAGGGGGGAGGGGGTCCTGAGGATCCACCCCCTTGAAAAATTCCTGTGTGCACCACTGCTTTCAATTCTTTCTTAATATATTCTAGCAGAGGAAAGAACTTAAGGATTATTTGTGTTTGCACATCAAAAAAATCTATTAAAAATTTACTTATTAAGGAATAACCTAAATTATTTTTCAGGCGAGTAATACCGAAGGCATTTTCATGAACAACCTGAGGCTCAGAGTTTGTCCTGCCATTAACAAATCAGTAAGTTTTATTTAAATACTTAAATTGAGTATTTATTTTACAAGAAAAGTGAGTAAAAGGGCTCTGCAAGACTAAAAATCTACATTGCCTAAAGCCACTCTTTTATAAAAGTTTTATTAATTTTTCTTCAAATTAGGAGGGGGGCGGGGCATTGGTTCCTTAGTGAAACTAATAGCCTCATGAGTGGTGTTTCGTGGAATCATGTCCAAAGGCTGTTGTGTTAGAGACCACTGAGAGTGCTACTTAGTTTAAAAACTTGCAATTAAAGGACTAAATAACAGCATGTGGAAATGAGTATTTTCACAGTAAGTGAATTGAAGAAACATATTTTGAAAGTATAATTATAAAATTTACCTTAAATATTGATGATTATTTTCAAAACAATTTTTACAAATGATCAGTGATGTCTTTGCAAACATATATGTGTAGGGTGTTATAAAAATATTAAAGTTGTTGAACGTTTTATTTGATAAAATGTGAATTACTGTAGTAGCAAGCTAGTTTATTACAAATTTGCAAAATGTAACAGTTGAATGGGGTTTCACGTCAGACTGACCACCTGATCAGAACATCTGCTCACGCATCTCAGCACCCAAGGTCATGTATACTGAAATGGGCACAGTAGGGGACCTCTTGGGCTGTTGCTCCACTGAAGTTAGTTTAATGGTTGAATGTGTGTGGTTCTCAAATTTTTTTTTTTTTGCTTACAAAACCTCAAGTACTAACTTTAAGAATATTTTTACCTTATACATAGTATTTTCAAGTAATATTTATTTGCAGGATTCTTGGAGTTCTTAAGAAAACAGTTTAACAATTTATAAATGAAATATTTCTTTATAGAGTACTAAAAGATAATACAAATTCAAACATTATGTACAAATGTAAATTTGACCTTGAGAATTTGGCTGAATCTAAGTCAAAATAGCCCTTCCATTTGGCGCTTTCGGAACTGTGAAAAAATTTTCTTTCCCTTACTGCAAAGTCCAGTTCTGCCACATGTGGTACTAATAAGTTTTTCTAGTTACAAAGGGGAGATAGTAAGGGCTGGTGAGTTTAAGTCACACACAGTAATCATTCACGAGATTCCAATATTTGGTGCCGTATCATATTACAATAATTTTTTTCTGTATTCCTGGTTCTGATTTTTAATTGAATGACTTACAAACAAATGCATAGTTTGGTTTTATGAGTATTTTGAAATTTTTGATGGTCACACATGTCTCTTTTAAAGTAATTTCTAAAGCTAAAAAATATGTTTCTAGAGAAAGTTAAGAAAGTAGAGTTTATGCTGACTAAAAATTACGTATTAGTAAAAATTAGTATATACATTACTTTTATTTGTTCCATTCTTAAGTTTTTAGCCTATGCAAATTGCTAAAAATAACTTATTCTGAAACAAGATTTTATTGCAATCATTGCTTAAGTATGAGATAGATTGATGAAGTATAATGATCAATAAAAGGATATTATCCCTTAAGTATGAGAAAGTATTATAAAAATATTAATAAGGCATTATATATACACTGCTGGCCACTGTAAATGCAACTCCCTGAAGGAAGCATGCAAATAACAGGAAATTTACAACATGCATTAGCGGAGGTGAGATATGCAAATTATTAGAATTTCAGCGCAGACACACATCACGCGTGCCTGTGGCGCCACCTCAAAGCGCTATTTAAGGCTTGGAGATTTCGACGATTTAAAGTTCGGCAATTGTGTTTTTCTTGTGGTTTTTTTCAAAAAACGATCAGTTATGTCTCGTACAAAACAGCGATCAGCTTTTGATCAAGTATCCGAGTTCGACAGAGGAAGGATAGTGGCCTACCGAGATTGTGAATTATCTTTCAGGGAAATAAGTAACTGGGTTGGACGAAACCAAACAACTGTAATGCGGATATATGACCGTTGGATGCAGAAGGGTACGACGGACTGACGTAGTCGATCGCATCCACCTCAGTGCACCACTTCACGTGAGGACAGGTAAATTGTGCGCATGGCAGTGACGGATCGCTTAGTCACATCACGAACCGTAGCACAGCACATTGAGTCTGTAACGCATCATTCAGTGTCTGCGCGTACCATTCGACGCCGTTTACAGCAGAATGGTCTGTCCGCAAGACGTCTATTGCTTAGTCTACCCTTGATGCAGAACCACAGATGTCTCCGCCGCCAATGGTGCGATGAAAGAAGGATGTGGGCGGCAGAATTGAATGAAGTTGTCTTTATTGACGAGTCACGCACCTTTCTGCAACACTACGATAGTCAGATTCGAGTCTGGAGACACCGTGGAGAGAGGATGCTGAACAGCTGCGTTATACACCGCCACACTGGTCCTACACCGGGTATTATGGTATGAGGCGGTATTGGATATAACTCTCGCACTCCTCTAGTACGCATTGTTGGTACTTTTAAACAGCCAGCGCTACATCTCCGAGGTGTTGGAGCCAGTTGTCCTTCCTTACTTTCAGGGCTTGTCCACAGCCTTATTTCAACAAGATAATGCGCGACTATACGTTTCACGCATTGCCAAAGGTTCTTCGTTAATCACCAAATTGAATCGCTTCCCTGACCGGCTCTCTCTCCGGATCTTTCGCCGATAGAAAACATGTGGTCCATGGTTGCTCAGCGATTGACCCAGATTACACCCCCAACTGCTACACCTGTTTAATTTTGGTCAAGTGTGGAAGCTGCTTGGTGTGCTGTACCCCAAGAACACATCCAAAGTCTCTTTGAATCAATGCCGAGGCGTGTGTCAGTGGTGATCTCCAACAATGGCGGCTACTCTGGCTACTGATTCTGGCAGGAACCACACTTCACAGACGTATATAAATTTAATCATTTGATACTTGGTCAACATGTTATCTACAAAATAAATTTTGTTGTGCTATCTCTTGTCTTTCTTGGTGTTGCATTTATGGTTGCCAGCAGTGTAGTAATTATTTTTAAAAATTTATTCTTAATTTTGTAAAATGTTTTCTTGTTCCTTAAAAAATTAAAAAATAATCTTTTCATTTTAAATATTAAAAAATTTATCATAACTAAGAGTTGTGTATTGCGTAAATTAACGTTTTCAAACAATAATAATAATAAAAGAAAGTGCCAACTGTAGCATATTTCTGAAACATTTTCTAGAAGCAAGTACGTTAAAACAATTTTAAATTAATAGTTTCTGTATTCTCATGACTACACTGTCTGAGAGTATGATAGTTCAGTTGTAAACTCGTAATAATTATTTTGATGTTTCCATATATATATATATATATATATATATATATATATATATATATATATATATATATCATACACACATATAGGTGTGTAGTCACATGGTTTAGAGTGCACATTTTGTTTATGGTCTCATTACTACAGCTTACATATTAAACAACAATATTGAAACCATCTAATAAAAAAATAACTCCTCACATTTTCAAAACTGTTCGATGAAATATTTAAAAGAAGTAAAAACTTTTAAGAACAATATGTGAGTTATTATTACTAAACATTTTACTTTTTGAATTAATGCTCTTTTAGTGCACACACAAAAATAATAATAAATGTACTCCAAATATTTTGTGATCAATTTGATTTGATTTTTTAATAACATTGCATTCTAAAGCAATACAATAGCTACTGGGGATGGCCTCAGAAATCTGACCCTCTCACCAAACTTCCACACCAACATGATGACTTCGAACCTCGACAGGTATAACAACCAGTTTTATAAATTTTTAATCTTGAAAAAAATGTATTAATTTGTTTTTAATTTTATTTTTCAATACTTTTTTTTGTTTCTAAAAGAAACATATCTTGAATTTTGAAAAAGTTTTTGTTCACAATGCTTTTGAAATATCTGTTTGTGGAAGAGAATTCTACTTTTTGAAATTTTTGGCTCTTAAAAGAGGCTTTTTTTTTATTTTTTCATTTTCTTTTTATTAAAAATGTGTTAGTTTTAATATGTTGAATTCTGGTCTTTTGTTTCTTTTTGGTTTTGTGTTAAGAGATTTTTAAATAAATTGTGTGATAATCTTTGAAACAGTTCTGATGAATACAAAGAGCCACATTGCATGCCTTACAGATTATAGTGGGGTTTTTTGTATATTCTTTTTCTCACAATAAGCGCACCTTCTTTTCTTTGCGTCAATTGGCCAATGAAAAAATTTAATGTCATTTGTCTTAACTTTTTTTGTTACTGAAGGATCTGCATTTTTATGATTTATTTTTTCTATTAGAGATGTAATTAAATTTATTCTAAATTCTTTAAACTGAATTTTGAAGAATTTTGGCATGACTGGAATATTATAAAAGCATTCAGAACAGCAGTATCAATGACACTGAAGAATAATTTTTTTGTCCATTTTCTAGTCTGTCCTTCAAAAGTATAGGTGGATGCCATGTGGTCTCCTAAATCAACATATCCCTTATACCTGTTGTAATCTGCCACAATTTTTGGCTTGGTATTTGTTAATTTGTCTTTTTCGCTTTCAGAAATATCACCATCAATTATTTTTTATGTATCTTTTTCGTTCTTCAAAATTATAAATTCGTTTGTTAGGCTGTGCATTTTGGTCAGCATATATACTTGCCTTGTATCTTTCCAACACAAGGCTGTCATTCCATTACAAAATTTAACAGCAAGAGTTCCGGCAGGAAAAATAATTTATCCATAAAGACTTTACCATTTTAGGAAGCAGATGTTGAAAAGTTTTCTTTATCTTTACCTAGATACTCTTATATCATAAGTATAGCCAGTGGCATCTGCAATTTTGTACATTTTCAAACACCACTCTTTGCGTTTTTTTTAATGTATTGTTTAAATAATACTCATCCTATAAATTTAATGATAACTTCATCGAAGGGTAAATTTTCTGTGGGATCACACACTTTAAATGTTCTGTTAAAACAATCAAAATTTTTTTGTATTTTCCACAATCTATCATAAGTTGAAGAATCTCTGCTTTCTTTTATGCTATTATCGGAAAAGGAAATTTTTAAAATCATTAGGAAATGATCGTGGGGCATCACTTCTCTGAAAAATGGAGTTTCTATCAGATTATTAGTTGTCCAGTAATCCTGTATGCTATCTTTTTCGATGTGTCCCATCAGTAAAATTAAGCCATGAAATGTTAAAATTTCATTTTTATCGGATGGTTTCCATGAAGATGCATGTTTTCTTTTGTTAGATGTTTCTCCATGAAGATTAAGTACATCGAATGCATACCTATTAGTTTCTTCAACTAGAACTGATAAAATTTCAGTTTAAAAAATCATTTTTATTTTTGAAATTGCTGGCATTAACTTTCAATCCAACTTTACCAGAAAATGGCTATACATTTACATGGCTGATCCTAGCAGGTGTGCAGCGCGTGCACTGCACGCGGGTGGCCGAAACAAGGGGCGGCCGCAGGCCGCCTAAGATTCTTTCGATCAAGCAATATTTTTTTGTGAATTTCTCAAATTAAAATTTATAATAAGTTGAATAAATATACTGAATTTTAAAAAGTTATTGAAAAATCAAAATAAGTCCCGATAGCATAACATAGTTCGAGAAAAATAAGAATGGATTTCAAGTTTTAAGGAACATTCCTTCTCATCAGGGGAAAGTATCAATAATACAAGCCCCCTAGCTACAGGAGCCCGGACGTGTGTAAGCAAAAAGTCGTAAAATATTATTAATGGTCATATTAAAAGTTCCTTTCTACGTTTATAAAATAGTATGCCACTGGCTTCAAATGATATAAATTTTCCGTGTGAATTCTGAATCTCAGGTTTTATTCAAAAAAAGTTTAAAAGCTGGTAAAGTTACTCAAAATAATGAGAAAACACGGAGTGGTATGTGGTCAGAAAGCAGGAAAGACTTCTCATTCTCAAAGCGGTTCGACAAAAGGTCGTTTGAAGTGAAATACTAATAACACTTAGGATGGGAAAAATCTATTCAGAATGTTACTTGCTTGTAAATGAAAATACCCCCTTCATCTGTTGATTGATTGACTGTAATAAACGTTGCACTTAGATGCTACACGAAGGCTTGGCAGTTGGAATTTCTTTCAGAAGTGGTCCATTGAAAGAGAATATTAAATTTTATTTATCCCAGTTCTCTTTTATTTCTGTAACAACCAAAAGACTGAATGTACATTCAGTCAGCAAGGGATCTGCTTCCCGTTCCGATAAAGATCTGGCCCATAAGCGCCAGAAGTCTTCTGTCACTCTCCAAGTCTATAGTTAATTATTTTTTAACAAGTATTCATGAGTTCTCAACGCTGGTCCCTAGAACAAAAACGGTTAAACAATTAAAAAGGTAACTATATTTTCACTTTCAAATTTTCTTTTCGATTTTTAAGACTTAATGCCCATGTATTTTAATCATTGCTTAAGACAAATTGAAAAAAAAAAAAAATATTTTGTTGCATTTGTGCTATTACTATTTTATTTATTTATTTTTCTTTTTACATATATAAATATAAATAACTGTCACCAGTTTCTTAGAATACTTTCTTGTTGATTAACATATTTAAGTGAATGTTTTTGCAGCTTGAATGTACCATAATCTTCTTAAAACATTTTCAATTGGCATTGTTATTCAAATGAAAGAATATTATTTACCTCTCGTATAAAATTAATTTTTTTTCACTTGTGAAAAATGGTAGTAGTTTATTTAAAATGTAAAACACTAATGCGCCTTTTAAGTACATTCATTAATTATTTACCATACTTGAAAGGATCCTAACAATAGCGCGAAATTGAAATAAAACGTAGTTATATTTATTTTGATGATTTTGTTTGTAATCATAACATTACGATAATTTTGTTTAGTAATAAATGAACCAATCGATAACTTCTAAATATTTAATTTAAATTGCTTCAAACTGTGAAGAGAATTTTCAAAGAAATATAGTATGTTAAGTTTACTTAAAGATACACACACATTTTTTTTTTTTTTATTGAAGTAACATGTGAAATAAACACGTAATTTTTCTAATATACTCTAAGACTGCTAAGAGAACCATTATTTTGCAAGATTGAATTTGAAAAGCACAAATTCTTTTTTCTTTTTGCATTTATTGCTATTTTAAGAGTGATTTGCACGATATCTTCATGATTAAATTCTTTTGCCCGGAGAATTTGAAAGAATATTTAATGCAACCTAATAATTAATTATGTTTATAATTAATTATAAAAATACATAAAACTGTATAATTTCTTTAAAATATTGTATAGCATTATGTATGCTTCTAATAAAGTTAATCAAAATTCAACTATAACCATCTATAGCAATATTTAAAATCTTACAAAATGGCAACAATAAGAATGTCAGAACTATGGTAGAAATTTTTTATAAAAAGCATTAAATGAAAGGTTTATTTTTACAGAACAATAATAAATGTTGAAAAATATAGGTAATATTTTTTTAGTTTCTCCTAGTAGTATAAAACTATTTAATTAAAAGTGATAGCAAAATGCATTACAGAAACAAAAATATGATAAACACAATTTATAAAGTAGATAAGTGATTTCAAACAAAACAGAAATGTGAAAAATTATTCAATAAGTAGTAAGGTTGTATAATCTTGAGTATTTTAATGTAATTAAACTATAAATTTAGTTAAAAAAATTTAGATTTCTTTTGTGATATTGTGGATTTTGTCAAAAAGTTTTGAGTTATCTTAGAAATTTCAAATTATTCTAGAAATTTTTATTGTTCTGTTTAGTCTCAAAGTATTAAGATATTTGAAAAAACAAACAAACACACAAGTATAATAATAATATTAATGTGTTATTAACTTATATTTAGAAACTTTAAAAGGAAACTACAACTGTGAGTGTGTTCCTAGTTTTTTTAAAAAAAAAAAACTTTAGAATTTTTGAAAACTTACTTTTGTTGGAGATATTTTAATAATTTTGAATAAGTAATCTGAAAACCAAGCTACGTTTTGTTCTAGAAATGAAACTAATATGTTTAAACAAACAATTAATTAAACAAAATATGTTTGTAATAAATCAGAAATTTCATAATTCAGTCAGAAAATTTGAAGAAAAGATTAAATGTAATTTTTTGAGAGTTTGAAAAAAAATTAAAAAGCTTAAGATTATTATTTTAATTTTCTAAATATTTCATGGAAAAAATTTACAGTTTGCAATAATAAATAGAAAACTTTAAAAAGTTTGAAAATTTAGATTCGATTAAAAAAGAATTTAGTTATTTTTTAATCCAAAATGTATAACTTTATTTTCAAGCATTCACAGAAATTCCTTCCACACTGCTACAGAGAAATAAATTATATGACTCGGAATCGGAAGTCGTCCCTTCGGGCAGACCCGAGGCTTTGTGCAAGCAACTAAGTTGCAAAAGAAATGGTCTCGACTTTCCCTAATGTAGAGATACTTTTAAAAATATTTTTAACTATACCGATATAGAATGCATCAGGTCGGAGATCTTTCTCAGTTTTAACCTGGCACTTCCAGCGCAGGGTATGTCATACCCATCGTCTACCTTTTTTCAACGCTCCTTCTAAAGCCTTTATAGAAAATTGATAGTTTCTCGTCTAGCTGACTTAAAGGTCATATGACCTTTAAGTCAGAGGTTGAGGGGCCTTAGCTTGTAGGCGAATTTTAAATATATATTTTTGGATACCGATTCTTCGGGTATGTCATACCTTGCGCATTAATCGCCGTTACAGTTCTGAATGCATGAACACGTTTTAAATCTTCCTTATAGTATGGCGTATTATTGTAGTTATGATGAATAAATTTTATATTTAAGTAATTTAATAGATACAGTATTTAACAGATATAGTACAACAGTATTTTCGGATGAAGAAATTCTGTTCGTTATTATGATGAGGAAGAATCAAATGATAAAGAGTATAACAACATATATGAATCCTCCACTGAAATCGGTCCAGATTTAGAAGAGGGAGACACAGTTAGAAATCCATGTTTTATATGTATAGACACATAAACATTTGGGAAGAAGGTGACTTTAAAGGAGACAACTGGTACACATCTACTTTCAGATGAATTTTTGAAAAGAAAAACTACTGCTGGAACAATAAGAGGAAATAAAAAGAAATTCCAAAATAAGATATAGATGGTATACAGCTCTTCAATGAAATAACTTCATTCAAAGATATTTTTCCTCGTAAAAAACAGCCGAGATATTAGAAATTATAGTGAAAAATGATCTTATTCCCTGTTTTCCCAATTTTGCTCTAGCATTGAGAATTTTTTTAACCTGACCTGTTTCTGTAGCTTCCGATGAAAGAAGTTTCAGTAAATTAAAAATCATTAAAAGTTACTTGAGAAATAATATGACACTAGAAAGGCTTTTAGATTTGGCCATAGTCTCAATTGAATCCGAAATCTCAGAAAAAACTGATTTAACCAGAACTATTAACAAATTTGCTTTTCAGAAAGCCAGGAAAGTTATTTTATAGTTACCGTAAAATCTGGCGTATAACGTGCCTCTACACATATTCGCCGTATAACACGCACACCCTTTTTCACGTAGAAACCTGAAATGCATGTGCGCAATGATCTTGTGATTTGAAGTCCTGTATTCGAATATTCCAAGCTTTATTAAAAATAGTATACTTTCAGAATTACAACCCTTTAAAGTTCATAAGGAATGTTATTTCTTTCACAGAAACAGTATTTCGATGTATGTAAAAGTCTGATATTTTTCTATGCTTATCTTTTTTGTATTTTCATAGTCTCATTTTTATACCCGGGGCGTATAACGCGTAACCGTAAATTTCAATCTTACTTTTTGAGTTAAAAGTGCGCCTTATACACGGGATTTTACGGTATAGTTTATTACTTAGTCTTAGTAGAAGGACTGATTTATATACTTTTCGTTTCACGAGATTTGTGCCTTAATATTTATTTTTATTAGATTGTATTTTTTTGACTAAACTCTATTCTTTAGCATTTATAGTTATAAAATGTTTATTTTTATTTTAAATGTTATATTTGTGTTAGTTTATTATTTTGTTAAATCATTTTGTCGCTATGAAAACTTATTACCTCGCCAAAAAATGAAGTTCTGCACTTCAAATTTTATTTGAGCTATTATTAATGTGTTTTAATTTTTATTCCTATATAATTAGATGATTTTTTAACATCAATGTTAAGTATTAGTCAAAATACGAAAAGTTCTCTAGGGGGCGGCACATTAGGTGTTTACACTAGGATCGGCCCTGTACATTTATAGCTTCTGAGCCTTTTGCCTCTTTCCATGAGAATAAGCTTTCAACTTTCTCATTAAATTTAGCTGATACATGTAAATCAGCATCATTATTTTCGTAAATACTATTTTCAAATTAATACTTCGAATCACTATCATCAAAATTCTCTTCATCTAAATCTTTCATCAAATTCTCAATCTGTTTGTTTGAGAAGTTTTCAGGGTATTGTAAAAAATAGAAGAAAAAGCAAGGGAAAAGAAAATTCTGTTGTTCATAGACAACATAAAGTCATCAAATGAAGTATGTTTTTCCTTAAAAAAATTGAAACTTGTTCCTAAACGTCGCCAATGATAAGAAATGCAGACATTGTGAGCAAAAGATACCCCACCCAATTGTGGACAGTAGAAGCAAAGCCATAAAAAGAGCCAGGGAAAATCATAAAAGGGTGTGCTAGAAAAAAGGGGGGAAAGCCCGAAATAAAATTCTTCGCGTCATTGCGAATGCACCTTGGTATGTTCGAAACGATGTGATACACATGGAGCCGATTACTAATTACATCACTAAACTGTCTAGAAATGTTTTTAAATCTATTGAATCTCATGACAATCCAATTATTAGAGCACATATACTGTTTACTTATCCTCATCCTAAAATAAATTATGCATACTCTTCTACGAAGTGGAGAAACCCTCTCCGCCCCCGCCCCCATAACACAGCAAAATCACCTTTCATGCACAGAACCAACACACTCAGCTTCTGCACCGCATCTAAGACTGTGTTCAATGAGGTGAACTGTCGCCCTATTGATTGACTGCCTTCTGCCGTCCCGATTCCTTTCTACCTCTGCCTCCTTTTCGAACCCGCTGGCGCTCTGCTTCGATAGTACACTCATGCTTGGGGTTACGTCATTCATCTCCGATTATGTGGGAATCCTCTTGATTTGTTTATTTTTCGCGTCATGGTTGATCTTTTTCGCCCAATCTACTGGGAATAATGAGCGCCTACGGCGCTGGCGTACATCTAATTTTTGTTTTTAGGGTGGAAAGAACTGTTTCTAGAATCTTGGGACAACAGTTATACCGCCGCCGAAGCGAGTGAGAAAAAATTTCTGGTACAGTGTATGTACCCCCGAGTTTTAAAGGTTAATAAGAGGCCTTAGTAGCCTATTCGTCTGAGTCTCGGACATGGGCATGTCATGAGTTTGAGCCTTGTTCCACTGAAAATACCTAGCAGAGGAGTTGATGCGTGTTAAATCTGTGGGGGTTCTTAAGTCCTTCCATGGTAGTGGTGTGGTTCCGTTGGAGAATGCGAGCTCGGGTGCTGTCCTCATACCTTGGCCAAAGTTCAAATTTACAAGGTCCATTACCAATAGTCCTCAGGTTGCTTTATTGTACAATATTAATAAATACTCGCATACACTTAGGCTATTAAATAGATAAGCTAATAAGCCCTTTGTTACTGATGTTTTGTTATTAGCCTCTTAATGTTTTATTCTAATTTTTTGATAATCAGGCAAAAATTCGCTCTGTTTTACTCTGTCACGTCAATTTTCATTAATAGTTTACAGTTGTGTTACATGTGTAAAGATATTTCACAAATTAGGATGTTGGGAAAAAATGACAAACATTGTAACATTTCTAAGATTTTTCTATTGACAGAATTATTTTTCTGTTATAAAAAGAAGGTTCCAGAAACTACAAATTAATTCTGTACACCATATATATATATATATATATATATATATATATATATATACATATATATATATATATATATATATATATATATATATTCTGAACTTTTCTATGCCATTATATCAAATATTAAAATTTTAAATTATTATATTTGTACTGTTTTATCCATGAACTATTTTGTTTACATTTTTTAATTTTGTTTTGAAACTTCTTGGAATTCTTAACATTTTTTTAATATGTAAGATATTCGAAGATTGCTTTAAGTCTAACTGTTGGGTTTTACAGTATTCTATGTTAAGTATTGTGTAGACTCCAATATGAAATCATAAATTTTATTGTTCCAGAATTTTGTCATGTCCAATACCTTCTGTTACATTCCATTTAGGTTAATGGATTTTGTACTTCAAGTAGTTATTTTTAGAACGTTTATATGCATTCATAGTAGTAATTTTTTATCAGAAGTTGCACTGCAAAATTTTAGTTATTCCACAGAGATGCAAGAATAATTCTGTATTTGACATTATAGAAGGATAAGATTCATTATTTTTGAATCATTTCTGTTGCTACTGATCCAGTTTGATAGAAATTAAAAATACCAAATAAAAATATTCATTTAATAATTATTCCTGACATATTAAAAGTAATATCTGATTCCTTGTTAAAAAGACAGTTGTTAAATTTTTGGATCATTAGTATTAAATTTTAACATAAGAGATATCTTCTGTTAAAATAATTTGAAGTTGTTAATCATGTAGTGCTTTTTACTGAAGTTAATTGTGTAGAGATTGTATTTAGGAAGTCGGAAGGAATGTACAAAATTTCAAAAAAATGAGTTTATTTATTATGCCAATTTATTGTATTTACTTGATTTGAGTCATCTGAGTTCTGTGTATAAAAGGTAATACACACAGGCATCAGTAACTTATGCCCACAACGTAAATTTTCATTTTTCCAATATGTATTGACAACAATGGGTTTCGAATTTCTCTTTATGGATTGTAATGTCCAACCACTTTGAATTACCATCATTATCAAAGACCTGGAGAGAAAGGTTATTTCTCATAAGGGGTGACCAGTGTATTCTCCCAATCTTTTCCCAATGAAGATTCATAAAACACTTTGGGTCCGCTGTTTCTGCATGTTTGTCTCTTCCAACTATTCTGAAAGATGTGGAGTAGTTGTCATCTCGCTGAAAGTTTCAACATTTGCTATAATGTTTGTGTGAAGTTCCAGTGTGGGCACATGCAATATTGGCAGGGTATTGGGGTATGATACAAGAATGGTAGACTTTTGACCATGGTCCTTGAAAAAATTTTGTGTGTGCCACACAGATAGAACATTATGATCAACAACTAGAAAAGAATGTGTAGAATTTTTTTTCTCATCTAAAAGCAAAATGGACTCATATCCATACCACAGATATTTAAGTGATTTTATCACCTATTTAATTAAAACTAATTTGTGAACAGTGTTTCACTCTGAAAATTATGAAATTTTATTTATTAGCACATAAATGTATCTGACTCAATTTTTTATATTTTTTATTTAGGCTCATCGAAGAACTGACATGTCTTCTTTTGCTTGATTTTAGATGATCGAAGATCAAGTGCCTTTCATTGGTCCCTATAATGGATTTTATGTGGAAGCACTGAAAAATATAGTCTTCACAAACTTATGTTAACTTACTCTAGATTGTATTTAAGATATTGTAATATGTAAATACTAGTATACTTATCCATATTTCGTAGTTATAAATGTGGTATTCCTCATGTGTATAAAACATTTTGTACATTTTTTTATGCATCAAAAAAATTAAAATATTACTAAAATTTTTCTGCGTTATTTAATTTGGTTATTCTGAAAAGTGTAGGCTGTCATGATACTTCGACTTGCTAATTATCACAAGGATTTATAATTCTCATTCAACACACAAACATGTTTTGTCATGATCTAATATTATCCCTATAAATTTTGTAAGAAAGACGAGTAAAAATATTCGAATCAATGAATTGGTCATGATAGTGCACATGTAAAGGAAATTTTTTTTAAACTTGTACTTTGAGAATGGATGGTATACTATTGTTCGAACCATAGTCTATAACTGTGATTGGTGTATGAAGAGCGATGAATTTACTCATGTTTCATAAAATTTGAGCATGTTTACTATTTAAAATGACATCTAGGGTAGTCATTATTCTTTGTGTTCGTCATGTTTTGCAGATGTATGCTTTCTCAAGTCTCGTTTCAGTATGGGAATTTCAATATGCAACTCTCTATAATTTTTTAAAATCTTTTTGTTTTAACTCAACCAACTATTTTTATTCAAATTTTGATTTAAATAATTCAACTTAATTTGAATTCGAGTGTTTGAATTTTATGTAAAACTAAGTATTTTTTTTTTAAGGAAACTATAAATAGATGTAATATGAATTCAAATATTTGTTATTCAAAACCAATGCATTTAAAATTTTTCCATATAAATTCAAATACTATTTAAATATCTGCATGAAATGCATTCCGTTATTTATAGATTGTCAATAAATAGAGAAATAGAAAATTGATAAATAAATCATCTCAAACTACTTTTTTGGATTAAACTTGTTTGAAGCATTCTCTTTTTTATAGAATGAAAAAAAAATTGAATTTTGTATATGAACAGCCTTGCAATCAAAGAGCTCATATGAATCTTTCTTTTGTCTGAAAAGTAAATACTTCCTTTCAAAAATTTTTGTTGTGAAATCTCTCTTTTACCAGCTGTATTTCTTTCTACATGAATTCTTCCTTAAAATCATTTCTAGAAATGTGAATGTCTAATTATTTTTTATTTCACAGTCTTAATGTAACATAAATATTTAATTATGTATATGAGTTGTACTTAATATACCTTACTGTACACACACACACACTATGCTAAAAATTTTGTTCATGGTTCATTAACATATAGTTTCAGGTAAGTTTAGAAGTACTTTTGAAATTCGCAATCTTTTTATAAAAAAAGCCTTTACTTAAAACAGTATTCAAACATTTCATACATGAAAATTATTTTTTAAAGTGTTTATGAAATGAATGCATTTATATATTAACTAGCTGAATGGCCCGTCGTTGCACAGGGGCTTTCTCTACTTTTATAAATTTTCCCTTTCCTTCACAAAATCAGCACTTCTAATACTCTTTTTCAAAATGACTTCAACCCCCCTCCTCCGCTTAGCCCGGCGTTGCTCAGGCTTTTACCGAGTGTATAACTTAAAATTCCCTGTTTCGAAACTTTTTCGCTCCTTTTCTTTGTCAGACAGGTTTATTTCCCCCCGGCGTTGCTCGAACACTTTAAATGCATAACATATTGTCATGGAAATTCCCCTTCCCCTCGCGCTATCAGCCGTTCCTGGTATGTGTGTGCGATTTCTATATTAACGAAATTACAAAATTCGCGTGGTAATTTTCCACAATTAATTATTACTGCCCTTTTAAAATTTTGGCTACCGCTGAAGACCCGCTGTTGAATCTGTCGAGAGTTTAAACGTCGTAGCGTTGGTGTGGTATGGTAATAAGAGAGATGGGTGCCAACTCAAGTCTCATCCTCGTCACTTAACAATGGTTCAAAATATCGAGGTGAGTCGCCAGTGGGACTTAAATATTCACTCACTCACTTTGCAACTTTTTAGGCCCTGGAAACAAAAATGTACCTTTTTAAAAATAGTTGTATGTTGAAAAAAGTAGAAATGTTTATAATTATAAAATATCACTACTATATTAAATGTTGAATTAAAATTGTGTGAGCATTTTTTGAAATGTTCGATACACGGGGAAAAAGTTTCATGCAATTATTTTTATAAATGAAGTAGTTATAAAAAATTTGAATTTGAGAAGTAGTTATTAAATATTTAAAATTTGAGTATTTTTTAAGTTCGCAAATAAAAAGTTTTCGGCATTTTTTTTAAATCACTAACTCTTAGAGATCAATGTATGAGTTTTTTAAAAATCATTTTCATATAAACGCATCGATATTGATTCATTTTAGAAAAAATCATAAAATATTTAAAGTATCGTTGTTCTGTAAAATATATATATACAGATGGGTGACAAAATAATACGAACACCTGTGAAAGAGGAGAAAAGCTTTATTAATAGGGAGTTGGACCCCCCTTTGACTGAATTACAGACTGTATGCGACGTGGGATGGACGCATAGAGGTCATGAACAACTTGTAATGGAATATGAAGCCATTCTTTGTGGAGAGCGGTCTCTAATATCGAAATCGTAGATGGTGGAGGGAATCGAGCACGTAGTTTTGACTCCAAATATCCCCATAAATGTTCAATAATATTTAAATCAGGTGTCTGAGTGGGCCAATCAAGATGACTTACTTCCCCCTCATGCTCTGCAAACCATTCTTGCACGATTTTAGCAGTGTGGATAGGAGCGTTGTCGTCTTGATAAAGTGGGCATTCTCCGGGAAATGAAGTCTGGACAAATGAATGCACCTGATCCCCAGGATATTGACATAGTGGGCAGCTTTAACCTTGCCATGCAGAGTAACAAGTAGCCTAAGACCACGCCAAGATATCGCCCCCCATACCATAAGGGACCCACCTCCATGCTTAACAGTCGGCACGATGCATTCAGGAGCAAATGCTTCTTTGAGCGTTCTCCACACATAAACGCGTCCGGTGGTTTGGAATAGGGTGAACGTCGATTCATCCGACCAGATGACTTGTTGCCACTGTTGTGGGGTTCACTGTCTGTGTGTTCTACACCACTGGCGTCGCTGTAAAGCATGACGTGCTGTTACCAATGGTTTACGAATTCCAACTCTTCCATACAAGTTCGAAACATGAAGTTCCCTTTGGACGGTTCTTGCTGAAATAGGGTTATGAAGATGACTATTCACCTCAGACGTTATCTGGGACAGCGATTGTTTGCGCTTTCGGGCCACTATGCGGGTTAAGACTTTTTTATCCCTGTCGGTAAGCTTTCTTTTCCGTCCACTGTTGTGCTTGCCAGACGTCACATTCCCGCATTTCTTGTATGCTGTCATAACGACAGATACAGTACTTCTTGCACGCCCCAAATAAATGCTGTTTCCGTCACCGAGCAACCAGCGCACCTCATTCCAATAATCGTACCTTTTTCGAACTCTGACAGGTCCGTCATTATTGCGTTTTTCAGAAATTACGATTGACGCGTGCAACACCTATCGCAGCTGTTGAGTGACTGATACTTTACCTTTCGAATCCGCTAGGCGGCGGACTGCAGCGCTAACTGACATGCGCGTTGTGCGTCTTTGAAATGGGTCATGCCTTTTTCACGGGTGTTCGTATTATTTTGTCACCCATCTGTATATATACTGTATCGTGACGAATTAAATTATCTTTCCAATGACAAAATTGCTGGCGCAGTTATTAAATGCGCGAATAAAACTTTGAGTATTTTTTAAAAGATCATAAAAATTAAGCGATGATATTGGTTCGAGCCCGGGTACAAACGGAAGTAATCAAGCGCTCTAACCGATCGCGCCACGAAATCTTGGGCAAAAAAGGAGTGAAAAGACTTTTAAAATAAAAGGAAGAGATATTCAATTTCGCCAAATATGGTGATTTTCAATATTTATAGGCGCATCTTCTCTAGTGTAACCTTTCATCAAACGTGACAGGCACAGAGGAAAAGAGTCATTTGGCGCCCAACAGGTTTTCGCCGCCAAACCCTTGGCTATTGTAAAATTGCGTTATTTGTTAAAGTTAATTTTTTTTTGCGCTTTTTTTTTTTAAGTTAATGCCTTCAAACCTTATATCGATTTCTATTAACGGTAATTTTTAAACAAAAAATTTAACAATAATACTTGAGTAATAATTTTTAAAAAAAAAACCGTAATTTTTTTTAGCAAGTTTTTCAATCGTTGTACAGATTACGGATAATATTGCTCTACACACGGAACAAAAAGTTGCGTGAGATTATTTTTATAAATAAAGACGCTATTTTAAGTATTTAAATAAAAGTTTGAGTATTTTTTGAAAAATCGTAAAAAAAAAAAAAAGTTTTTGACATTTTATTTTTTTAATTGACTGATTCTCTAAAAGAGAAAAAGCCTGAACTTTTTTTAGTGCAGAATATCATGTCATTAACGCGAAAGAAAATGCAATTGGAACGGTTTAGAAATCATTTTCATAAAAACGTATCGATTTTGACTAATTTTAGGAAAAATCGTTAATAATAGAAAATATCATTATTTTGTAAAATAATTTATACCGTATCGTGGCGAAGTAAATGATCTTTCCGATTCTGTAATTATTTTTTTCTCTGAGTCTCATAAAAAAATTAGATCGTGTTTTAAAAACGTCGGGGGATAAAAAAAAACGTTGAAAAATTGGAACTTCACCGCTCGGTGGTAAAAAATGCCAACAGGGGTAATATAATTATGCGTTTTAAGGTTTTAATTAATATCTTTTTAACGAATTGCAATATCGGAATATAAATGGTCAAAATGGATTCCTTGGATCATTCCCGAACTTTTGGTACCTTCATCGAGTTTCTGCGTCGTGCAGTTCGTAAGAGGATAGATACACGTAGATAGTCAGATAGATTGATACATTTGTTTACCTACGAATTTTAATAGTGCAGATGACAAAAAAGTAATTGATTAATTTTATTTTAGGAAATTAAAAATTATAAGGAGTCATTGTTAGTTTTTTTTCTGAAAATTTGAGCAATGGAACGAGTAAGATTAGGAACGAAACACTGTGTTAGGACAGCATTAGAAGAAGTTTCTCTCACTAGATGGCTGCACGTGTGTTAGCCAAACCTTAATGGCTTAAAGTAAAAATGTGAACGATCAAAAATGTTATTAAATTAACTATATAATTATAAATTGTATAATACTTAAGATGATCAGACATCCTGTTTTTTTAACAATTTGTCCCGTGGCGTTTAAAAAAGCCCAGATTTTTAGGCAAGAGTGAAATGGAAGGGAATAAACTACTTTCTGTGGTTATTTCGTCAGGATATAAGTTTTTTTTTTCCAGTTATATTATTTCGTCATTTTGAAACAAACCATTTTCTATACAATAATGCACTAAAAATTGTTGAATACGCACTGAACAATGCTACAACTGTATGCTTTTTTGTCTAGGGTAAATAAAGTGTGGACATCAGAAAAATAACAATTAAGTGTTGAGACTTCGAAAGCCATTTTGTATGTGAAACATAATTTAACAAATTCTTTCGGAAAAATTTCATGACCTTTTAAACAGAGTTTTTTTAGTAGACTTCAATCTACTAAAAAAGATTCACTTCAAATGAAAACTATACCAGATGATAAAATAATACTATAATGTTGCCACTCCTAATGTGTTTGACATTTCCTGTTCTATAATATTAAGCTGTGCGTTAGAACTTATCCATATATTATAAATATCTGCAATTTTGTCAATAATTTGTAAATACCTAATTTTGAAGATAGATGGAGGGTGGGAGATTAAGGGAGGATGTTGAAAGGCATTATTATTAATTTTTAATTATAGATTACAAACTTTAAATTTTGATGGCAACGTCAGTAATGATCGTATTACTTCATTTTTCAATTACTGTTTATTGTTTTGCGAATAGCAACACTATAATTTGTTGGATTGTGTTTTAATAACGGAAGTCGTTAAATAAAGAGCGCTTTTTTAGAAGAGGAGAGGTGAAGGAAACAGGAGGATGTCATTTTGCAGGGTTACAGAGCTTAGCAAATTTCTTGCCAATATCGGCGCTTGCTTTGAATACGATGCCAATCATTCATTTTCGCAGTGGACGTGGACCTATTCGCACGCTTAAAGCTGGATTCTTATCGAAAGCATAAAAAATATATATAACCATCTTTCGAAATAGCAAGTTGAGATACATGGAACAGATTTATTTTAAATAAATTAAATAATTTATTTGTTCATTATTTTTCGAATAAAAAGTTGAATTTGTAATTTGCAGTGGTAAGTAATACGATTACGAGCAGAAAGTGCTTACATTATTGTTTATGATTGTTTTTTCAAGCCAAGGGTTTTTAACGAAACGATACTGGATTAACTTAAATAATACGATTACTCATGACACGGAAATTCAAAAAAGGAGCAGCTCCTCTATTGTACATCCTATAGATGATACGAATAAGTATTTTAAATATAACCAATAAGTAATTTAGTCGGATCTTTCAAAAATGTTATTACTATAAATCAGGGGTGGGCAGACTTTCCCAGAGTGCGGTCTACTTCTAATTTTTTCAAGCTGTTGCGGTCCATCCAATGTCAGTGGCGCACATAAGGAAGGGGTGGGGGAGTCTACTGGTCCGGACCCAGCTCCATAGCCCTTGTGATTTTTTCCCCCGATTGATTATAATCTCATGTATATAGTAAGCAAAATTTAATTAAGTTTTTGTTATCAATTTTTTTTATTATTATTTAATGCTGATTATTTGTTCAGTGACTTTTTTTTATTGTTTTTTGTTCCCGACAATCTACAAAATTTAAAAAATATATTTGGCTGCGCATTGGGGTATAATACGAGAATGGTAGACTTTCAACCCTCCCCCTTGAAAAATTCTTGTGTGTGCCAATGCCCAATGTCGTTGGTGTGAGGAGGTTGGAAAAGGTCTACAATATTTATAATAAATTAATAACAAATACGGAATATGTACTTACAGAACTAAAATAAAAACTAACACTTATAAAACCACGTTTTAAGCAAAACGCAAAATATACAAGCATAATAATAATAGCCACAAGTATAATAATATCAAATGATGCATTTATTATCAAACAAATCAAAATACGTAAAAAATAAAACATTTTCATCTTAAGTTCTTTTTCTTTGTTATAGTCAGTAGAAGACTTAGTCTGCACACTTCAGCCAATCTTGAATATTTCCGTATATAATTACTAATTGCTAAAATCTTCAGGCGGCCACCCCAAAATGTCTTGGCGGTCCACCGCTCGATCGCGATCGACGTAATGCTTACCCCGGCTATAAATCGAAAGGGTAAGTTTTTTGAGACAGAATAAAAAGCGCTTATTAAGCTCTAAAGTGATTTGAAATGCTTATTTTCGTATTTAGTTTTCTATTCGACAAAATACAATGTTTATTTATAATTTTAGATATATCTTGTGCACTGAAGATAGATTGATATTGAAATGGTTATTTGTTTCGCTCATTCTGTGAGTCATCAAATTACATTTTAATCGTTACGTAATCGTAAATACTTGTTTTATTAATAACTATTCAATATGTATATATATTCATAATTATACAAGTCGAATGACGGATTGACCGGAAGCTATGGTTTTCACTCTGACAATGAATCAAGTTTCTCTGGTATTTTTGTTTAATATAAACGGAAAATTTTTTAAAAGCTTAATATTTTATCACTTTATGTCAAACTCTCTCTCTGTAAAAATAAAAGAGCAGACTTCGAAAGTTAACTAGAAACAATTTTTTTCTCATACTTGAAAGCTAGATCAGATTATAAATTAAACTCATTTTCAAACGGATTTTTTTTAGTATATATCTTTCCATAGTATAATCATATATCTACTCATATAATGTATACACTCGACTCAATTTGTTACTAAATTTATGGCAAATAAAATAATGAAAAAGGGGATTTCAATTACATGTTACTGCTAAATGTAATTATTCATATATAAATACATATTTGTGGAAGCTATTCTTTTTTTTCTTTGTATCTAATGAAATTCAAGTTCGAACAAGACAAAAATTGAATTACACACTGCTTGTGTTATAGTTTTTCATTAAATGGAATGAAAGCCCTAAATTCTACACGCTATGCCTAATTTACACGCAATAAGTTTTCTTTTAAAGAGAAAGTTAAAAATTCACAAATTTAAAATGCAAGAATTCTCGTTCCGTAAGAAACCATAGGATACTCTCTTATGGTTTCCTCTTCTAAAATAACTATATTAAACGCCGAATTAAAAATAAATTCCCTTATTTAAATGCCTATAAAATGAACGAAAAGGTTTATTGAAATATTTTTTACCTTAGCAACAATAGAAACTACAATTTCACACAATTGTTTCTTAACAGTAAATTATTTTAAATAAAAGGGATGCATTTATCTGCTATGTTAAAAATCATATGGCCAATTATTTACAAATTACTAAAAGAGCACTTCTAAATTTATATTAATTTAAGTACACAAAGCACGTTTTAATTTTTTTTTTTTTAAGAAAAAGTGATAAGAATTTTTTACAAGATTTTCTGGCCGTAATTTTATAAAATGCTAATTTTAAATAATTTAAATAAAAATTATCCAAAGAAATGTATCTAATTATAAAACTAAAATTTTATTTCTAAGAATGTCCCTAAAATTTTAAGACACGTTTACCTATATAATGGACATCATACTTAAATTCCTGTTTAATTTAATTACTGAGTTCCAACCCTTCTCCTCCCAAACTTTTTAAACAGTTATAAAAGCGTGATTCTTACTGATTAGTGTGTGGGGAATAAGGATGATAATCTTATTTTTTCTGCTTCTTAAATCTTCAAAACATGCATATACTCTGAAAATGGTTTATTTATTCAACCATATAATAGTATTACTTCTATTTGTTATTCTTCCGTGTGTTCTTTTTGATAAATACTGAAGCGGGAAAAAATTACTTTTGAGTCAAAGATAATATTCACAGTCCTCTAGTGTAAATCAATTGCTTTTCATTTAATGTTAAATACGTTTAATTGTGCCAATTCTAGTTCATAATGACGTATAAAAATTTAATCACGCAAAGTGAGTGAGGATATGGCGAAGCATTGAATATCGCAAAATGGGTGATGATACAGATAATTTTTATCAAATTGCAACTGTAGTATTTTTTGCTGAAATAAAAGGCCATTTGATTTCATAAATAATTACTATATAATATATAGCACGCTTCTTTAAAATATAAATACTTTAAAGAAGCGTGCAAATAACCAAATATCATACAAAAAGAGGATAACCTACATGAAATTGGGACTTGTAAAACACATGACTTTTAACAAATTTGGTAAATTCAATGGAAAAACTACATTATTTTTTTAAAACACATTTAATACAACTCATCACATACACGAGTACATTTGTTATTTTGATAAATAGTTTTGAAATGAGACAATCTAAAACATACACTCAGGAACATTGAAAATAGCGACCCAAGAAGAAAGCATCGGATTGAAATGAAATTTAATACACATAATGACACAGATGAGAGATTCAATTGATCTCAAAAACAAGACAATTAAACGAATACAGGGTGTGCAACGACACAAATACTGGGCAACTTCAATAGCGCGTTGAACCACCTCCAGCTGCAATACATGCCGCCACACGGTCCGGCATTGAGTTGCTAGACACCTTATGTTGTCCTGAGGCAGATGGACCCACAAATCT
>BMAU01015958.1:0-308504 GCA_019973935.1 Trichonephila clavipes
AGTAAAACAGTTGAGGCTTAACTGTAAATTCAGATACACAGATGAAATTTAATTTTATCAATAAAAGTCTCAAAAAAACTGATCTTTTTTAAAAATTGCAGTTGCTAAATTAGTTCTAAGATGAAAAATTAATTTTTGAAATATTTTTGACTAACTTTATTTTTTCAAATAAGAAGACGACATTGATTAAGAAGATGATTGGAAAAGATTCATTGTATGGTTTTAATGGATTAATAAGGTTTATTCCCATATAGCTTTTATCCTGATTTTGAATTTAATTGGAATTAAGGTGTTTTTAGAGGTATAGCTTTAACTTTACTGCAATAAAACAACGATGTAGTATTCGATTGACATGAATTTTTTTTTTATTCGGGTAATCTTTCTGGCATTACATTTTTTCAATATAATTTCTAGCATAGGATTACTACGGCTGGCTCGGATGTAGTCCAATCTGGATCAATTTTCGATGACATTTTTCAACATTTGTGGCCGTATAGCCTATCGACAATAACACGGCGAATGTTGTCTTCAAATGGTCAAGTGTTTGTGGCTTATCCTCACCAGATAACGATATAGCCCTTGAAAATAGTCTGCGGTGTTAAATCACAGAGATCTTGGAGGCCAATTCAGAGGTCCAAAACGTGAAATTAGGCGGTCACCAGGCGGTCTTTCAATAAATCGATTGTGCACGAGCTGTGAGCATGTTTCAATAAATCGCTTGGACATCATGATTTGTTCAATTCAGGAATGAAAAAGTTAGTCATCATGGCTCTATACCGATCACCATTGGCTGTAACGTTTGTGGCCGCTAAATAGTTTTTGAAGAAGATTCTACCAGCCATAAAGCGCACCAAACAGTCAGTTTTCTGGATGTAACGGTGTTTTCGACATACACTTGTGGATTAGCTTCACTCCAAATGCGGCAGTTTTTTGTTTGTTGACGTAGCCATTCAACCAGAGTGCGCTTCATCGCTAAACAAAATTCGCTTATGAAAATCAGGAACAACGGCAATCTCATTTTGGGCCCATTCGACGAATCTACGCCTTGCTTGATGATCGTTTTTGATGAACCAAACTGAGGAATAAATCACTTGACAGCTGTTAAATCGGTCACCATCTTGGAAAGTAATACCAACTTAAGCTTCTATACCTGGAAAAAAACTCCTATAGTTTATGTTATTCTTACTTTCAATTTGAGATCAGATCAGAGATTTAAAAATCAATTAGAACTTTGAATTAGTTGTTAATAAAAATGTAAGTACACGGCATGGGAATTTTCTTTTAAAATATTACTTAACCATTCAATATTCAGTTGGTATTTAAAGGCCTATTTTTATTAAATATTTGAATTAATGAATTTCTGGATTTCGAAAGCAATGTCTGCCTTATAACAATTAAAAAGTACGGTTTTATATATTACAATGAGACACCAAAATTATCTAAAATAGGTGCAGTAATGAAATATAAATAATTTACTTTTAATATAATTCAACATTTACGAATACTTTAAAAAAAAACACCTAAAAATTCAACATTGAAAATTAACTAATCCTATTATATTTAGTGTTCTTTATTTTCTCTTTCAGTTTTAATCAGTCATTCCAAAATTATTATACATCTGTTTTATTATTCTCTGTTATTCCAAAATATTTTAGTTAATGTTGTTTTCAAAAGTACGATAAATACCCTCAGAACTAAAGAATGTTTAAAGTATTTTATCACAAATTAACTCAAAAATATTTATAATATACTGTTATCTTTTTGTTCTACTTCCATACCTTTTTTTCTAAATGTGAATAAGTTAAAATAAACGTGTTTCAAAATATTTTTTCTGCATAAATTTTGTATTGTACATCTAAAGTGTTACTTTAATTTTAAGAAATAACAGCAATATTGTGCATTAATATACATTTAAATGTGAATTAAAATATCATCATTTTCCACCTCAGCCGAAAACATTAGGTCTCTTTGTAGAAGTGTCAATTATCCCTGTCGAACTGAGGATGTTGACGCAGAAACTATATGTTTGGGAGTAGTCCAACTCGCATTCAGAGCTGCCACAACAAGCTTAGCATTTTGCATTTCAGAATTGATCTACCGGGTGTTTCAAAAGTCATGGACATCGACATGGTAATCTTTTTTGTTTAAAAAAAGGGTTGGTTGAGATTTCTTTCACTAGTTGGCAACAGGGACTCCATCATAAGAAGTTTTTAACGTATCAGGCATCAGTTTCAAAATAATTGTCAGTTGAGCACAACGGGAGGTGGATGATATTTTCCCAAGAGCAAATAGCCATCGTGGAGTTTTATTTCGCTATAAAATCTCATTGCCGCGTGATAAATGCATTTCAGCAGAAATATCTAGGTGAAACCGCACCAAATACATCGACGATAACACTTTTAGTGCAATGGTTCCGTGACATAGGATCGGTTGCAGACAGGAAGTGATCGGGAAGAGCGTCCAAAGTGAAAACGAAAGTGGCAGATGGGGAGACCGCTTTACAAAGAAGTCCATTGAAAAGACCATCCGTCTACATAAACATTATTAAAAAACTCATATCCTTGCTGAAAGTGATGAAAGGTACGCTTGGTTGCAGCAAGACGGTACAATTTGCCACACATCACGGGACAGTATGGACGTTTTAACTGAATTTTTCGATGATCGTGTTATTTCCAAAGGACTTTGACCAACTCGTTTACCGGGCTGGTCTATTCAGGATTTTTTTCTTTGGGGATATCTGAAAAATGTCACCTTCACGAATAATCTCCATACGTTTGATGAACTTAAGAGTAACATCCTTAATGCAATATCGGACACTAATTCTCATGCTCTTCGTAAAGTGTCGATTAATCTGGTAAAAATATTTCGATTGTGTGTCCAAGAAAACGGACATTATTTTTAACATTTACTGTTATTTTACCATGTCTGACCCCTGACAATAAGGATAACCGTTCAACCTTTGTTTGTCCTTTATTCTGTTTGTTAACATAATTCATCTGTCTTTAAAACTCAACCACTAAGGTTTATGTGCGGGACTTTTGAAACACATTATTTAGCATTAATTAATAAAATCAATTTTATTAATAACAAATACCTTATTAACTTTTGCATACTGTACACAAAATATTATAATCAATTGAAAAAAATCAAGGATATGTTGGGAGAAATCCGGACCAAAGGCCCCCTCCCCTTGTGTACGTCACTGTTGCCATGAATTTAGTTTTTAATTCGTTGAGGGTCACCAACCGTAAAAACAAATATCATCTGTGGTAAACAGAGATTTATGAGTAGTGTTTTCAAAATATTCGACACTACATGAATATTCAAACATTTTACAAAGGAATGACAGTTATTTTACGCAAATGACTGCATTGTTATGTTTAAGTAAGTTTCTTATATTTATTTCAAAGAGGATTAAACAATCAGATATCTTTGATGCTCATGATTTACATAGAGTCTAAGATTGGAATAACTTTGTAGCCTTACAAACAGTCACTAGTGGAACAATAGTGCAAAATGGAACTTTTCCGTTTCACCGGCGCAAATCTCGCCAAGTTGGCGTTATTCGGCACACACACACAACACACAATATGCAGATAAAAAAATATTAGTTTTCATTGGTTTTTCATCCTTTTTTTATATATTATGAAAAATACATTTTTGATAAAGAAAGACTTTGATTTGTTTTGTAAATGTGGTGGTAAAAGGTTACCAGCGGAAATGTTCCATTTGGTGTCGGTTGTATCATTTTTGGCGACTTTATCGCTTGCTCTGGAGAAACAGAAAAGTACTTGCAGATTTATACCTATTACTTGTTAAGATTTTATCTTACGTGCATCTCATATACACAATAATTATTTGAAGAGTAACTAATTAAATAACCTTTTGACTTCGAAATGGGAGGTACTAGAGGGTCTTTGGTGGAGGATCACGTAATTTTAAGCCTTCTTCATATGGAAGAGTGGGACGGGGAAGACACTTGAATTGGTACATCACATTGTTCTAACTTCTCATGTTAGAGACTTGAGATACGGTTTAAAAGGCCATGGCTTCGAAGAGCTAAGCATTTAGTAGTGTTTAATCATCATAGAATTTAATATGAATAAAAATTGCCAATTATTCGTATACACTTGTAATTCTGCTTGTGATTTACAATTTAAAAAATTTTTATAACATCTCTATTTATGTTTAAAGATATTTTTTTTTCAAATGATTCATGGATTTTGTTGTACTGAATCATCAGTTAGAGAATTAAAAAACATACTTTTAACTTAACGGTGTAATTTTCTTCTGAAAAAAAATTTTCAGAATCAGTTTTGAAATGTTTAAATAAATTTTCAAAATTAGCGCACACGGGCAATTTGTTTAATTAACTAATATTTAATGTAAGTCGTAATTTTAAAAAAATTCAAGCTTCCGAGAAAAATTCCTTTAAAAGTAATTTAAACGTAAAAAACTTATTTGTGAAAATTGCAAGTAACCAAACTGAGGTGACATTGTAAATTACTCAATTTACAGAACACAAAAATTACTTTAGATATGAGTAAAAAATAACTAATGAAACTAGAACTATAAGTTATATTCTCCCTTATTAATATTCCATCAGTATTTCTATTGTCATTTTTATGTCTTTTTACTGCTTATGTTCAAACATTATTTACTTGTTTTACGGAGCCATCAACACCCCCTAGCGGGCTGACAGTCTTTTAGTTTGATACCAACCATTGAGCTGTAACGTTTTCCCGTCACACAGATGAAAAGTCTGCTTATTTTTGTGGATAGGATAACCGCGTTCCTATGCACACGAGCACCCTTAAAATATTCTGAGGTCTTGTTTTTGGTCATCGCCACGACAACCTTTTGTGACAAATCTATACGGAAATGTATCACTAACCTTCTGAGACGTCTTTTTTTAGGGAAATTTAATTCCCTACCTATTTCCAATCAGCTCCAAAAAGAGGACAGGGATTCCTTATTATGCAGATTAGATAAAGTATTTAAGTCAAACGGAATAGTAAAGTAAGAAGCAGTAGGAGAGAGAGATTGAAGCAGGAAGGTATAATAGTGAAGTTAGAGATTTACTATTGAAGATTTCTAGGTGGATAAATTAATCTCAGGAAGAGTTGAGATTCAGTGTGGTAAATATTGATTTATAATTAAAGTCTCATTAAAGCTTTATATTAGGAGGGAGATTAAAGTTAAATGTTCAATAGGAATATTATTGAATATAATTCTGGGATCTCTTATTGCGGTAATCTCTGCGTGATCGATATTCTAATTGTTAATTAATTGGATCATTAAATATTTAAGTTAATATAAAGGAAAGTCCCTTTTAAACCTCATATAGCTAATTTGAATTATTTGTTATTAAAAGTCTTTGATTCTATTTGGGAAGGAAAACCAAATAAAGAAAGTTATTCATAAAAATGGCTACTGGTTCTTCTTTGACTCAAAATTATTCTCGTTCTCAAAGTAAGATCCAAGGGAATCTTCACACTTTGACACCGTGAGAACCTCCTCGTCCACGAGCCGGATGTAACTAGGACAGTGGTTCTCAAACTTTCACTACTGGCGCCGCCCCCTTTTCAATCACAATTTTTATCGCGCCCCCCTTATACATTAATAATGTACTGAATGCAATAATAATGCACTTTGACGCTAAAGCTACAATACGAGATCTTAATTATAAACCGTACAAATTAACAAGATAAGTATTAAATTTTGTATATCTTACTTTAAAGTAATATTTTTTTTTTTTTTTTCTTTTTAGTTCGATTCACTATAAAAGTGTGTTTTTAGTTTGTTTAAAAACTATAATTTATTTTATAGTTATTTTTACAATACACTATAAAAATCCCCCAAAAAAAAAAATTCCAGTGAATAATTTAATTAAGAGAAAATATACTTACCTACTTTCAAGGACTTTTCAATTTTCTTAGAAAATTTGAGAATAAAACTAAAGAAAATGTTCTAAATAAATAATTCCCGTAATAAAGGACATAAATAACAGACACTTTTCGCTAACAACACAGGAACGTTATTTTCCAGCTAACCTCAAATCAACTCAAACGTTTCATGTTTCACGCTTTTCTGATATTTACTTTCGCTATATATCTTTATTAATATGCATTATTTCAGTAGGTTCTTCAATTGCTTGATCAGTTTCAACTTCCTTTAATAGGGATCACAGATGCCCATTTTTTTAAATATTCTGCTTATTTACATTTATAAACCATAATAAGTCGTACAACACAGCAATCAAAACTACAAAATTGTTCATGGGGAAAGTGTAGCATGTTCTAAAAAATAATTGTGTAAAACGTTTTTCATTATGCATTATATGTTTCAGAATACTCGTGCTTATCCATATATCATAAAACTCTTTCACATGGAAAAAAGATGAAACAGAAATATATTATATATATATTTACAACTTCCCTAAAAAAAAGGACGGAGATAACCATACCAGTAAGTTCGAAGGTCAGCTAAAGTAATATTTTAGGTTAAAAGAAACGTAATAAAAAAATCTCTCATCGTTTGATATCGTTAAAAGAAACGAAAAAAAATCTTTCATCATTCTCATATTGACCGCAAAGCAAACAAAATATTTGTTTAATTTGGTTATAGGATAAAAGATGGCTAATGAACGTTTGAAGTGGAATCTTTTATTTTTGATGATCACCAGATGATAAAAATAAATTATATCAGTGTAAATGTGTATTTTTTATTATGTCAGAAAGCATCTTGTTTTACTTCATTCCAAAAAATTATTTTTTAAACTTTTTATTTTCAATATGCTCGCGCCCCCCTCGCAGGGTTACCGCGCCCCCAGGGGGCGCGCCCCACAGTTTGAGAAACACTGAACTAGGATAAAGAGGCCGACAGCTGAGTCCCTAAAGAGAGAAAAGGGAAGTGCATTGCAAACCTTCGAACAGGACAGATGTAATCTCCTCCCTCACAATCAGCAGGATTCGAACTCTAATGAACTTTAAAAAACCTTTTAAAAACTTCAATGTATATATTGTAATTAATAGCTGTGATATAACTAAACCAATTATTTAAATTAAAAAATATCACGCTACAATTATTTTTCTTAAACATCACCGAGCTAATCGCAATTAGGCTATTTTGATATTAATCTTGATGTTCGGCCTCCTATTATTCTTTGTGTAATTTGTGTGTTTTAGTTTTCTGTGCTGTGCTGTAAATGACTGAACATAAATATATTGCTACCTGTGCCATAATACTCATTGCTACACATTAATAAATGTTGAAACAAATCTTTGTTTCTAAAGTACAGTAATATCGCTTTTCTAAATTATAAATTACAGAGACCATATAACGCCGAGATTTAAAAATCATCTGAATTAAAGACTCAAACTTTTGCTTGATTAGAATTAATGTTGGTCTGATATAGCTACTGGACAACTATTGGCGACAGATTTCATAATTTAGAACCTTTCCTCAAGTGAAAAATGTAGAGAGTTTGTGTTCATTATTACTTCAATATGATGTATTTTTTAAAATTTATGATGGAATATTTTAATATCTGGATTAACGATCGGCCACAATTCGAACTTTAATTTTTGTAATCTGGAAATCTGCGATAAAACTTTTTTAAAGAATAAGCTATATAAAAAAATAATATTTTTAATCCCGCTCAAATTGCAAAATTTTTAAATTAAACTATTTTTTTCGCTAATACTGTAAAGTACGAAATATAAAGTTTTCAAGACGAAAACTAGCACGACCATGATATAGCAGGTAATCGAAAAGTATATTTTATTCATAGTGTATATGACATAAAAAACACTTTTCCGCTTCTCTGTCTTTTTTCTTCAGGAGTTCGATTCTAATCCTTCATACCCGTATCACAAAATATTCCTCTTTTTGCTGCTGTAGAAAATTGTATTCGAGAGAGGATGCGATATCAGGAAAAGTTGTTCTCAGCCAAACTGTCTCAAAGAATACTTTGCATTGTAGAAACTTTTAAAAGCCCTTCGAACGATGAAATATTATTGTTGAAAAGCGCGTTTGTTCATTCTATAGGGTTGCCATGTTTATTTTACATTTGGTGTATCACCACCCGAATGTGTCGCCAGAAATTGTCTGCCAAAGAAAGAAAATGGCGCAGTATAAAACTTTTGTTGTTTGTAATAGAAATATGCTGCGATAAAATGACAACAATTTAAAAATTACGTTTGAGTAAAATTTTAGGATTAAGAAAAGGTCAAGAGGAACTTTTTGAACAGTGCATTTTCTTCCAAATTTTATTTAATAATATAAAACTCAAAAATAAAGTTGAATTATTTTCTAAATAGATTTGCATGCAATGTATGTCAACGAGCACCAAATTGGTGTAACAACACATTCTGCTCGAAATTTGTGCAGGTGATAATGATCAAAGCCATTAAATCGTATTCACGAATCATTAAACAAAATTTTCTGTTGCTAAAATGCAGCAATTCCACTTCCACATTTCTATGCATTAAATCTGTTTAATTCAGTTTCCTCTATCCTTGCCTTTACATTTTTGAACCCCTTGAATGTACATGTATATATATTCACCTTTATATATATATATATATATATATATATATATATATATATATATATATATATATATATATATATATATATATATATATATATGGCATGTTTCAAGTCAACTCCAAGCTTTTTTTAAAAACAGTTTTATTCAGCGAGTCGTCGTTGAGAGAAAAAGGATGCCAAGTGAAGTCTAAGTGGCTTTAACACTTATGTCCAAAAGTGTTAAGTACAGTACAGTCCCGCTAATCCGAACACGGCTAATCCGAACATCCGGTTAATCCGAACGGCTCCGCGGAAAAAATTTTATAGTTTTAAGGACGAAAATCGGTGAATATTTCAATATATAAAACAGTATAAACCTTAATTCAAAACAGTTCTTTATTTAATATTCACGCACTGTACATCAAGTTATGGTACAAATTTTAAAATGGAATAAACTACAGAACAGAACACTAATGTTTAGTATGAAAAATTGTACAACATAACCCGTACTCCCAGTTCAAATAGTGATTTCGCTGTTACTCCGGCTAATCCGAACAATCACGTAATCTGAACAGGGGTCGGTCCGATATTGTTCGGATTATCGGGACTGTACTTTACTTTGTTTAGTTATGTGTTATATTTGAAATTTAAGAAAGACACATGGGGCTAGAAAAAATAATGATCTGGGAATAAATGTGTTCTGTTTGGACCATGTGTTCGGAGAAATAATTGGATGTTTAATTTAAGACTTGGAGATGTAACGGAAAATAATAAATAAATAAAATTTAAGTGGTATATTGGGAATTTAACTTTAGATCTAATTTAACTATCCTTATATATATGTACAGGCATCCCACGTATAACACGGTACTTGTAAAACACGGATTCGATATTACTCGGTATGAAACTTGAATATTACTCGGTTTTTATGTAACAAGTGTTTAAAAAATTGAAGAAGCTTTGCAAAAAAATAGTTTTAGCTAAGAAATTAGGAAATTTTTTGCTGAAAAAGATTCGTCAGTAGTTTTTAGCGGAAAATTTAAAAGAGAATTGAAAATTTCCGTAGCTCCTTATAGAGAATTTCTGAAAGAATTGCAAGATCGAAACAGACATGTAAGTGTAACTACGTCAGATAACTTTTGTAATGATTGAGAAATGACTAGTGAAGAGCAATTTTGACCATCTTTGTGGGAAAAAAGTAGACTAGAGCAGAGTAATTTCTGATGATAGTGTTATAAAAATTAATCTAGGGATCTTAATAACCCGTGTCTTAGTATTTAATATTTTTCTTTTGATTAAAAATTGAACTTACTTTTTCATTTGTATGTTTTACTGGAACGAAATTTCAGCCATCATAAAATTTTTCTCCTTAAGACTTGATTTCGATATAACACGTTGCCGATTGCCTTGAATTATGTTACTTGAAAGCTTCGTCTAACACGTTTTTGATATAACACGGTACATATTGGACCGATTTAAATCATGTACATGCATAGCTAATTCAATAAATAAATGAAATAATAATTAAAAGAAATTAATAAAAAATTGTTTGCGCGTACTTATATACGCACGTAAAAAGTTATACTTCTTTGGCGTAACAAGATTAAAATCTTTCTAAAAATCTTGAGCATGGCAAGCTGGGCCAAGGACAAAAGGCGGTCACGAGCAGAGTTGAACGATACTAACCTTCAGTCAATTGGACCAGCCAAACCGGAGATAATCACGATTTAAATAAATTTACCCCCGCACAAGGACAATAGCATCAATAACATGAAAGTTTTCTTCGGCAGACTGTATCTGGAGAGGAGATGAACCGAATGTGACACCTGAGACCTCATATTGAATGTCTCGGTGGGAAGAATCTTTCCTGAGAAAATTAAGATATCCGCCTGAAGAGTCCCCGAGTTATGATCATAACTCCCCCCGGGGGGAACAACTGTGACGTAAATGGTCACGTACATCCCAACGATACACAGAGTAGTAGGTGATCCCAAAGTTTCATCTTTCTATTGCTGTAATATCGTGACGTCAGTAAAAGCTCGAACCCCATAGGAATAACATGGGGATTCTAATTTAAGTGATAACGCCCCCCTAGGCCCACTGTCTACACACAAATTATAACAGATGAAAGAGCTCAACGAGGAGAACCTATGATCCGAGTTTCATAAACGAAGCTCAAAAATACTCGGAGCTATGCGGGATTTAAGAAAATTTAAAACTTTAAAAATAATTTTAAATTGTTAAATATGGGTGAAGAAATGGGGCTATGGTCCTGAAAAAATATAGCTAGGATGCTCATAGAGAGAACAGTCGAATACAGCAGGTCGACCAAGGTGGCATAGGATTCGAGTTATTACTGAGGAAGCCCTGAAGGGGGGAGCACCGAAGGGGACCAATTCCACGTAAAGGTCGCTCTAATATGAAACTATGGCGGACCTCCAAAAATCAAGTCCCAAGCTTAATTCCTTGGGGGGTGATTTTTTTTCCAATCCCCATAGGATTCACATGGGAGCATGATATTTTGTTGCTTAAGCCCTCCCCATGCCTACATAATGGAGATGAAGTAAATTGACTGAATGGGTCTCGACGAGTGGAACAGTTGGTTCAAATCTTAAGTCCGAGACTCGAACAGGAGCCAGGATATTGTGAATTTAAACAAATTCAAAAAGTTTAAAACAATTAAAAACTATGGAAGAAATAGCCCTATGAGCATGAAATTATAATAACTGGAAGAGCAGATAGTGAGGGATTCAATGAGCTAGGTCCGAAGGGACTGTCAGACTCGGGTGCCAAGATATTGGCCAAATCGCTGTAGATGGGGGAGAATGCTCCCGGTAGGGGATGCGTCCCAGCAGATATGGTTTATAACAATACTTATTACTATCGACCAAATATCAGTCCCTCTAGCACCAAACAAGTGGCATGTTAAAATATTGTCACAAACTGATATGCTCTGAGCCGCCGAACGGTTAGAGCACTGCTTTATCAGGCAGACGGCTCGGACTCGAGCCTCTCAGATATTTGTTTGTTAACTTTAATTATGACTTTAATTAATTATTATTATTAAGAACATTTGCAAATTATGTAAATTGAATTTATGTTAATCTTTCCCTCGTGGTCATTCTAGAACTCTCCACCAGGTGTGGATATAAAAGTACTGCAGGCTGGATAAGTCTTCAGTTATGGTGCTGTCCGTGTAAGATACTAAGACAAAATAAACCTTGTATTGGGTAACATCGCATTGTTCCTTTCTATGTGAGAATATTAGACAACGGTGTGCGCGAGGATCCGTGACGGTGTGCGCGCGCATCGTAAAAAATTACCCTCATCCTTTTTTCAAAACGCGCAATAAGAAGTATAACTTCAAAAAAAGTCTCTTATAATACGGTTTCGATGTAACACATTACGAATTAACCATATTATCAGGGGAACACCTGCATATATTTATATGTATGTAGGAATCCTGGCAAGTGGTAGTTCAATGAAGTTTATTATTCCGGTTGTTGTAGTGATTAGATTTTTTTCAAAAAAAATATTTTCTTAACATACATCTAGCTTTTATTCGTGTGTGGTGAATCACAAACATAAACATCTTAAACACAACACAGAAAACACCTAGCATAAAAATACACGCGCGCTTTACATTTTGACGAAGACCAAAACCAAAAGCAAGAGACGCGATAGATACATGGCGGCGAAGAAAAAAAGCAAGAGAGGGAATTATTTAAATTTATATTTTTTATATACAGGGAAGAACAAGGAAAACCGGATTAAAAAAATACAGTCACGTGTTTAGACGAAGGGAATAATTAGTTATTTATAGAAATGACATTATTGTTCAGGGTATGTTAAATCCCGGTTTGTAAGGCGCATAAAAACAATTAATGGTCTTGTATTTCTTGGAATCGCCAATAAATCTAATCCAAAATTCAAGGTTTAAAAATTCAGTAATAAATATAACAACATAATGCTTTAATGCTTTAGAAAAAGGTAAATTGAGATGCGTTTCGAAATAAGGCTAGGATTTATGAATTAGATGTTATAAATAAAGGAGTTTTGAATTATGAGTAGATATCAAAACATATGTATGGATACTGCAAAAAAAATCTTAAAAAAAGGCCGCATACTGTAGTCGAGTGTCTCGCAGAAAGCCTTAAATTTTAATGACCGGCTGACTTAAACGGATAGCTTTTGGAAAAGAGCCTATACATAAGCCTCCTGAGTTCTGGAGGAGTGTAATATTCTCTGGTGAGAGCACAATTTCCAAGTTCGGCTTAAAAGGTCGTAAATTGGTACGGAGAAACCTTTGCACAGCGCTTCAAAAAGAGCTTTTAGTACCAACGGTAAAGCACGGAGGTAGGGGATGCTTGGTGTAGGCAAGTTAGAGTATATCAAATCAATTATAAACAAATATGATTACCTTGATGTCCTAAAAATTTAAAGGAAAGGGTCACCAAACCCGTTCTAAGATCCAACAGAATGGTTTGGTGGCTTCGTTTCCAACAGAACAACGATCCTATACATACCGCTAAGATTGTGAAACATTGGCTCCTGAGTAATGTCTCAAATCAACTCCCCACACTCCCTCAGTCACCTGATATGAATGCTATAGAATTTGTTGGAGTGTAGGATTCTTCAACACAATGTATCTAGTAAGCATATGCTGACGAGTGTTCTTAAGGACGAATGGGAGAAGATAAGCGCTGAAGAAACCATTAGACTTGTCCCATGTCGAAACTACTTCAGGAGGTTATCAAAAGGTGGGATTATCCAACCAGCTTTTAAAATAGCTCATTATCCTTTTTAAATAATTTTTATATTTACTACTAATACAGTGAACGCAGACCTTTTCTACTTGATTTTTGTTAGCATCGCTACAAACCTGTCTTTATTTTCAAAACTATAAAGGAAACCGAATTAACTTTCGTTATTCTCAATATTTGAAATAAAATAAATATAGTATAATTTTTAGAAAAATTTCAAATTCCAGTTTTTAAATTTTTTGTTGTTGTTTATGTAAGCAATAGTACGTCAACGCAGACTTTTTCCAGCAAGTGTAAATGAAGTATTTTCTCGGAGGGTCGGTTTCCAATTCGAAATTCTTTCGGTGAGCTCAGTGTTCCCAAGTAAGTACGTACATAAGCTCTCGTGTTTCTTCAAAGTGCGATGCTAGTAAAAAAATCGAATCAAATCAGCATCACACTATTTGAGAACTTAGAAATCCAATTCTACTTGGAATTCGATTCTCAAATTGCATTATTTCCCGCAATTCTCTTCTAGTTGAATTTTTACAATATTTTATCTCTTAACTGCCGATTAAAAGTTACGCGATTCGCTTCTCAATGCCCCGTTTTTCACATAGGCTCGTGCATGCGGTGTACTGGCGAGATTTTCTACAAATAAGAAAATTTTTATCTGAAACAAATAAATTCTTTGCAAACACTGTTAAGGTCATTTTATTACATTATAAAGCATTCGGATAATTTTACTGATAGCCACGCAAAGAAAAGAACCGTATTTTGGATGGACGGATACATACGTCTGGGGCACATAATGCACCGGTTGAGTGAAACAGATATATATATATATCGGTGGCGTTTAAAGTGTTATAAGTCGAACTTGAATATTGTACAAATCTAGAAGTTCATGTTATTACCCACAGACCTGGATAAAATTTCATAGTCATCTGAAAGTAACCAGTTGTATAATTCTAGTACATATCAAACTTTCTTAAAAAATTAAACATTTCCTACAAAACTGCTACCTTATACACTAGTACGGAGAATTTAGACAAAAATACATCTACAATAAAACATCCGGATTCATTCCTAACTAAAACCGAAGGAATTACTTCCAAACTTCCTTTCCTAGTTTTAATTTAAAAGAAGTCATAAAGAGTTTCTTTGGAAGTTTATAATGACTCCTCAATCACGCCACAGATGCTAATGTCAAAGTTAACTTTCCTTGATGACTTTGTGACCCCCAGTCCCTCTTTCCAAATACGATTGTGCCTAATTTCAAAAAAGAAGAAAAAGGCCGGTCTCATAGCTATTCAACTGCTGATCTGAAGTGAACACTGAAACTAATCCGAAGTCATTATCTTGAGAAAAATACTTCAAAATGAGACGGTTTGAAGAAAAGAAATAAAGTAGCTGCTGGGAAAACGCCAACGAAATGATGGTTCTTTAGTGATCGTTTAATATTGAGAAAATGAGGGGGCATTATGGGAAATGCTTTGGTATGAAAGTTAGTTTTAGTTAATAAATTAGAAAAGATGTGTGTGTGTGTCTCTGGCGCATATCTAACTGTGTAATTTAGCACAAAACAGTGAATATTTACTTTGTGAGTAATTTACTGTTTGTAATGTACACAAAACCATTAAGTTCAATTACCGTTTAAAAATATACACATAGTTTAGAATTTTCTTATTCTTGAGGGCTTTTACAATTTACAGTTAGTTGTTAAACGGCCTGAAAGTATAAATCCCTGTTTATATATACAAAAAGAGAGGCAAACTAAAGAGTCAGACAAATAAACAGGAAACTTGATCAGTGGAAAATTTAGTAATTCATCCTATAATATAGGAGAAAATATACACATCAATAACTCAAAAGCGTGCTAGTACTTCTAGCACGGCAGACTGAGGAAGAGATTAAACCACAACATCTAACTAATCTCTCCCCTTCCATTTATACTGCGAAACAAATTTCTAAATAATTATAATAGATAAACATGGATATCATTATAAGAAGTAATATAAAAAAAATTCAAGTCAATTCCTACTTAGGTAAACAAAGAAAATGTTTATTTTATTTACTCTTTATTAAATAATTACAATTAGTATAAATATGCATATACATACGACAAAATCATAATATTAAGTGGCAAAAAATAGAAAGCGATTTTCTTTTATATATATGGTGTGTGTCGGACTATTATTTTTATTTGTTACTATTTATTAATTCATAAATAACATTCTCAGAAAGTAGGCCATTTCAGGAAGGATTCGAATCCACGACCTTCGGATTAAAAGTCCAATGCGCTGTCCATTACACTACAGGAACACAACGAGTAATTTTCCTTTTTATGTATGATGTTGGACTATTGTTTTGGTGTGTTATTATTTATTCATTAATTAAGTTTAACTAAGGAATGAATGTTTGAAAAAACTGTATTACCATTCAGTGTCATCCCCTGCAAGTTTATAAAAAATGTTTTTGAAGAATGGATGAATAGAAAGTATTTTATTAACGATTAAAAATTTGAACAAGATATGTATATATGTATATATATATATAAACAAATAAGAATATAATACTCGTAAATATATATACACATATAATAAATTTCACGAAGGAAAATCAGTACTTAAGTAATATATATGTACCGTCGACTCATTTCTTCAAATTAAAAAGCGTCACCAAATGCCTCGATATGCAGTCCACAATGCAAAACTGTTTCTGCGCATGGTGGAACATAGTAGTAATATCGAGGAAAACATTTGTCGACACTTTTTGAATAGGTGAAATTGATCGACGGTATATTATAATACTCATGTACCGGAAAATCATATATAGTTTCGGTTATCTAAATGTGTTAAAAAATTAATTTGAAAATTAGTGCTTTCAGATAAGGTTGGAATAATTCATATTTCAATAAGATAATCCCAAGCAGCCAACAATGACAACAAATGAATGATTGTTACATCAGGGTCTAAATCAGCTTAAAGCCATTTAAGATTTTTGTAAAAGTTGTGGTTTTGAATTTTTCCTTCAAATCTCACTAAAAGTAGCAAAGAACTACAAAAACAAAATTCCAAAAACATTTCTTTTCATAGCATATTATGGAAACTTAATCTGAATCTGAAAATCTTTACATTTCGTTAACCAATTCGGAAACTAGACGTCAGACAGAAAAAATGTTGAAAAATCACAGGAAAGTAATAAATGTATAATTCATTATAAATAGCTAAATTACCTTTTTTACGCTATAAATTATAAAACAAAGTATATTCTTACCAAAAATTAAAATTTTCCTTTCGCCTTTTTCGGGAAGAAAACAAACAGTTAATTGGGTTGTGTGAAGGAACAAAGCTATTGAGAGAAAAAACAAGGTGATGCTTTATGTATAAGAAGCTGCAGAAGCCCAGCGGTCATATTCGCGAACTCATGCTCGGCGTTGTCGAGTCACCGGCTCGAAATTTGGTGCATCTGAAGACCCTTCATGTAGTCTGTCTGTTGGCTTGGTATGTAAATTTGGAAAACGATGAGTTGACATAAAAGTTTTGCCCTGTCGCTTGACCATGACTCAAAATTACGAGGTCCTTCCCAAATAGCCCTCATATTGATTTGGAGTGCGACAAAAGAAAACCAAATCAAAGATATGTGATAAGGAGATACTTTAGAAAGGTAATAAAAAGTTTATTATCTCTAAAGGCTTATTTACGCCAAGATTGCAGTAACTTAGTGGACTTGCTGGCAAAGTTATCCCCCTTCTCCAGTTATGAATTCGTGTATGGGTGCTGTTGAAATTTGTGTATTGGTATTATTCGTGTGCATTGGTCCTACTGGACTGATGCACGTTAAATCTGTCGTAACTCAAAGTAATCTCGTTGGCGTGGCGCGTCAGGTTGTTGTCCCTTTCACTGACCGTTGTTCAAATAATATACTCACACTCGCACAGGGGTTAATACACAAATAAAATGTGTTGGAATTCAATGTTTTGAAGTTAGCAAGGACAGTCAATAGAATGATGCCCAAATATCGATCTTGGGGTTTGAATGTGGTTCAAAACTATGAAGTGTACAAATATTAGCTGTGGTTAGGCAGAAATAGACACTAGATTTATTGATAGATTTCTTTATTAACGTAGCACTCAAGGTGGCTCTGGGTGACGGATTTTCTAATTTGAATCTTGATCAAACTATAAGTATGACACTTGAATTTCAGAATGCACCCTACTCTATAGACTTCTACAGTCCTTCACCGCTAGGATTGAGCCTCAACTTTATATTTTCTACTGCAGTTATTAACTATTCTATTTGTTTTTTCTCTAATTATGTATGACATTCGATATAAAACTTTTATATAAATTTTCAAAACAACTGAATACAAACCATCCCAAGATATTTTTTTCTTTGTTATTTGGTTTTATTGTAAGTTTAAGTAAATATTTAAGTTTACTTTTGAAGTTGATATTTTAAAGACAAAACAAAGTTTTACCCTATTGATTCCCAAGCAAGGTCAGTTTATTGTTAATAAGGCATACAGCATAAATACAATAAGATACGCTTACATACAATAATATAAGTCGACATTAACATATAAATACTTACTAAGAACAGCTGTAAAAATATTTATGTTGCGTTCTGACTTCTGGATATATATATGAATTTAAACTCACAATCAAATATGGAATGCTTCTTTTGAAAGAAAAATTATGAGGCGTATTATGAATTGTGTAACGTGCAAGTAACAATGAAACACAAGGTTAAATGTTATTATACTATTTATTTTCAGTGTTGATTTTTTAAAAATTGAGTTTTAATATTTTCTAGTTAAAATACCGATAACATAAGGAGAGTTAATAAAAATGTTAAATAAAAAAATTCTCATCGAACAGAAGGAACTAACATCAAAGAGGTTTTTCGTCGTTGTTTCAAGAACCATATTTCAAACATGACAAAGTCATTAATCTTTTTGGGCGTTGACAAAATGCCACTCTCAGTCATCATTGAATAGATTTTTTTAAACACTCCTCGCTTAAAAATAAAAAATAAGGAATAACCAATCGAAAACCAAAATGTAGAGCCAACCATAAGATGACTTGCATTAATTAAAGTTAATTAAAAAAATATATTTTTATATTTTTTAGAAGTTTTGTTCTAGGAACAGTTCAATTGATTTGACATTAAAAGAAATGAAAAAAACGGAAAGAAAAAAAAAAAAAAAATTATAATCCTAGGCATTACAATAACAAATTACTTCTTCAAGTCGATGCACCAGTATATAAAACTCCGGTATTTTAAATTTATAGGTTTGAGAATTAACAAATTAGAAACTTTCAACCTCAGTAAAAAGACTATTTTTTATGAATTTGTAGTAAGTAGAGCAAAAATGCAATAATGAAAAAAAGATTTTCTCTTATTCTATTAATTTAAAATACACCTTTACCTCCAGAGAACAAATTTTTAATCTGTTTATTTAAAAAATATTTGTTAATTTTTACGCTTAACTGTGATAGCTGTTCTATACTAAATTTCCAAAAGTCATGGGATAGCGAAGCGAAGCAATTCGACGAGGCATTGTTTCCAAATGAGTGAGAAGTCCTCCTCTCCTCAAAGAAATATTCAGCCGTGCTGACTCTACAATCTCTTATAACAGCTAAATTATGGCTGATGTAGGAATATGTGCACAAACTGACCTTTGTCTCTTGTTATGTTAGATACGATTCATTTCTGAAGATCCAAGTAATAATATCTAGGATGTTCCTCGTACCTTTCGCGAATGATTTTGTACTTTGCCATGGCGCATTGTCATCCTGGAAAATACATTACTGTTTGGGTACATGAAATCCATTAATAGTTGTATTTGATCTTCGAGTAGCCGAACTTAATCATTTCCATTTAAATACAACCCACATCATCATAGAATCACGACTAGCTTACACAGTGCCTTTTAACGACCTCCATGTCCTCGTGGAGTTTACACCCCATTCGATTTCCATCAGTTCTTACAAACAGGATACTTGTATACGATTAATCAAACAACGTTTTTCCAGTCATACCTAGTCTCATTCAATTATGTTAACGAACCACGCAGATGTGCTACAGCCGATGGTGTATTTGTTGTCAGTAAAGACGGGCAAGCCATGCCTTTTGCTACTATATCTCCCAAACTCTCTTGTCCTTACAATCACGTGTTTTGTTTACCTCCTAATGATTGTTTTTCTGCTATTTGACCCAGAGTTGCTGATGTGGCAGCAGTGACTACCCTACGCAAAAATCACTGGAATTAGTCATTAAATAAGTATGATCAGTCACTGCATTGTTCATGGGTATGGTTATTGCTTGAAATTATGTAAACTAGACACACTCTCTTGACAATGTGCATAGAGGAATATTGAATTCTCTCCCAATTTTTGAAAGAGAATGCTCCTTGCACTTTCATCCATCTAGCCTTAACTTTTCAAAGTGTATGGATCTCCAACGAATGTCCATAATCATGTCAGGGCACTTTTCATGCAAATCACACACACATATATAATTTATTGTTATTATATTAGAAAACCTTTAGAGAGAGAATCCATTGTTATAATTATCTGTTCATTGTTTAAACAAGTGAAATCAAAATCATTGTATTTAACTCATATATTATGTCAATTTGTGAAGTCAAATTTGATTTATTGGTTTAAAATCATTTTTAATTTAACAATTACAATTTTATTTGAATGAAAATTAACGAATATCGTCTCTGTGAAACACATTTTTGACATTTCAAAGCATAATGTGTACTGTAGGTTAACGAATTTTCAACTGTATTACATTACAAATAAATGTACTGACATTATTTGTTCTTTCAAAGGGTTTCCCCAGTCCGTTAATTCAGTAAGTTCGGTCGATTGATACCAAGCTGTAGATATTGAAGACTTATATATATATATATATATATATATATATATATATTCGCTAAATTCATAATCATTCACTTTGTTAGTGGGGAAGTTTCATGGATAAAATACTAGTCCAAGTGGGGTCCGAAAGAATTGATCCTTGTTCAAAACTGGAGAGGTCCGTTGCATATTTTATTGAGTAATAATAATACACAACCTTAAGCACAAAGAAAAGAATTTCTTTAATACACATATAGTTATAAACATTATCTGAAACTCTCGTCTCCAAACTCTCTCTCTCTGTAATATTCATAACTGCTCACAGACTGTGTAAATATTTTGTATTTTGTATTTTTGCAGCTACTCTTGTTTTAAACAAGTAAAATTAGATGCTTTTTTTAACATTTTGAAATTATTTACATGAAAAAAATTGGTTGTAAACTATTTTCTTCCGAGAAAGTGTTTAAATTATTTTTTTTATTTGTGCTACAATAATTTAAATTATATGGAGGATCCCACTCCAAGAATATCTAAGCCAACTAAAAAATCCTCAAGTCTTTTTACTTAATAGTTACCGATACAGAAAAAAGTTAACAAAGCGGTCTACTTTCTTGAAACTAAGACATTATAAGATAAACCAATCTACAAAATCCAAAGCTGTGACAAGGTTCGTTAACAATATTAATCACTCTCTAGCACCTTGTCTGACGCGAAAAACAAGCTGCTCAGTATGTAGAGATCAAACTTTTCTTTCTCCAACCCAAACCAGTAACCACTTCATCAATTTCTCATTATCAGTGTGTCTTTCAAGTGGACATACTCCAAAGTGTCCAAAATTTGATTTTACAAGGACAGACACATACATAAAGAAAAAATTGCGCTTCCCTAGCGGGAGCCATACCAATTAGATCTCCCCACCCATCTTCTATTGTCACTAAACTTCCACTATTAAATACCGGAACCAATGCTTTGACATATACCCCCACACATACATCTCATCTTTTGTCAACCCTCTGAAGGGAAAAATAAAAATGAAAAAAATCGTCACCCCCTTCGTTATCTTTCAGAAGCGTCTTCCCCACCCCCTTCAGAGTATTTGATGGATGAGGCCAAAGGTGATGTGCCGATTTTTTCGCTCCTTTTTATATATATTATACACTGTCTGTCTGTATGTGTAATATTTTATTTATTTTTCTTTATCTCTCTACACCCCTTAGTAGTATCTCTCTCCCTTTTTTCCCCAGCCTTTCTTTCTTTCACTTCCAGTCCAGTAATCTTCGATAACAGCTTTCCCTTTCGTCCCTATGGTAACCGCATGGACTTTTTACAGGATTTTCTCCTGAAAATGTCAGTCTCTATCCGATATTTTATTTTTCTGTTTATTTATTTATTTCTGTTTTTATTTTTTTCCCCACAACGCGACGAATTTATTCCCGCTCTGGTGCCCTGGAGTCCAATTTATATATTTTTCATGCAGTTTTCAAGCGCCTTGGAAGTGTTCGGTTTTCGGTATTAATTTGTTCTGAAGGGAAAAATTCTTTTAAAGAGAGGTCTCTGCCTGCTGTGTCGTATTGATTGGTTATTTTCTTTATAAACTGGGTTATTCATTTTAAGTCCTTACGTCAAGTCCCCTAGGGCTTAAACTGTCGTAGGGAAGTAGTTTCAAAACAGTGACGTTGAAAGTTTCTTATAAAATTTCTTTGAAATGATTCACCACCGAAACAAAATGTTCATTTTTCATCTGAAGTATATTATTCCACATATATTTATGATAATTACATATACATACGCCCATGCAGGGACGTTTTAAGGCAGTGGCATAACGTACACCCCCGCAACCCCATATCGCGAGGGGCCCAGGGTTCTATGATGCCTAAAGCCTGACAGACACCAATTACGGAACCCTTGTAAGATCCGGCCTGGGGCCCAAAACCTGACTTTGCAAGAGGGCCCTAATATTCTCCGTTACGCCACTGTTTTAAGCTATGGGCCAACTGGACCCGGACCGAAAAATTCAGCGTCTAGGGGGGGGAGAGGCTCTTCTCTCCCCTCCACTTCAATGAGATTATGATCCGAAACATTTTAATCTTCAAATGTTATCCCGGACGCATTCTCTGAAAACCTTGGAATTTCGAATAATATAATAACTGACAATAGTAGCAAGACTGCCTTATTGTGTCATTTTCTTCGTCCATGTCTAGACTTAGACCTATCATCATGCAACAACATTACTCATTTAGTCGAAAGGTTGCAGTCGGTCGAGGTCGATTTATGCCTAGGTTTAGGAGATTGGGAATCCCACAATTTACTTCTTAAGGGTTCCCGTTGCTTAAGTATTTGACACAACATGCGCTGCATACTGTATACTTAAGAGGATCGGAAGTGGAGCCCTTTTTGTATAGGGACTGAAGGCTACAAGAAATCTTAAGACGTCGCTGCACACGTACTCTAAACACTCTAAGTGAAGAAAGACTGCGCAATGACGCTTTATAACTCCAGAATTATCCCCGCATGCGCCGTGGTTTTATTTCTGGTTGAGCTCTTTTCGATATATCTGTGCTTTCCAATCTTTTTATCTCCGCGGACCAGTCAATGTTTGATAATTTTACCGCTGACCACTGAGGGGGGAGGACATTGACTCTTTATATTTTAAATTGTTCCTATTTAACCAATTTAATTCTATTTAAATATGCCTTTAGAATAAAATATAGTCACCCCCCTAAAAATGAATATTAAGGGATTTAACATGGAATATAAAGTGAAATTATTATACAGAAAGTTGCACACAAACCCGAGAAAAATACAGCATTGTGAATAAAATGGAAATAATTTAATGTTCCCTGGGTGTCCCAGTACCATCAGATCCACGGATCGGTACCCTTCTGTGGCGCGGGGATCGGGGACTACTGTTGCAGATGAACCACCATTTCTTTGATGAAACATCCATAAAAAACACTTCAAATACTGAAGGAGAGAAAACGCCATGTACCTTCTTAACGTGTGCTTCGAGTATGCTTTCAAAGAGATATTGTATTCAAGAGAACGCATTGAATAATCATCATAAATTTAGCAATCCTTGTACGATCCCAATCAAAACATCCTCATAAATTCTGAACCAAGTTACAAGACCTTTCATAATCCATTGCTTAGAAGAAAAAGAATTGCACGCAACTTCGTCATTACATCCTCCAGATACGAGGAGTCCCTACGACTTTAAAAATCGGAAGACATTGGTCCACTACAGATAGATGCACTTTTAGTTCTCAGGACGGAAGACCATTTGTAGGAGAAAGACAAGATGCATGTCACCGAACCCTCCCGAGAATCTTATCGGTTGTGCATAAACCCTATGAGAAGATTCTATTATCAGATAGACTGCAGTCCTCTAATCTTTGATCGAAAACCTCCAAGAGGAATCATCAATTTAATCCGGGTGTTCTTCCTTCTTCTGATATCAAGAGAAAACATAGCTCAAAACACAGTAAAAAATTTCTGAGATCTTATAATGCTTTTTTTACAAGCAGTTGGAATTTTGCACCTAAAAAGTCTATTAAATAGTATTAAAAGTTATATTTTACACTGCAGAATTTTAAACGCTGAATTCGACTATATTATCCAAACCATGTTATTTTCGAAAATTTTATTTTAGTTAATTAAATTTAATTAATGAAAAATAAATTTGAAGAATCTCTATCATCATTAAGTGTCATCAGTGGCACACACAAGGGGGGTGGGTCCTGGAGTTTCGGACCCCCTCCCCCCAAAACCCTTGATTTTTTTTCCCGATTGATTATAAATCTAAGTATATAGTACGTAAAATTTAATTAAGTATCTGTTATTAATGATTAATTTTATTAATTAATGCTAATTATTTATTCAATAATTTTTTACTATGTTTTGTTTCCGAAAATCGACAAAATTAAAAGGAGCCTGATACAAGAATGGTGAACTTTTGTCCCCGGAACCCCCTTGAAAAATTCTGTGTGCGGGAATTCTGTGTGATGTCATCCACTACAAATTTAAAAAAAATATTTGAAGCCAAGAAAAAGTTCGTTAGAAAAACTTATTGGCGCCATCTGTGGGTGCTAGTTCTAACTTCATAAGAAATAATGCAGAATAAATTTAAAATTAAAAAATAAAATTTAATTAATGAATTAATTTTTGTAAAAAATGTATTAAAATACAGTGTCATCCGCTACAAATTTTTAAAAAATGTATTTGAACTTCAGTAGATGAATAAAAAGTATTTTATATTAACGATTAAAAATTTGAACAAGATATATATATATATCTTGTTCAAATTCACTCTCTCCATATATACTAGCCGTTACCCACCCACTTCACTGGATATTACACGATGTTGTATATATGTAAACTGTTTACATATACATTAATTATTGATATCTAGCATTAAGAATTCGATTGTATTGAAAAATATATTTATAGCTGTAACTCTCGCCCCTTGGTACAAAAAGAACATAAATTATAGTATCCAATTTCTATTTATATCTAAAATAGAAGTAGAAAGATTTTTTTCGCTCACTTAACCTAATAATCAAGTGGATTTCCACCAAAGCAACTTTCAGTGGATCTCTACTCCATAAAATAAACATACGTGCTTAATTTCAAGTCTAAATCTAACAGAGCAAAAACGGAATTTTTATCATCAATACCTCGTTGACAGCATTCTTAGCGGATTCCAATTCAACAAAAGAAGCATGCAAACCAAATTTTATTATTATAGTCTTAAAAGTTCAAAAATGGGAATTTTGTCTATCAATACGCCCCAATAAATTTCCCCGCTTGCCCCTGGAGTTGATTTCTGTAAAATCCATTCTTAGTGGAACTCTATTCAACTAAAGAAAAGTGCTCAACAAATTTCAAGTAAATGAGTTAAATTCAAAAACAGGAATTTATCTATAACATGCCTTAATCCCTCGCAACCCCACTCCTTTCGGGGTCCGTTTTCGTAAAAATCTTTGTAAAAGGATGAACGGAACATACCTTCTAATTTTCAAGCAAGTGGTTCTATTAGTTGAAAAGTGGAAATATTTATCTATTATACGCCCCTTAATCCCCCTCAGTGAACCTTGGGGGTCAATTTTCCCTAAAACTATTTTGTAACGGATCTCTACACCATGAAAGGAATCCGCTTTCCAAATTTTAAGATTGTTCGTCTAATAGTTTAAAAATGGAAATAATTATCTATAACGCTCCTTAAGTCCCCGCAACGCCACTTAGTAAACGATTTTCACAAAACCCATCTTATGACAGATCACTACTCTGTTAATGGAATCTGCTAACTCAATTTCAAGATTTTTACGTCTAATAGTTTAAAAAAGGAGTTAATTGCCTATATATATATATATATATAACGCCCCTTAATTCTCCACAATGCCACTTGGGGTCGATTTTCACAAAACCCATTTTGTAGTGGATCTGTACTCTATGAAAGGAATCCGCTTATCAAATTTCTCAAGACTGTACGTCTAATAGTTTAAAAATGGAAATAATCATTTATAAAGCCCCTTAAGCCCCCGCAACGCCACTTAGGAAACGATTTTCGCAAAACCCATCTTATAAAGGGTGTTTTTTTAGAGGTATAGAATTTTAAATTGCAATAAAACAGCGATGTAGTATTCGATTGACATGAATTTTTTTTATTCGAAAGATAATCTTGTAGCATTACATTTTACATATGATTTCTGGCATAGGACTGCCACGGCTGGCTCGGATGTAGTCCAATCTGGACGTCCAATTTTCGATGACATTTTCCAACATTTGTAGCCGTATATCGGCAATAACACGGCGAATGCTGTCTTCCAAATGGTCAAGCTTTTGTGTCTTATCCGTATAGACCAATGTCTTTACATAGCCCCACAGAAAATAGTCTAGCGGTGTTAAATCACAAGATCTTGGAGGCCAATTCACAAGTCCAAAACGTGAAATTAGACGGTCACCAAACGTGTCTTTCAATAAATCGATTGTGGCACGAGCTGTGTGACATGTTGCGCCGTCTTGTTGGAACCATAGCTCCTGGACATCATGATTGTTCAATTCAGGAATGAAAAAGTTAGTAATAATGACTCTATATCGATCACCATTGACTATAACGTTGTGGCCTCCATCGTTTTTGAAGAAGTACGGACCAATGATTCCACCAGCCCATAAAGCGCACCAAACAGTCAGTTTTTCTGGATGTAACGGTGTTTCGACATACACTTGTGGATTAACTTCACTCCAAATGCGGCGGTTTTGTTTGTTGACATAGCCATTCAACCAGAAGTGCGCTTCATCGCTAAACAAAATTCGCTTATGAAAATCGGGAACAACGGCCATCTAGTTTTGGGCCCATTCGACGAATGTACGCCTTGCTTGATGATCGTTTTGATGAATTGCCAAACCAAACTGAGAATAAATCACTTGACAGTTGTTAAATCGGTCGCCATCTTGGAAAGTAATGCCAACTTAAACTTCTGTACCTGGAAAAAAACACTCTTTAGCGGATCTCTACTCAATGAATGGAATCAGCTTACTAAATTTCGAGATTTTACGTCTAATAGTTTAAAAAATGAGTTAATTGCCTATAAAGCCACTTATTTCTCTACAACGCCACTTGGGAGTCGATTTTCACAAAACCCATTCTGAGGGAATCTGTACTCTATGAAAGGAATCCGCTTACCAAATTTTTCAAGACTGTACGTCTAATAGTTTAAAAATGGAAATAATTATATATAACGCCCCTTGGAAGTCGATTTTTGTAAAAATCATTATGTAGGAAATCTCTACTTTATGAAAGAAATCTGGTCACCAAGTTTTTCACGACTGTACATCTAATAGTTTAGTAAAGGAAATAATTATATATAACGCCCCTTGGGTTTCGAAATTTGCAAAATCCGTTCTCAGCTGACGTCTACTCCATGAAGGGAACCTACCTACCAAATTTCAAGTCTGTCGGTTTAATAGTTCCGGAGATATCGTGATTAGTCAGTGAGTCAGTCAGTGAGTAGTGAGTGAGAGAGTCGCTTTTCTCCTTTATATATATAGGGAGAGAGTGAATTAATAGTAAGAATTAAAAAAGTGTTGTAAATAGCAGTTAACAATTAAAAACAATGTGATCGGTGATTTGCTACTTTTGAGAGAATGTCTTCTCGTGCTTGTGTATAATATATAATTAGGTGTCGTTAATACGTATATGTGTATATACGTGTTTTATCTGATCAATTACGCAGCGCCGACAGTAAATGTACCTATCATTAATTCACTAGTAATTTCGTAGGTCAATGATCACATTTCCAGAACTCTATGATGAGTTCAGTTGTACAAATAGGGATCTATGTTTGCATTTGATGCACAATAATACTGATGCAATTTCCTGTATTACAGTAATGTTAATTTAGTCGTTACAAATTTAAAAGTTGTTGATCTTAAAAATCCTCTACGGATTAATGCAGTTATAAAGCAGACACTTTCTATTACGCAGTTGTATTGACAACAACACTACTCGGATAAACAAAAAATCGCTTAACTTAACCCTTTGGCCAGAACATCAATTTGTTTATCCATCTGACAGACGAGTATGCAAATTTTTTTAAAATTTTTTTACCTTAAGGACTGTTTTAAATGTCCTTATCGCTCATGAAATTGAGTATGGCTCAAATAAGGTGTGTGGGGTTAAATAACGACAACTTTTTTTCAAAATATATACATTAGACGCTTTAATTAAAAACATGAAACATATAAATGAAAATACAACTTTTAATATATAAGTCTTTATGAGGAACACTGCAGTAATATATATTTTTATCACTAAAATTGTGACTAGCATTTTTATAAAAACTGATTAGAAATTATCTATATAAATGAAAAAGTAATTAAAAATAATAATACCACAAACGAAAAAACTATAAGAGCAAAAGTAAAACTAACAATGTATAAAATTATAGGAACAACAGTAAACATAATATTTTTATAGCATACAAATATCACATGTTTTTTGCGTGTGTGTTCCAAGCAAATAGGAGTTCCACATTTGACGTAATTATATGACGTCATTCTATTTTTTATAGGGACAAAAAAACGGCAATTCTATTTTTTTTTCATGATTGTCATCTATAATAATCATAAATAATTAAAAAATATAAATTAAAATATTATAAAGTAATATTGTCGATAAATCAGTCTGATAGGTGTGACATTAAAACATACGTACGGAGGAATATCCATGTGATAGACGGTGATAGATAAGAAAATCACTTATACCGTGAGTTGAAAAAAATTGCCAAGTACCACCACGTTATCCTCTCTCTAGGTAGAGTACAAAAGAAGATGTCAAGGCAGCCCACCCCAAAAATCACACCACAGCGTTATTTACAGGCATCAAAGCAAACCATGCCCGTCTGAGAGACGGATGTTCCGGTCCGAGGGTTAACATATGGATAGGCTTCATTTGGCTTAGTTTAAAGAGTGTATTTAATGTAGTTTGTGTGTTTTATTACAGTAACATTTTGTGTTGTTTTAGCACTTATTCTCGTTCAAATTTGAAGCAGTTTTTCATCGAGACACTGGACTGACGAGGAAAGAAATGGTACCTCTTCTTGAATATTGCTCCAGCATATTCAAACGATTTTCGAATGGATGAAATTATTGACTTTGTGATAGCTAATTCATGTCGAAAAAGAAGTTATGTTCTCTAAACTAATTCTGAATAATTTTTTCTCGGTGGATCTTAGCACTGTCATCCGGCAATAGGCCAGTTCCTTCTGAGAAGAAAAAAATCCAATAACCGATCATTAAGCATGTTTATATGCGACTATATATTATAACTGTACGCATATATATTTGACTTAAAAAGTTAGGATGTGCTAATAATAACAATAAAAGGGTAATGTAAAGGAGTAATTGCGTAACAATTCCATCACTTGGAGAGGAAGATAACTGTGCCCGTTTCTATATTATAGAAAGCACAGAGAGCTGAAATGCATGTAATATCTTCGGATACCACCAGATGCATGTGTAATAGCAAGGGAATACGCTAAAAGGCATTGTTCGCATCATGGATGCCTCTAAACGGTGTCAATGCGCCGTCGAGCAATTTTTAATAGTGGGAAATGTAAGTGCCAAAGCAATCTATCATGGAATGTAAAATGCGTATGGAATGGCATGTACCAGTAGCAGATTGGTATTCGGACTGTATAGGCATTTTCGTAATGGTAAAAACAGTACTCATGACTGGTCACGATCTGGTCAAGCGAATGTGGTTATCACTAAGAAAGCAGTTGCAGATATAAACCTTCTCGTTAGAATTAATCGGTGAATCACCACTCGAGAAATAGAGGAGGAAACGTCTATGAGCCAAGAAAATGTTCACTCAATACGGCATGAAAGATTATAGTAATCTTTCATGCCGTATTGAGTGAACACTTTCTTGGCTTTCTTCGAACAAGAAGTGCCGGAACAATTGGCAGAGGAGCAGAAGATTCATCGCATGTCTGTTCCCATGCAACACATTAAAGGGTGCTACTCCAAAAAATGGGGAACCAATTCCTTTCAAGAATTATTGCGTTGACGAAGCATGGTGTCATAGCTTTGCTCTTGCCACCAAAAGCATGAGCATGGAATGATGCCACCCTCCATCCCCACTTCTGAAAAAGACACGCTCGTCAACTAGAGCTGGAAAAGTCATGTTAAGTGATTCTTCGACATCGATGGCCCACTAAAGTTGAAATGGTAACCTACAGACATGACTGTTAATACTGCCACGTACTATGCCACATTGTATGAACTGAGAAATCATATCAAGAACCTCCGACATGGCATGCTGTCCTGCCACGTCATCTTCAAATATAATGCTCGTCCTTATGTGTCTGTGGAGAGCTAAACATTGTTCTAGCATTTCCGCTGGTAGGTTCTCGAACTTCCCCTTTTCAACCTGTACCTCTCATAGTGGTGTAACGTACACTCCGCATCACGGGGAGGGCAGGATTGTAGGGGACCCAAGGCCTGATTGACTCCAAGTATGTATTTAACTAATGGGGACCCAAAACCTGACTATACAGGGCGGCTCTAATATTCTTCATTACGCTACTGACCTCTCACCGTATGATAACCACATCATTTACCTACGTAGGAAAGTAAGAAGGGACGACGAATTTCCCACAATAAAATGCTGTTGAAAATTTATCAAGCAACTAACCCCGGAGTTTCCTCAACCAGGGTATTCATCAACTCGTGGACTAGGGGGCCTTGTTTCAACGTACAAATTGATTTTGTATTGCCTATCTGTTACATAAGTATAACTTCTTTCATTTGTATATAAATTTCTATTAATATGATTCACAGAAGAAAGATTTTATACATGGAAGTTATATATTTTTTAAAAAGAACTCTTAAAACTGCTGTATTTACTACTTTTCTCATTCATATTTATAACATATACACTTAGTACTAAACTCATAAATGAATATATATCCCTTACATGTGTGTGTTGTTGAATGAGTTATTTTCTCTTTTTATTAAAATGAATTATTGTATTTAAATATTTTATATCTTTCCAAGTCATCATAGCTCACTAACTAGCCAATTTTGAAATGTGTCTAAGCGAGAGACAAAAAGTTTGATCTTTAATTCCAGACATTCGAAAAAAGGGTATTTCTTGCCTGTAATATTTGCGAAAATTTCATTTTTAGCGACTCCTAAAGGACGAAGGTATATTGAATAAAGAATCGTAAATTTCCTCCAAAATAGTTCCAAGGAATATTTCCGGTAGCAATATCATTCCAGGCTCTACTTCTTTACATTGCTTGTCTTTTGCTTTCTTGCCACAGTAGTCCCATTGCTACACAACATCCATTTCTGGCTGAATAAGAGATCTGAGGTCCATACTGAAAAGAAAAAGAAGACTTTAAGTCAGGCACTACTCAACGGCGGAAATCACCATCCACATTGTATAGGCGTGAGACGGAAAAGAAATAAAATCGAAGCAAAAAAAAGAACAAACACCATGCCTACTAGATGCTTTTTCTGAAAATTCGGTCTGATCTAGCTTCCACCGAAAAAGAACCGATTACAGAATTCGAAGAATTTTCCTTCACTGCATCACCATCTTTTTTCCCCTCTCTCTCTTCACTTCTTTTCATAAAAAAATTTCTGGAGATAAATAAAGGTGAGAGAAGGATAAACATAAAAAAAATAACTTAAAAGTGCGCGTGGAAAAATTCGAAGTTCTTTGAAGAGTATTGGTCAATGGATGCGGTCAGCATTTTCATCTTTTTCTATCACTCTCTTCCTTCTATTTCGTATGTTCTGTTCTTCTGTGTGTAAGAGCCTTCAAAATTTTCTCCCCAAGTTTTGAAGGACCAGTTATGTCCTCTATTTAACACGTTCTCTTTTTCGAAGCATTTTTTATTCTACTTTTTTCTTTTCTGTTTGTCCCGCATTTTGAAGAATATTTTATATGCAGAAGGAGATGCCCAAACTTTGTTCCGAAATGGATTGGATTTTTTTTTCTCGGAAAACTTTCATTATTTTCTCATCGAACTTAAGAAAGAAGATGAAAACTTTCGAATTCGTTTTAGCTCGAATAAGCATATACAAGCACTTACAAACTCGTTAAAGTGGCGACAGAAACGGGGTTTGGCTACAATATAGCTTCTGTAAAGTTAAGTAATGCATGTACTTTGAGAGAACAGTATATTCTAATTATCATAAATATAAAATAACCGTACTCATTAACAGCACACGTGCATAAACATAAAGAATAGTATCAAAAGAATGTGAAACTTTGTAGTACTTAAGGTATCCGACTACGTTCGGAACCGTGTTTTTTAAAAAGCGCATAAATGGATAACTTTCATGATATCTAGTGTCACTTAGATTAGAATACATATATAAAATTGTTTTAAGAACATTTTGACAAAAAATGTATTTAAATGCAATATTTTGGCAAAAAAAAACCTAGATTAACCCTTTTTCAAAACGTTCTCCTTTTATAAAAAAAGGCTTCTATAATAACAGTGATTTGCTGATATAAAGTGGGGACTTCTCTAGAGCTTCTCAACTAGGATTTTTGCAAAATTCATATTATTTTCAGAATTACTACCAATTGAAATCATTATCGATCTTTTTTTCTTAAAATTTCTGCCCTCTGTTGTAGTAAAATATGTGGATAAATCTCCTTCTAAATTTTATATTTTAAAAATTCTTGTTCAGCCTCTGTACAGAGGCCTGAGCTATGTACAGAGGAAAATATTATTATAATAGAAGCATTTTTCATAAAAAGGGTATGTTTTGAAGATTGGACATTCCATGTTAATTTTTTGTCAAAATATTGTACTTAAATAATTTTTTATTATAATAATATACGTAAAACAATTTTACATACGTTTTTTAATCTAAGTGACACTAAATATCCAAAACATTATCCATTTATACGCGTTTGCAAGATCACGGTTCCCAACGTAGTCGAAAACCTTAAGGATGTGTGAGGCTCATTTTTTTCCTTTTTCAATTCCTACTATTAGTTCACAATCTCCCTATGTATGTTTAGTTCAAAGAATCTTTTTGTATCTACACATTTGTTATGTCTCTTGTACTCCAATTTCTTTCGTCTGAAATTATAATTTATACAACTTTTCCCCTTGGTATCTTATTTTATTTTATTTTATACTATATATATATATATATAGTATAATAAAATAAAAGTGAAGGAGTACGGAGTACTAGTACTTACAGTGCTAAAGAAGTAAGAAATTGGAATTCAGCAGACAAAACAAATGTAGATACAAAAAAGTAAATAGACTAAACTGGAGACCTAATATGATTTCTAAAGCTGTCACTGAATTAGGCCAGCGAATTAGGGTTAAGCAGTGCTTTGTAGATCCAACCTTCGCCGTACATCGACATAATAGGAATATATATACACTCAGGAACATTGAAAATAGCGACCCAAGAAGGAAGCTAAGTACAATCGCGAAGCTTTGCAAATAAGTACAGCGTAATGTAATATGCAAATGATCCAAGTTTTGTACAAATACGCATGCTAATACACGTCGAGGGGGTGCTAGAATCAGGACGAGAGTGCTATATAAGCCAGCGCAAATTCGAAGATTCATAAACGGGACGATTAACCGCCGATTGTAGGAAGACTTTGGTAAGCGAAACATGCCAGGTAAACGTGCTAGAAGACATTTCTCACCGTTAAGCGAGTTTGAGAGAGACCTGACCATCGGGATGAAAACTGCAGGCTGGTCGTCGCTCCGTGTTGCTGGCCAGGTGGATTGTTCGGAGAGTGCCGTTAGAAATATTTGGGAGCAGTGGACACGAGAAGGTACCCACGCGTGGAAATCCGGGTCTGGAGTGACCAGGAAGTCCACGAGGAGAGAGGATCGACGGATCGTGCGGCAAGCACTTGGGGACCCCACAGTGACTCGTTCAACGATAGGAGCAGACGTAGGTGTAGCAATTGTTCCACAAACAATTTCCATACACCTTGCAGAAGCAAATCTTAAATCCAAGCACCCTTTCCGTGCACTCTCTTTAACACCGGAACATCGGCAACTGCGTCTACAGTGGCGCTAAGCCAGATAAATGTGAAATGTCACAGATTAGCAAAAGGTTGTGTTTAGTGATGAACCCCGGTTTGTTTGGGGGACAGATGATAACCGTGTACGGGTGTGGAGACGCCGTGGTGAGCGGTACAATTCCCCCCACATTGTTCTACGTCACACTGCCCGCACAGCTGGTGTAATAGTCTGGGGAACCATAGCCTATGACAGCCAGTCCACTTTAATTGTGATGCGTGGGACCTTAACGGGCCAACGTTACGTTGGGTTACCAACGTTAGAGTTGGCTGCTCAAGATGTGTTGGCCAATCTGCCTCAGGACAACATAAGGTGTCTAATCAACTAATTCCCGGACCGTGTGGCGGCATGTATTGCAGCTGGAGGTGGTCCAACGCGCTATTGAAGTTGCCCAGTATTTGTGTCGTTGCACACCCTGTATTCGTTTAATTGTCTTGTTTTTGAGATCAAGTGAATCTCTCATCTGTGTCATTATGTGTATTAAATTTCATTTCAATCCGATGCTTTCTTCTTGTGTCGCTATTTTCAATGTTCCTGAGTGTATATATATGTATATATATATACATTCTTATTATGTCGATGTACGGGGATATATATATATAGTATAATAAAGTAATGAAAATTGATTGATTAAAACTAATTATTCTGTTACAGATACGGCCACGTTAGCATCAATTTGGGCAACTTGTGTCGAAACCTTAAAAGGTTTATCTCACGTATTAAAGCGCTCATTTGAGCTGAAATTTTCTATACACAATTGTTTTGGGTGAGAATACGGTAATTGAACTATAATTATAAAATTAATTGACTGAAACTAAATATTTAAAGAATTATAGATATAGTCACGTGGGCTTCATTTTTAGCAAATTAGGTCAAAACTTTGAAAGTCTTTTTTTCACAAGTTTTAAAGCGTTCAGTTGAACTGAAATTTTGGATGACAATACAATAATTTAGTGATAATTAATAAAAATTAACTGTCACTTAATATTGTGATTCTGTCATATACATCTGTATTTTTATATCAATTGTAATTATTTGATAAAAAGTAACGAAAATAAAAAAATTCTTTTTGACCTAAATGGGAATTGATTTTTTTTATATTATATGTTATTATTTTATTTAGTAGGGTTTGTTGGATAGTTTGAATGTGCAGTAAAATGAGTAGCTAAATAAATTGGACTGAATCAATATACACTAAAAATCACTTAACACGGAACTGAAGGGACTGAAACATTTTTTCGTGTTAAAAGAATTTCGCGTTAAGGCTATTTTTGCCATATCCACAAGAGCGTTAACTTAACCCGGAGCACATTTTCAAACTGAAGAAATGCCTCAATTTTTATAACAATTTGTGACATTGTATATATAACTCATGCAATTGTTTGTAATGTAGTTTTTTTTTAAATTTCAAAATATTTCACACAAATAATTAGTTTTTTCTTTTAACATGTAAATTAATTTCTCATTTAGCATTATGATATAGGAGGTAAAATGCGAAATACGTTTTATAGAAGAAAAGATGTGCCAACTCAGATAAAAAATGAGCAGTATAATAAAATAAGGGATTCTCTACAGAATCGTGAAGCCAGAATATAATATTAATGTTTAATTACTTTTATATCTGAAAAAATATTCCGAATTTGGGTCCTATTCATTAACATTAGCCGAAAACAGCCTTAAAATATATTGCAAAAAGAAAAACATATGAACAAAATTAAATTTACTAGAATTTAATTTATTCACATAGATATGTATATGCGCATCTATCTAATAAAAGTAAATGAAAAAAACATCCACAAGAACTAAAAGAAATTTAATACAAAATGTTAAAGTTTTTTGAAAAACAAAGCATTTTTGGGGAAATAATCTGATATTTATCTTTGCATTGTTTTCTTAGCATCAAGTGGTCCACAAATGATTTCATATCGTCAATTTTGTTATTTAATTATTTACAGGAATGTGAGTCTAAATAACTGCGCACACTTTTTATAATATTCCTCATTTCGAATGACGCTGGAATAGGAGCTACATTATTTATTTTATTTTCGTCATCGAAGTCTGCATCAATGATGTTTTTTGAGCTTTGAACAAACTCCGAGATGTCTTTTTCTGCCGTTAAATTGGGGCTGTATACACATCGTCATCATCAACTACAATGAATTCTTTCGACGATGCAGTAGGGCACATCAATCCGGCTGCTGTTTTCCGTATTTTGGTCATTACCAGAAGAGAGATCTTTCTGGTTTAAGGGGATTGCCTACCTTCGGACCCAATTTTTTTATAAAAACAAATTTTTAAAACAAATTGGGAGTTTTTAGGAAAAAAATATAAAAAATATGTAAATACATGAACATTTTTAAATAAATATTGCACTTTTAGAAAAAATGTTTGTTTTTAAGGAAATTTTACCAAATTTTTACTAAAACGGGTAACACTGTATAAAAATTTCAAATACAATTATCATAATTTATTATACACAACATACATATAATGGTGCTCTTCAAAATGAGCCAAAATTCAAGAGGAATATTAAAATACTAAAAAATTACAGACAATTATACATAATAATATGAAAATTTTGATATTTTTTAAGATTGTTCTTTATAAAAACTATCCTAAATGAAAAAATATTTAAACTACAACAAAACTTATGGTTCACTTTATGAAAAATAATATGATAAATATTCTTGCAAAATGTCAAAGCGTTATCTGGTTTGGTTCTTAAGATATCATGTATCTGGTAAATAGTTTCTTTCGAAAACATAATTTTGAGAAAAAATCATTTAAAGTTTTATCTTACTACTGCCCTTTTGCATAGAGTGATGTTTTTTTTTAAATCACTATAACTTTATTTCTATTTTACATAAAGGAAAAAGAAAAACTGCTTTGGAAAGAAAAATGTTGAAACTATAAGATTTGGAAATAAAAAAAATGTCTTATGTAGACGAAAAACGAGGTAGGCACTCACCTTAAGCGAAAAAATGCATGAAAATACGTAGGAGTTTGTCGGAACCCCTCTATTACTTCGTGTTAACCGATATTTCGTCTTAAGCGTTTTTGCGTTAAACTTATTTCACTGTATGTAGGAGATAAATGACTTTCTCACAACTCACTCATCGCAAAATCTCCGAAAGTAATAGAACTACAGACTTAAAATTTCACATGCTTGTTCTTTTTGTTTAAAAGAGATTCGCTAAGAGCAAGTCTTGCGGAAATTGACCCCCAAGAGGGTTTGTAGGGACGTTTTAGATCTTAAAATGCGTTTGTGATCTATTAGACCTACAAACCTAAATTTTACCGATCATATTTCATTCGTTAAGATCCGTTAAGATCGAGTCTTGTGGGAATAGACACCCAAAGGTGGTAAGGGGGCGTTGCAAATAAAAGAACTCTAATCTAGGAACCATTTGACCTACAAACCTGAAATTTGACAAGCACGTTTCCGTCATTTTGGAAGAGAAGGAAAGGCAATGATGTTGCTGGAGTTATGGACACAAACTAAAAGGACTCCTTTTTGAACTTAATGACTTAAGGACTTGAAATTTGGCAAACACGTTTCTTTTGTTGTTAATGGGTTTTGCGCATATGGATTTCGAGGGGGTCGGCATAGAAGCGTGGAAGATAAATATACTTCTATTATTAAAAATTCAAATCTTGTTCTTTTAAAATCAAGAGAATATTTTTTGGAAGTTTAATGCTAGGAATTAGATGTTATTAACTAAAAAACAATATTTCGCCATACAACATCAAGAAATATCAAGCAAAGCGAATGAGTAACAGCTAGTAAAAAGCTCAACTTTTCAGAATTAGGTTCACAACAATAATTTTCTCACCAATGTGGCATCGAAAGTAAGTGATACTCAATAAATAATATCAAATATTTCTAAAGAGTGACCAGTACGATCATGCGTCTGTAGTTGAGTTGTAAAGAAATCCTTCTCAGAGTTCTGAACCCTGAGAGGAGTTACGATGCGCACTGTTTCCCTTAGCGCAGGTGGAGCAAAATAATACGCTAAATTAAAGCAAGCATAATTTTACTCTTTTCTGTATATGATACCAAATTTGATGTTATTGTATTCCACAGATTCGATCAATTATCATCTTATTCTATTCTATGGACTCTGCCAATCACGATCGTTCTCTGTTCTTCGGGTTCTGCTTCTTCAAGCGAAACCACGTTCTCTACTACTTCAACAGAGTAATATTCAGTTCTGAAATGCCTATTACAAGAAACTGACGACCTAAAAGTGGTTTTCCTAGTACGTCCCAAACATGCTCAGTTGGATTTAAATCTGGAGATCTTATTGGTCATTTCGTGCGCTATTCGTCCTCTCTCGTAAGATATTATTTTACGAGTTGAAATGGAGTTAACACGTGGCACTTCTTAAAAGACGAAAATAATATTTCAAGGCCAATTCTACTCCGAAACTAAGAAGGTTCGTGTCGCCAAATCGAAATGATCTCGTATTGTGATGTAATGAGGGTTGTAACGTGCTTCTAATTATCTTCAAATTATACTGAGAAGCTAATAACTCTAAAAAATGAATCATGATTCATCGTTGATCATATCGGAAGTAGCTGAACAACAGGATGTGGAACTGTAATCGATAGATGCAAAAGGGAACGGCTGATCTACGACCCCTGTTTTATCAGCCTTGCCTCACCATGACAACCATACTGTACGCATAGCAGTTATGTATCGCTCTGCCACATCAGAAATCATATCACAACAAATGTGGTCTGGTGCACGATAATTAGTGTCCACACGTACCATTCATCGTCGTTTTCAGCTCAGTGAAATGTCCGAAAAGTGTTCATCACAGCGAGTACGTCTGCGGTGTTGTATTGAACGGTGAATACGGACGAAACGGAATGGCACGACATTTTCTTTACAGATGAATCACTCTTCTGCTTGCAACACCTTGCTGGTCGGATTAAAGTTTGGATACACTACAGAGGGATGGCGTATATCATCATCTTTATCATCATTGGTTTTGCATTAAATATTTTGTTTTCGCTTGATATTATATTCCACTTCTGTAAGCACTAATACGATTTGGTTAACGCGATGTTGTGGTTAATATAAGCAATTGGATATTATTAATAATAACTTTATCACATTTACCGTCTTCGGTAAATGTGATAAATAACGCACATCAATCACATTAACTGGTTATTATTAATAATTACAACTGGAATTTGCTCAATATGAATAATTAGGCACATAATTTATTGAAACTTCACATCTAATATAATTTTTATGGCTCAAGTGGTGCAATAAAGAATCTTTTGTTGTAGGCATTAGTACAGTTTAAAAAATCATAGATAATAAAAATAAAACTAATTTTTACTTCTATTTTTGATTTAAAATAACAACTTCCAAAGTTCAATTTGTTTTTGTTTTACTTATTTCATCATATCTTTTCCTTAATAATAATTTTTCAAATTCTGATGGTATCGTTATTATTGTTAAATAACTTAATATATTATAGTGCACCTATAATTTTTATTACATATATATGTTATTATATATAAGCGCATTGAAACTTATTACGTTGCTCAAGTTTCATAGTGAATTATTAACGATAACTGGTCAGAATGATAAATTCTCGCAAAATATTTACTTTAACCGAGACTAAATTGGTTATTATTTTTGATAACTAAATAATTATATACATTGACCGTAACATATACATTTACGGACATTGAAAATGCTATTTTAATGTACCATAAAACACGACGTATAACGCACTTATAACAAAAAAAATAATAATAATAATTTATTGTATTGTTACGTGTTATACACCGGATATAAAAATGGTAGCTTTAAAAATAAAAAATAGAGACGAGCATAGAAAAGTTTAGACTTCTATGTCTATCGGAATATTGTATTGGAAAGTCTTATGAGCTTAGAGTTGTAGTTCTAAAAATATACTTTTTTTTTCAAAAGCCTAGAATAGTGGCTGGAATAAATGATTCCAAAACATAAAGAGTATTGCATATATACATCTTAAGCTTATTCGTAAAAAAGGAGTGCGCGTTAAACGGCAAATATACCAATAAATTAAAAAATGTAGCTTTAAAACATAGGTGTGCATTACACGCCGGGGTTCGCTATACGCCGGATTTTACGGTATGTGTATCCTGTGTGATAATAAATATGTCCCTGAACTAGGAAATTAAAAAAAATATTCATTAAGCAAAATACTTAGTTTTACTTATATTTTAAATTTAAAAGAAGCTCTGAAAGCTCAATTTGTTTATATACGTACATATTTCATCATATCTATTCATGAATAATTATGTTTGAAATGTTGGCAGTTTTACAAATGCATGAATAATGAACATTTTTCACTAATAAAAACAGTTGAAAGTTATGATATTGACCAGATTTGATTGGTAATTGTGTGAACAATAACCTGTCGATATGATGAATTCTCATAAACTATTTACCTCAACCTGCTTACATCAGTAATAATCGCATGTTAATATTAATAACAACCATTTAATAATATTGACCGTAGCATATACAGTGAAATACGTTCAACGCGAAAATTCTTAAGACGAAATGTCGGTTAACACGAAATAATACAACGATTCCGACAAATTGCTATGTATTTTCATTCATTTTTCTTTTTCCTTAACATGAAAAATTTTTCATTCTGGGAATGAAAAAAACCAGCCATGCAAGCGAGATTTAAAGGGAATGTGAAATGAAAGAGATATGGTTTCACATGTTTCGTGAAAGGAGACAAACTTGGCTCCAAATTCCCTTCGAATAGCATGTGACACGAGCCAATTTTGTGAATATTATCTACTTTCCCCTTCCATCCCTACAAACGTCAAATGAAAACATCTCATCTCTTAACAGTTGGCTTTGAAATTCGAGGACGAGTACACCGTATTGTGAGTAAAATTAAGTGAGTTTGCCACACTTTTTATATATATATATATATTTTAAAAGAATCTTTTTGCACACAAAGAGGCAAAAAGCTGATGGGGGAAAGCAAAATGCTATTTCGCTTAAAATGAAAGTGGTCCTCTTTAAAGAAGACGAAAACAAAAATCACTACAAATTTTGGTATTGCTAACTCTACTTTATCAACAATAATTAAACAAGTAGTACAAAAAAATATTAAGTCTATTCCTACTTAAGCAACAAAGAAAATAATTACTTTAGATACTTTTTTATTAAATAATTACAATTATCATAGATATGTATATACATTTGATAGAATCATAATATTACGTGGCAAAATAGAAACCGATTTTCCTTGCAATTTTCCATTTTCCTTTCTATATAGGGTGCTGGACTATTATTTTTGTTTGTTACTATTTATTCATTAATTTAATTTAATTATTCCAATAAAATAGTATAGTAAAAAGAAATTACTGTCTCAGAAAGAAGGCCATTCCAGGTGGAATAACGAGAGCAAATTATTTAAATATTTGAACAGTTTTTATTAAATACATGCAAATATACATATTTATGTAAATAAAATAACCTTAAATAAATTTCATTTTGTTGATTTTTTTTTTGTGCACTATCCTTTAAAGTTTAACAGGAAATTTTTTTAACGCCAAAAAATATTTCAGCTCCCTCAGTTTCGTGTTAAATTATTCTCATTGTATATCATGCTTTTTTTTATTTCCTGTGTCCCTTTAAAATAAGAAATATCTAACTGAATGAATATTGACATTACTATGAAGAAGATAAATAACCCATATTATTATGGAGATCAATTTGCAATAACATATATCACGCACCTTCTTAGCATATCATAAGCAAACCCTCTCCACGCAAAATATAAATATAATTCGAAATATAAGCCTTAACCCATCCATTCAAGCCTAAAAACCTACAACTTCACCCTTTAATATAATAAATGAATTGCCGATGAACCAATCGCTCACATTTTTGATAGGTGCCATCCATCATGCAGCCCATCTCTCATCACCCTCATCATCATCAACTTCTTTCATCTGCATCATCCGTAGGTGAACATCCGCATTCCACCCTTTCAAGCCCCCCATACGGAAGGGAACGTAATTAATTTCTCGTAACCGACTTATTAAGCCCTCCTCCTGCCCTTCTAGAAATAATTAGTTTAGCTACCGTTTCGAACCGTCGAAAAATTTTAATAAAATGAAGAATTGATGTGTATGTGAGGGATGGAAGAAAGAAAAAGGGAATGTTGCAGCTTTTGTGGGGTGTTTTTATAAATATAAGGTATTATTCTTTGATTAGATTTCACACCTGACCACAGCCTTGCGAGAATAGAAAAAAATAGCGAATAAAAAACGTTTCTTTTTACCTTAGTACTGATAAGACATTTTTAATTTGTTGTTGAGGCGCTACATCGTGGTGAGGACTTATTTTTTGGTTGTTGTATTATTCATTTATTATTATCACTATGATTTGATTATTTACATTGGGTGGAATAGATAGGATATATTTCCATCGATCACATGGCTGGTCTTTTTTCCTTTACTTTTTTAAAAAGCTAAAAAGATTTTTTTTTTTCATTTACGCATTTTTTTAGATTTCGGCTCAGCAATTTTGATGTTCATTTTTTTTTTTTTTTGTATCACGAAAAAAGGCATTTTTTTCTTTCCCTTTATCAATTCGGTGAAGAGGGGAAGGGGGGGAGGAACAGTAGTTTTATTTTTACTTTTTTTATGGCTTTTTCTACTTCATACTTTAGGGGAGTTTTTTTATATATAAAGTTTTCTTCTCCTTTTCTTAAAAACCTAAATCATCAAAGCTCCTAATAAAGAAGGATTGAAGAGAAATACCGTAGATGTTTCGAGATTAAAGAAAAAATGAAATAAAATAAAAAGGAGGATAAACTGAATTGAAGTGAGGTCGTATTTTTGCACCCGTGTTTACATCATATAGAGGTGGTTTTTTATTTACTTCTCGGTGATAAATTCAATTTTCTTTCATTTTATGCATGGAAAAATATCTCTAAGCTTCTTTGGAAAAGCTCAGAGAAGAAATATAGTGTAAAACACACGCAAAACACGTTTATCTTTAAAATACATAAAACGCACTTTTATAATAAGTCATATATATGATACTTTTCCTTCGCCATTTTCTACTTTTTTATTTCAAAAAGTAAGAACTTAACATTCTAACTCTTAAGAGTCAAGAGAAAAATAGCACATATAGAAAAATTAAACGTAAAACCCTCGCAAGCAGTCATCAGAACACAATGGTAATTAGGAAAGAAAAGAATAATTTCTATTTTATCACGACAAAAAATGCAATACTTTTATTTGTGCTTGAGTTTTTATATCACCGAAATTAAATATTTCAAATAATTTTTAACGTTTTTCTCTTAGTCGTTGCCCCTTTTGTAAGCGGCTTAGATAGGTAAATACTGTTGAGAAAAGAACGATAATCTCTTTCTAAATTTGGTAGGCTTATTTATGCCTTCTTAATTTGGCGATGATTTTTTTTATCAAAGATATAAAGAAGGATATAAGCAATTTGTTTTTAAAAAAATATTACATTAAAAGATTTTAGATAAAAAATTTTGTTTAAATATCTGAAGGTTTAATCATTTAAGACTTTACTGCCTTCGACATAAGTTTCGTAAAAAACATACTTTTATCTGGTGTTACCATAAAAAAAGAAGAATGAAGTGTTTTAGTGCCGTTTCGTTGTTTCAATATTAAAAAATATTTTTGAAGAAATAACAAAGATTTGATTTCCGGATAATATGAAAAAATGGAGCCTTTATAAAAAATCCATCTTTACTCTGAATTTATCTTTAAGATTGTGATGTTTGTCTTCATATCGATAGATTCATTTCGTATACAATTTTATTCTATTCTGCCTATTTAACTTTTTGCAACGAACTTATGTTCATTTTCTGAACTTTTTTAATATCCTTTTAAATCTTAACTTAATTGCTTTTATGGTTTTCTTATACGCTATCTACCAATAAGTAAGTGGACACCTGTGACAATGCAAATGAACAAAAGGTATTCATATTCAATACTTGGAGCCTCCAACAGAAACAATTACAGCCTCAACCCTCCTGGGTATGCTTTCCACAATTTTTTGGATGGTGACAGAGAGCTATTTTCTTTCATTCGACTTGAAAAGGACATTTTAGTTATTTCCCCGATTTTACTACACCACTTAATTCAGCGATCTAATATGTTCCAGATGTTTTCTGTATGATTCAAATCTGGACAGGTATGGCCAGTCGGTTAATCCGATTGACATCATATCAATCCATGATGGACCTTGCAACATGACAAGTAGTATTGTCATCCTAAAAGTAGCAATGATCCATCCAGTAAAATTACCACAGCTTAGGAAGTACATTGTGAGAATCCCCCTGGATTCCACCTTGGACACCAAGATTGATTTGAGGCAAAGAACAACCAGAAGACATTTTTACAATAACAAATTATATTTATTCACAGGAATCAATTATCAACCATCTAATTACGAAGATTAATCGATATGTCTACGTCAATATGATTGAACCTTACTATTAAAATAAATTACGAAATATGATACTAATCAACTATTAAATTCAATGTCGATCGGGATTACCAGAATAAGAGGATCGAGAGATACACGCAATTTGAATTACTAGTGTTCATGAAATTACCACTAACTTTATTATATATTTACTCTTATTAAATAGATAACCTAGATATTTCAATCTCACCTCCCTTTTTCTATCTCACTTTCCAATTGCAGGCCACCGCCAAATGATCAACGAGCCGCTAATCGCACAAAATCAACTAGAATCACCTAAGAACACTTTCGATCTACCTCTTGCGTAAAGGCCTGCTGTTAACTTACAACATTCTCCTTAAATACTTTAACTAGTTTGCATATCCCGGTTTCTTCTTTTTTAGAGCTGGCTGGAAACATACGTGAATTTATAATCCCCAAAGACGCCTAAGAGTATTAGTGATAAAGTGCCATACAGATTCGTCACAACATTTTATCTAGAACAGTGGAGTAGGAGTCGGCTTTGAGTTTAACATGAATTGGGATCAGGGTTCCCTGTCCATTCCGCGAGAAATATCCCCAGACCATAATTTCACTTCCACCAAACTTTACTGTAAGCACAATGCATTCTGCCAAAAGGCATTCTCCAGGCATATGCCAAACACAGACTCTGCCATTCTATTGGTACAGATAGAAACTTGATTTGTAAGGCACGCGATCGGAGATGCTCCACTTCTACGTTATCCTCGCGACCTAGATCTATGGGAAGGAACGAAGAAGAAGATATATCGTTTATCTTAATATCTCTTTATTGAGATCTTAACTTAAACAATATGCAATAATAATAATATTCAATTCAAGTAAATCTGGAGTGGAGAGACACACTATTCGTATAACCAAATAATCGCGTAACCGACCACTATATCTCACTCTACCGACTATTTTTAACTTCAGTAACTACACAGTTCTTAATAACTTGATTTAACAGTCTTACCGCTACATCTTGAGTAAACAGAATTTCGCTTTATTCTAACTGACGTGGCTTTTATCCTTGTGGAATGGCATCCACCTTTAACTTGATCACACAGGTACGGATAGTTTAAATCTTGAACTCGGGATTTCCTCTCACTTTAACTTAATTCCGTTTAGTCGTAAACATAGACCTCGTATATTTACTTCACATAGCCACCCCACGTACGCTAAACTTCTACTATTTATAAGATTCCTAATTTGAATATTCACGCTTCTCTTCTCGAGTTGGTTGGAAAGAATTGCCATTCTGTCCCCAAAGAAACCCTAGAGGATAATTAGTTGAAATCGCGATGAGCCCGTCACAGGTTTATCACTCTAGTGAACCTGTTTCCAGTCATCTACGGTCTAATTTCGACGTGTCTTGCACCACCTCAAACAAACAGCGTGTTTGGATTTTGTAATCAAAGGCTTGTGGGTGGCAGCAGGAAAATGGAAAACAAGCACAAGTGTTGTCTTGCAAATGGTATATATCGAAACAACTGTCCCGGATGCTTCTTGGAACTCCTGGAGTATGTGGATCATTAGTTTGGTGCGGGTTTTCCGAATTTCTTTGGACAGCACCCGCCTTTCTCTATCTCTTATTATCGCGGGTCTCACATTCTGACAAGCATCATTCACCTTCCACACTTTAATTGTGTAAGCTACTGACGATTTTGAAATGTCTAACTCACTAGCTATTAAGAATTGGCCTTTTCCATGATATCCAACAACTATGTCCTTTTCGAAGTCAGACAGCTCTAAATTTCGTGGCATCTTTCATGCGACTATACCAATGTTGTTTCAAACACGATATTTTAGTACAAATGGTGTGACATAGATCACGACTGCAGATAATAGCCGAATTCGACCGAAAAATTCAGAAGGATGATATTAGGGAACATGGGGACGACAAATCACCATAGAACATGGATCGCGAACCATGTTTAGTCGGAGTAATTAGCAAAAGCAGTTATGAAGGGTGTGATGTCTTGTGGAATGAAAAAGGGGAATGAGGGGTAAAAAATAAATTTATTAGACACAAATGGTTTTTACAATACAAACAGTGCATCACAGCTCGACCTCAAAGATTCAACGAAAACAGATTGTCACAGGAATTGTATGAAGTTATGGCTGCATAGATCATAGCACATCTGACACCAATGGATGAAGGATTGTCGAAAGCATTCTAACATATCCAGTATAATGGAGATGTCAACTGAAGCGGCAACGATGCGTGCAGTGAGACCCTCCACTATAACCACCGGTGTCTCATACAAAAGAGATTTCAGGTAACCCCAGAAGAAGAAATCCAAATGATTAACATCCGAGGAGCTTGGATACCACGCAACTGGTCCACAGGTGCAATCCAAATCCGATGATATGTAGCATGGAGGTGGTTACGTTCCTCAATCTAAAAATGTGCTGGTGCACCATCGTGCATGAATCAGACGTTCTGGTGCGCAGTGACCAATACTTCCAGCAGCAACCCAGGAAGGGTATTCTGAAAGAAAACTAGGTATTTTATGTCATTGCGGCGTTCAGGCAGAATTTACATATCGCCTGACTCGTTTGACCAAAACCCCTCGTCCAGCCGGACGTCCTCCCAAAGAATACTAGTATGGCTATTTTCACCGACTAAACGTGGTTTGGGACGACATGGTCCATGGTGATTTGTCGTTCCCATGTTACCAACTATAACTCCTCTGAATTTGTCGGCAGAATTCGGCAACACCCTGTATATATTGTATATAATACATATTTCTGTACCTGTATATATTGTATATAATACATATTTCTGTACCTGTATATATTGTATATAATACATATTTGTTTCATGTGTGTGCGTGTGCGTGTGCGTGTGCGTGTGTGTGTGTGTGTGTGTGTGTGTGTGTGTGTGTGTGTGTGTGTGTGTGTGTGTGTGTGTGTGTGTGTGTGTGTGTGTGTGTGTGTGTGTGTGTGTGTGTGTGTGTGTGTGTGTGTGTGTGTGTGTGTGTGTGTGTGTGTGTGTGTGTGTGTGTGTGTGTGTGTGTGTGTGTGTGTGTGTGTGTGTGTGTGTGTGTGTGTGTGTGTGTGTGTGTGTGTGTGTGTGTGTGTGTGTGTGTGTGTGTGTGTGTGTGTGTGTGTGTGTGTGTGTGTGTGTGTGTGTGTGTGTGTGTGTGTGTGTGTGTGTGTGTGTGTGTGTGTGTGTGTGTGTGTGTGTGTGTGTGTGTGTGTGTGTGTGTGTGTGTGTGTGTGTGTGTGTGTGTGTGTGTGGTTAATATTCTCTACTATAGCGACATGAATCATAATAACGTTATAGCTGAAGCATATAAAAACAGAAATTGGAAAGTGAAATAGATATTAGAATTTAGAAAATATAGTAGAATTTATAAAAATTTAAAAATTAAAAATATATATAGATACCGCAGTATTATATAAAGATTGCTGACTTAGGAAAGCTCTTATATATAAAATATTTTTATAAAAGTGGGGTTTAACCTTTTTTGTTGGCCAGTCAGCCTTTTCCCTTTTCTGTTAAATTGTACTGAGCGAAATCTTACTGAGAAAGAGAAAGTAATGGATATAATTTCCAAATCCATTACAAGAAAAAGGTATAACTTAACTAAAAGTGTATGCAAAAATGCATAGCCTGCGCTCAATTTGAGTACAATAAACAAGTTATTGCCAGATTCTGGATCCAAATACAAAGGTTTTAGTTAGGTTATTAGTGTTAGGTGGTACATATGTATCAAAAGTAACAGCAGAAACAAAGAACATAACAACAATTAGCATAATAAAAATGTAAAAGAATTGTAAAACAATTATGTATATATATATATATATATATATATATATATAGGATTTACGTTTTTTGTGTAACCCTGGGCTAACCCTAACATTTATACTAAATTATTACTTAACTCAAGAGATAAATAATAATAACAACGAATTAAATAAAGATAACATGCGTATAAACTAATATTCTGAGAAACATGACGTATAAACAAAGTAATGAAATAAGAGACAGTAACTTACACATATATCTTTACTCAGTGACAATGAGCCTTTATTCAGAGCGTTAAGAAAAAAATATTTCATGTATGAAAGCGTTAAAAAGTATTCAAGAAATTTGACTTTTTAAAAAAAAAATACAAAACATGAATTAACTTAGTTATTCTGGTAATGCGTATCTACTAAATTAATAATTTTTCATACATAAGTACAAATTTACTTATAAAATAACACTTTAGGAAAGATAAAGAATAAGAATAATAGAAATATAAATTTTACTATTCCTCCGATTTTTAATCCTTTTTCGAAAATAACAAAAACATAACTGTAATACATTTTAGAATGATTTTTATTCTATTGAATCAATGTATTTCATTTATTCTGACAAAAGCATTCAAGCAAACTTGTTCATCAAGTCACGTGTCTTTCCTTGTAAGAGTCCCAATTTATTACTTTTCTCCAACTCTTCTTTACTGTTCCATCCACACACAAAAAAGCAAAAAAATAACAAACGAAAACCAGACACCATAACAGATTCTACCACACTCCCTCCACAAAAAAAAGAATTACTAAACAATGATCATATCCCCAGCGTTATTTAATAAGAACCCCAGTTCATAGCCAGTCTTGGTTAATCCTAGAGGTCCAATGCACCGCAAGGACTTTCATTTCAACATAAAGAACTTTGTGGTAGAAGGTTTTTAGACAGGAGACAAACATCTCAGCCAGGAATTAATGTCATTGCCAGCACCAACAATGAGATTACGGATATGGGGTGGACAATTCCATTTCTGCCAGATCCATTATTAGCTTTTGGATGCCTTCCAGAACATCATCTGTGAGCTTTGATCTTGCAAAATTAATATCCAACGTGCCTTACTGCGTTTCTAAAGCAGATCAATTAAGTTTTATATCTCCAGGAGTTCTGCTGCGAGATGATGTTTTAGCAGCGCTCCACTGTATTAGGGGATATAATAATACGGGAAATAATACCATGTGAATATATGTGAGAGGGATTTCAAATGGGTATTGTGTGCAGAGATACTGTGGTCTTAGGATGTAATTTAAGGATATAAATGTATAAGTCTGTAAGGGTGTTATGAGATCTTGGTAACGCAGTTGTTTCCTACATATGCATGTGTTTGTGTTAATGTAGTTCTGTAAGATGTGGGTAATCAACTCTAACTTTATTTCCCTAAAGTATTAATAAGTGAAAAATCAAGTTCTATTGTTAAAAAACAATAATTTGAATTGTTAAAAATTCAGTAGTTTTTTTTTATTTGATCAATATCTGGTTTTAAAATGTGCTTCTCTGTTTTGAAAATAATTTCGTAACTTTTAAAACAGCTTTATAAATCTTGGGGAGACTTTTTAACTTTGATTTTTACTTTTTAACTTCAGACATAACTTTCTAACTTCAAAGGTAACTTTAAAATGGTAATCTTGTGAGATAATGCTGCCTTTTATCTTTGGATATGTATATTTTGAAGTTTGGTGATAACTTTTCAACTTTGAAGATCGATAACTTTGGAATTCCTCTATCAAAGATAAAAGGGAAATAACGTCAGATTATATAAAAACATTTCATTAACAAATTTAGTTAACGATTATCAAGGAAATTCGTAAAATTACGTAACATTATAACTTGAAATATAATTGAGTAGGGTTTTTTCGACAATCAAGCAAAAATATTGCTTTAAGTCTAAAATTATCATTTTTCTTCTAAAATTATTTTATTATTTAAAAAAAAATATTTTTCTTTTCTTGTGGTTCTCTGACATTAAAGGAGAGAGAATTTAGAAAGAAGTTAATTTTAAAAGGGTTATTTTTTCTTCCAATTTTAACTGAAAAATATTTTAAATTCTATCATATCGAATTTTCCTAGTAAGAAGTGTAGAAAAATAATAAAAGCCCTTCTTTCCTCATTTTAGCTCTGTAATAATAGCTTTAAATTAAAGAAATGCGATTCTTATTTTTTATAGTTTTTAGAGTTAACTTTGTTCTTAAAATTCTTCTGAGTACTACTGAAGCATAATCAGTTAAATTACGGTAATAATAGTTTCCCACAAAACTGATTAGACTTAAGTATTTGCTCGTCTTAAAAGAATTTCGTGTTAAAGGTTATTGCAAATATAAAAAAAACATATATTAAACAAAATTAAGTTTATTAAAGTAAATTTTATTTACATCGATACGCATGTATACATGTATTTATTAAAAATCCATAAAACAAAAACATTAACAAGAGAACTTAAGGAAATTTTTAATACACATTTTCAAATTTTTTCAAAAACAAAACTTTTATTGAATTTCTGGAAAATAATTTGAAGTTAATCTCTCTTTGCGTTATCTTTTTTAACATCAAATTGTTCGATGTCAACCATTTTTATTATTTTTTGTTATTTTTCACTTTTTATTACCATTGGAATATCCGTCTAAAAGCGTACCAAACTCACTAAGTTTTAATCACTCTGCTATGTACTCGTCACCTAATTTCAAGGCCAACTGTTGAGAGATTAGATGTTTTAGTGTGACGTTCGTAGTTACGAGGATAGCGAAAGTAGCTTAGATAAACAAAATTGGCTCATGTCACAGGCTATTCCAAAGCGGTTTCAAAGCCGTTAGCCCCCTTTCTATGAAACATGTTAAACAACCTCTCTTTTATTTCTCACCTCTCTCAAATCTTATCCACGTGGCTGGTGTTTTCCATATTCTGTTCAATCCCAGAAGGGAAATCTTCTCGAGTTAAGCGATTTTCGTTTCATGTTAGAAGAAAAAGAAGTGCATGAAAATACAAAGAAGTTTGAATAATGTACTATTTCTTATTAAACAATTGTCTGTCTTAAGGTATCCGAGTACGTTCGAAACCGTGATTTTAAAAATGCGCATAAATGGATAATTTTTCATGATATTTAGTGTCACTTAAATTAGAATACATGTATAAAATTGTTTTGAGAACATTTTGACAAAAAAAAATTATTTAAATACAAAATTTCAGCAAACAATTAACTTAGAATAACCTTTTTCAAAATGTTCTCCTTTTAGGAAAAATGCTTCTATTACAATAATATTTTGCCTGCATATTTCTCAGATCTCTGTACAGAGGCTCAACTATGATTTTTGAAAAATTCACAATATTTTCAGTGTTACAACCAATTGAAATAATTATCGGCGTTTTTTTCTTAAAATTTCTCCCCTCTGTGGGCGTTTTACATGGATAAACCCACTTCTAAGTTATATATTTCAAAAATTCTAGTTGAAAATTTGTACAAAGGTCTGAGCTATATAGAGGCAAAATATTATTATAATAGAAGCATTTTTCACAAAAGGAGAATATTTTGAAAATGGGTCATTCTATGTTCATTTTTGTCAAAATATTGCACTTAAATAATTTTTTATTGTAATATTATTCTTAAAACAATTTTATATACATTTTATAATCTAAGTGACACTAAATATCATAAGTATTATCCATTTATACGCTTTTGCAAAATCACGGCTCCGAACGTAGTCGGATACCTTATTTTTTTTAAATGTAATATTTTTATATATTTAGTTTTCACTTTTATGCTCAATAATAAAAAATGCAGTTAGAAAAAATATATATGTATGTGTTGCTTTTTACAAATATTTAAAATCTTAAAGAAGTTTTAACGAAATTTTGGAATTTTTTCAAATGTTCCATTTTAAAGAATATCTTACATTTTCCAAAATAATGCCGCTGTGTAATTTTAAATACATTTTTAGTGAATGGACGTTAAGTTTTAAATTATGTTTACTGAATTATGAGTTATATAATAAATCGAAGCTGCGAACTAAGAATTTCAGACAATTTTTTAATGCATATATAAGAAAGACTAACTATAACTTCTTTAAAATCATAGTCCTTATTTCATTTCCTAGATCAGGGGTGTCCAACACAAATGACCTTGCGGGCCACTTCGGACAAACATTATAATCTCGCGGGCTGCACTTAAAAATATGTACATTTATGTAAAATTTGGAAACAAAAAACATTTATTGGAGGGAAAATTTAAAACAAAACGAATCATTATTATTTTCATCATTTTTCATGTATACAGACATAGATAATATAATAATGTTTATATTAAATAATAATAAAATGATCAAATAATGTTTAAAATATTACAGTAACAATTTTCTTCAAAAATTACGGAGTTCCTTTTGAATTGATCTTTCGTTATGCATTTCCTTTTATCTTAACCATCCTGAATAATTTTTTTAAACTTTAAAAAACATCTCTGACTGCCTCATGCTTTTTGGGCTCTCCAAACAGAAAAGATGGAGGAGAAATGAAAGTCGCGCGCACAGAAAATCATGTACCATCCATAGTAAAGGATATGCATAATGCACACAATTCGGAATTTATTAAAAAAGAAATTTACTATATAGTAAAATCAAATGTAACTGTTTGATAAAATATAAATCTATTTTAATCTAAACGACTCTCTATTATCAAAAAGGGTTTATTTTGAAAAAGAACACTTAACAGGCAGATACCATTGTATATATATATATATATATATATATATAATTTCTATATATAAATAAATTTCAAAATAAAAAAACTTTAAAAATTGATATTTTTTTTAAAAAATTTTAAAGAGTCGGTGGGCCGCCACTTACGTAGTGGCGGGCCACATGCGGCCCGCGGGTTGGACAACCCTGTCCTAGATAATACCAGTAAAAAATACTTCTGTGAAACTTTATGTTCATAACTTTATCGCTGTTTGAAATATCATCAATTTAAGATATCTGAACACGTTCGGAGTACTTTTTGACAAAAAAACCATATTTAAACATTATAAATGGTTTTTTATCACTCAATATAGCAATAAATACTAATATTTAACAAACAGTATTTAAAATAATTTGCCTAAATTTCACAAAAATCACAATTATAACTGAAATTTTAGCAATATTTTTGTAAAACTTCAAAGCAATTTGAGAAAAAGTATAATAAACTTATATATATATATATTAAAAATATTACTCAAACAAATTGGATACATTTATCTAGAGAATGTACTAACATTTTAATGTTTCATTACAATTTGAACATTTTAGAGCTGTTTGAGTAAACATTATAATAAAAGTCACATTCTTTATGAGATCATTATTTAAGTAACAGGTCCTAACTCAAAAGGTATTCATACAATAAGAAATATTTTAGTACATTCTCTAGAAAATAGCATAAATATCAGGTTGAAAAAGTTTTATAGAAATACATTTGTAATATTTTGAGTTATTAGACTCGCCATGATAGATTTTGAACAATTTAAATGCCCAATTCTGGTAGATCAAAGACCCACTTCCAGTTTTTCTAACTTTATAAAATTGATTGTAGCTTGGCCTCTAGGTAACATAGAATCAAAACAAAGTATGTTTTGTAAAGCTAAAAGATCGCTGTATTCAATAAAATAAAAAACAAAAATATCTGTTTTGACTGAATTTGGTCATTTTCAATGTGTTCGGATACCTCAAAAAAAAAAACCACACACACAGTGTCTAGTTAATTATGAACCGTACAAATTTTCAAGATAAGAGTTAAATTTTGTATATGTTACTTGTAAGTAATAGATCTTTTAAGTAAATTACTTTTAAGTAATTGGATAAATATTATGCAACGAGACGGTAACGTGCACCCCCGCGTCGTGGGGAAGCCCGGGATTGTAGGGGGCCTCTTATCAGCCTTAAGTGACGCTGAATGATGTGACGAAAGGGCTGAATTCGAATCCCAAAGAAGGTATGGATCTTCGGGGACAAGCTGTTGACCTTGACAGTGGTGTTTATTTGATTCACCGAACTGCCGGTCCCCAGTTACGCCGTGCATGCCTTTGACAACTGACACGTAATTAATCCCTATTCGAGCCAGTCATAAGGGCTTTTATTCCTGTCCTTTGTTGTTTGCGACTTGTTGAAGGTGGCGCCGATGTGTATCCCCTTCCTAGAGAAGAAAGCTGTTTTTTTTTCCTTTTCGACTTTCTGAGCGGTACTGAGAGAAGGTTATTTTTCCAGCCAATTACGGCAATTATTACACATCTCCAGTAGGTTTGTGTGTCATTGGAATTGTTGAGATGCTGGGTCTACTATGCGGGTGGGCCATTGCCGTGTTGAATCACAAGTCGTGGTTTATTAAAAATGTCTTAGTTAGACTCTCTATAGAATGAATGCATAATAAACCAATCGTTAGGATGTGCCGCCATCTAGTGTTCAATTCCTTGGACACCACTTTGATGACAAGCTGTTGGTGACGGTAGGGAAGGAGACCCATCGGGACCTTGAGTGCTGCTTGGGTGCAATTTTATTTGAACTGGACACCTTTAGGTCCGAAATGCACGCCTTAAGCGACTGAGATGAAAGGAATCCCTATTTGAGCCAGTCGTTAAGATATTTGATTCATTTTTCTTTGTTGTTTGTGACTTGTATAAAGAGGTGCCGCTTCAGATGTTTATTAATGCATAGTGCTTGTGCGGCATGAGGAAGAGCAAATATTTGTCAAGCTAAAGCTGCTCACGAGAGGTCTGTGGAAAAAAGAAGTGAAATGAGACCTGTAGACCACCCTTCGGAGCGAAATCATACTTTCATCTGCATATTACCCAAAGGTGGGGCCAAAATGTCACACATATTCTAACTCCCCTTAAAACGAAGAATTTTATGAAATTCTATCTGATGTTACTGTAGATTGGGTGGGATAAGTAACAACATTATATGACAACTCAAAATACTGTACTCTGTAACTTTTGTGGAAAGACTATGACTTCACTTCTGGATTTGTCTAATAGAGCCCCCTAATATAAAATTTTATTGAGCTTTAACTTAAAGCTTTCGAATTGCTAAGGCGTTATGGATTTTCATAGGTGCCCTGTAAACCATTTTAGTAAAATGAAAATCCCATTTAAAAATCAATCCATTGCAATTTTCAATCAACAGAAACCGTTTAACTGTGATACATTTGACATAAAATGAATAAGCATATTTTAGGAATAATATATCCAGACAAGCACAAAGGAAAATCACATAACTCCATCCCACAATTACCCGTAAATTAGCCCCAAATTGGAACCTCTTTAAGTCTAGTAATCTCCGAGGCTCTAATCTGATTTATTCATGCTCCTCTCACGTTTAATTTCCCTGAGTTGAGACATTGCTTCTCGTTGGCTAAACTCCAAGGAACTTTACCAATAATCCGCGCACTTTTAATTAGCAAAGTGGAAGCATCTTCTCAAGTAGTACCTTCTATTTTACACTGAGGGGCCTCAAGATATTAAACAAATGATCGATGGAGAGAAAGGAATGCGGAAATGAATATTAGGGATATGTAAATAATGTGAATTGAAAACAAAATATTGTGTTAAAGATTGAAAAGAGAGGGATAATTGAAATTTGTAATATTTAACGATACATTTTCCTCTAAAATATGGAAATCTCTGTTCATTCCTGCGACCAGTTAAATTGGTGGAAATTATGAAGATTCAACTTACAAAAGAGAGTGAATGGAATGTCTCGTGGAACTGAGACATGATTTCAAAGGAAATAAGTTAAATCCAGCATAAAATATCGAAAATGCATTATTTTACCTCTTATCACAATTGGCTTAAAGTTAGAAAGGAAATATAATTGAGTTCGGAAGTTACTACTGCAGAATATAACAGATCTATACTAATCCTTCTCACGTACTCATCGGAAACTTAGGCAACGACACAAATTGATAAAAATACTCTTGGTGTCTTTGAGAGTCGTATCCTAAGATCCATTTTCGGATAAACTCAAGATGATGGCATTTGACACAGTAGCTCAAACTTAAAACTCTTCTAAGCCTTAAAAGAAATAGTAGTTGTCAAATATACAGGGTGTCCCAGGATTATTAGGACAAACTTCAAAAAGAGATAGGGGACATCACACAAGGATTCAGATTTGCATAGCAATACATGGTCGGAAACACAATCATTCGACGCTAGTTGACGTTGTTCACAAGAGCATTGGAGGAAACAGACCTGCATTACCGCAGTCAATTGAGGTAACATAGGCTGAATAGGAGTGTGGAACAGTTGTACGAACACCTAGCTCGCAGATATGCACCTGATTTACTGATTATCAGAAGGAAATGCATGAACAGCGGAAAGATTGTATCGCGAAAGATATCAATAGTATATGAACCAGACCACCGGATGTTTACTAATTTGCATCACAATTTGTGTCAATATGGATCGTTATGGGGCAATAGGCATAGTAAGGGTTGTCCACGATTGACAAATACTTCCACCATAGAACACAATATACTAGACACTGTTTAAAGGAATCCGAGTACAAGCGTACGAGCCGTTATTGCTGTCTTAAAGGGATCTTGGACTTTTATCGTGATTTGAAACGGGAAAGTAAACCCTTATACTAATACCATGTGCAAAGAGTACCGTCACAAATTGTGATGCAAATTAGTAATCATTCAGTAGCCCGGTGAGTCTCTCTGTGGGTACTTTTCGCGATACAATCTTTCTTCTGTTCGTGCATTTCCTTCTGACAATCCATAAATACCAGTTAAGTGTTCGTAAGACAGTTCCATACTCTTCTTCGGGTGATGAGAGCTCAGATGAGTGCGGTAAGGCAGATCTGCTTCCTCCAATGCAGTTGTCAACGATGCCACCTAGCGACGAACGAAGACGTTTCCGACCATGGGCTGCTGTGCAAATCGGAATCCTTATGATGCCCTCTACCATTCCTTAAAGTTTGTCCCAATGGTCCCGAGACAACCCCTGAAAAACTTCAAAGAATTAAACGGGCAGGTCATGTTAATGTAATGAACAAAGAACGTTTAAGGCAGAAAATCTTTTTAGTCAAATCCACTTTTACAAGAACTAGGAGGTCGACTGAACCTCATGTAAGTTGACTGCCTAAAAAGGGATTTCGTTACCCTAAGAACGACTAATTGGAAGATAATTATCAAAAATAAGGAAAATTCTCGAGAAGGCAAAAGCCCACCTGGGCCGTCACGTAGTTGAAGAATATTACAGCAGCAAAAGTAAATTCTTTTTTTAATAGAGTGAATTTTAACGTCGCTCTGTTTAGCTACTCTGGGGTGACGGACCTCGTAATTTTGAACCCTGGTCAAGTGACGAGGATAACACCTGAGCTGGCACCCCTTCCCAACTTCCACACCAACTGGAGGACGTTTAATCGATATCCTCTGCACGTTGGGTCTTCACCGGTACTGGGCTGGAATTCATAACATACCGGGGGACGAATCCGTTACTTTGACCTCTAGACTACCACGGCCACTTCCCTTTATTGAAAAAAAAATTTATAATCGCAGAGATGCTGAGAAACAGAGAGAGAGAGAGTTCCTTATAAATTATCTTGAATACTTCAATAACAACAAAAATAGAAGGTATGAAATGAAATTCGAATAATACTTCTCTAATTGCACTAGAGCAAATTTTTTGGCTTATTTCATTTATCCAAGGATATTATTCCGAGAAATACTCGTCAGCGTATTTTAAAAACTCCGTTAATAAGGCAAAACTGAAATAAAAAATGAAAAAATATGGGATGGAAAAATGAAAAGAAGATTCGTAAATAGTGAAAAATTGTTAAGACAACCCGAAAATGCAGCAGTCGTGTTTTCCTCGAGAAAGAAGAAGAAAAAGTTTCAAAAATTTTACTGGATCTTAAAACCTGTTTTTACCAAAAAAGACAAGTCACTGGAGGGGAACTGGTTCCACTAGAGCAGGGGTACTCAACCTTTTTTTTTTTTGCTGGGCCGCATTCATATGTCAGCTATTTCACGTGGTCTGCAACATGAGGATAAATGGGTGGGAGAGAGGGAATGCTTTAGTATCAAGACAACATAGGATATTTAAACTGTGGAAAATTGCTCAAAATATTATATAACTCCTGGTTTTTTTAATTATTATTTTTTATTTTTGTCGCTAACACTAAATTAAAAGCATTTAAGAGAAACCCTCCTTCATAATTTCTGCATTTCAATGAACGGTTTCATATGATTATCAATAATGTAACGAACTTCATAAGATGTCTTTGTTACCGCTGTGATATCACCAATGACAAAACACTTTGTTGCTGTTGCAAAGATTATTCAAAAAAGCCTATTTATTACCTCTTGAAATGAATCTTCCAGGAAAAGTGTCATTGAACGATTCCTGTTTATTAGTATTTTTGAAATACAGCACTTTCGTGACAAATCAAACAATTACTGATCCATCTTTGTTTCTCACTACAAAATAATCAACCTCTAAGTCATCTTGAAAGGATATATTTTCTTCGAATATTTTTCATTTGCAAGATATGAAATATAGTTAAAAATTTGTTCCGCCTATAAAATTGTCGCTACTCCACTGTTGTCTGTTATCCACCATCCACCTGGTCGCAACACCAAGCCAATTACAAAACCAGATAGAGGATGGAGGGATCAGACTTGATCCCATTTCCTTATACATGGCAACATCTGGCAACATCTGTTGTCTGTTATCCCTAACCATGACCGTTCCAAATAGAAAAAGAATATCATCGGCATGGACAGCAAAATGCAAACTTGATATACTTGATTTCTTGACAAAGAATTTTCCACCAAATTTTTAATGCAATGTTCTTAAATAAGTCAATTTCTCAGAGCAATAGGCAATGACCGGGCCACTTAAAAAGACTCGGTGGGCCGCATGCGGCCCGCGGGTTGAGTATCGCTTCACTAGAGCAATACGATAGCTATTGAAGGTAGACGTCGAACTTTTTTTTATCCAGAGTTCATTAAGGAAGATGATATCTGAGTTGATACTCAAACTATTCTAATTTTTTTACTATATGAATTTTGAAATTTCGTTTGATTTAAATGGCAACACCACACCCATTATTCTTCTGAAGAATCTTTAGTGGATTCGAAATTCCAGGGACGGGACAGAAAAAAAATAGTAATATATTCTACAAAAGAAATATTCAGCAGGGAGTTTTTTATATTCCGGTAAAAAGATACGTAATTGAAAAGTTCATGTCATTATCTCTTTTGGGATTTTTTATAATTATATAGTTCAAAGGATTCAAGCCAGTCTTAAGAAACTAATGAATTTATTTAGATACTAGCTAATATACCCGTTCTTCGCACGGGGATTCGAAAAATAAAACAGTAGAGAGAATGGAGGATAAATAAGTTTTTAATGAATTAATTTTAAGTGAATTGTAAATTAAACAAAAAAATGTGTTTTAGTCTATCTCTCCTCAACAAAAAATCGTATTTCTCAAGTTTTAAATCTGTAGGGGTTCAAAAGTTGAAAGGGGGAAATTTTTTATATATGTGACACCCTCGTAACACTCATGTGGGTCGACTTTTGAAACCCCTCTTCTTAGTTGATCTCTGCTCAGCAAAAGTAACATGTTTTCCAAATTTCAAGATTGTAGGTTTATTAAATTGTAAAACTTTTTTTTACATAAAATTTTCCCGCGAGCGTCCTTTTGGGTGTCAATTTTCGCAAAAACTCTTTTTTAACGGATCTCTACTCCATTAAAGAAACATACCTGCCAAATTTCAAATCTGTAGATCTAATAATATAACAAGTGATAAATTATAGTTTTAAAAAAACTAAAAAACACGATTTTATAGTGAATCGAACTAAAAAGTAAAAGAATAATTCTTAATATAAGAATAAAATGAGTAATGAGAAAATTATCTCTCATGTCATTGGGATAAAAGCGGGGGGGAGGGGTGTTATATAATAATTGTTATAATTTCTTACTAGTTCTATTCCGAAATGCTGAGTTAGTAAAAAATGTAGTACCAAGCACCCCACGCCTTTATCACAATGACATTAATTTTCTCGTTAATCGTTTTATTCTTATATTAAGAACTATTTTTTTTTTACTTTTTAGTTCGATTCACACACACACTATAAAAGAGTGTTTTTTAGTTTTTTTTAAACTATAATTTATTTTTCATTGTTTAAGTTCAATCCACTGTAAAAACCTGTTGTTGTTTGTTTTTTTTTTTAGTTTTTAAAACTATCATTTATCCTTTGCTGAATTTATCCTTGAGTTTGATATTTGGGGCCAGAATTAAGTGGCTGCTGGAATTAATCTTGATCTTTAATACTTATTAATTAATGGATCTGAAGGGAATTATTCTCTCCGTTAACGGGCCCTCGGATTGCTATAATGTTAATTCGTATCCTCACTTCTAAACGTATTGCTTTATGAAAATAAAAAATATTTAGCAGTTAGAACATAAATTATTTTTATTCTCATGCACGAGTCTTTTTTTTTATTATTTATTTCCATTTTCAGAAAAACTACTCACCCACCCACCCTACTTTTTTTCACATAAAGAGCACTTTTTTGTTTTATTTTTTACTAACCAGAAGCCTATTTTGCGTTTTCAGGGTTGCACTTTAATCTTTTAGTTACTAAATCTGAAATTAGTCGCCAAATCTGGAAATGGCACATGGAATTATTCACCAAATCTGAAAATGGTTTATGCAATTAGTCGCCAAATCTAGAAACGATATAATTAATTAATCACCAAATCTAAAAATGGTTTATGCAATTAGTCGAAAAATCTAGAAACGATATAATGAATTAGTAGCCAAATCTCGTAAATCCTTAATTATTAAAATCCTGATCAGGACAATGAAGCAAAATTAAAAAATTATTGTATTGCCATGGGTCCTTGACAAGTGTGTGAAATTTCGAATTAGTCTGACCTTTTAAAGTGGGTAAAAATTGAGTTCAAAGATTCCATTACATACAAGTGAAACTTATAAAAAAGTGTTAATATAAAAAAATTAAGTCAATTCCTACTTGGTCAACAAAGAAAAATATTTTTATTACTGTTTATTAAACAATTGCAATTAATATAGATATGTATACATATAACAGAATCACAATATTTAAGTGGCTAAAGAGAAAGCGATTTTCCTTTCTATATATGGTTTTGGAATATCATTTTTGCTTGTAACTATTTATTCATTCATAAATTCTCAGGAAATAAGACTATCCCAGGTAGGATTCGAACCCACGACCCACAGTGGGCAGTTTTCTCAATCTAGCGCTTGGAAAGTCCACGGACGTTTATAAATACAGGACCGTTTTTAACCTCCACGACGCCCTAGGCACTTCAAACAGTTACGCCCCCAACACACTATTTGCGGAGACCCCCCCTCTTCTTCAGATCTAACCTTGCCAGTTTTGGTTTGGAAAGGATTTTCTCTTAACCCTGTTATTCTTTTCCCTTTTTTTTTTTTTTTTTTTTTTTTTTTTTTTGCTCTTTGGAGAGTCTTTCCATTTTCCACCACCTACGGACCACCTTGTCTTGAACTGGCTACCGGCAGCTGAAATACAAGAAAAGTGGCATGGTTTGGCTATTCTTGTTCATTTATTACCTTACAGCATCACGGACCACCCACCCACCCTTTTGCAAATTAATGAAATTGTTTTCAATTACATTATACATGATTGTATGAACTGTTTTTAACTTGTTAATTATCCTCTTTTTCATCGCTTTACTACCTTTTACTTTTAGACATCCTTCGTTTTTGTTGTCATTTTACTTGTACAACAAAGGTTTTGTTCGAGCTTTGGTCATTCCAAAATCATTAATAATTACAATTTCCATTGTAATATCCTTTTGCATATATTTTTTGGCCATAGCAACCAAAAACTGTTAAGCATTTCGTTTTCCGTACTAGAACTCATTTACTATTTAACTTCCGTACTAGACTCTTTTACTATTTAGGGTAGAAATACTTGTATCATGACTCACACTAACTGGTGGTACGTTCACTGTAATTTTAATTTTTTTTTTTGCACCCCCAAATTTTCGGCGCCCTAGGTACGTGCCTAAGTGGAAAAGCGGCCTTGTATATATATGAGGACCAAAAGCAATTAAAATTTAGAAAAATTATTAACAATTTCTGCTCGTTTGTAGCGTAAAAATGGCTGAGGTGCCACAGAAATCAAAAGTTCTTCTCCATGTCGAATGATGTGTGGTTGTTGGGGGAGTAAGATTTATATTATATTTTATTATTTGGAAGAAAATTACAGCTAATACTCTTTAGTGTGGCATTTTATGTTTGTTTAAGCTTATAATAATTATTTTTTCAGAATTATAAACTTTAAAACGGTTTTTCTCGGTTTACGTTTTTTCACATTCAAAATACCACTTTTACTACAATTACTTACCAATCACTTCCTTTTTTTCCTGTGTCTTATATGTAATGCATGTACCAATATTAGAGATCCATTTTACTGTAAATTGAATACTTCTTTTCTTAAAAAAAATTTAATGTGGGAAATATTAGGATGTTGGTTGCATTTTAGTATATATATATATATATATATATATATACACCAACATTTTATTATTTTTTTCCTCCAAAACTAATTAAGGTATTGTAAAATCGATCCCTAAACATGTTTAAATCATCCTCAGAAATATTGCAAAAATTTCATGTCAAGAGATTAATTAACAAAAAAAAAGTAAAATCTTGAAAACTTCCAATTTTTTTAAAAGAAATTAAATTTTAAAATTGTGTGAATAATATGTGAAAAATTTTATCTCGTATCATTTTCTTAAACGTAGGAAACGCTAAAATGTAATTTTTAACAATATATGAAATGCTACACTGGTGTGCAAAACTTAAGCAACAATGTAAAAATTAAGCAGATAACCATGAAATTGTAGAAAAGGAGGTCTGGAGATCAGAACAGTGAACACGTAAGTCAGTAGAAACGTCATGCGTATGCAAATATCAGGAACGAAACGTCAGAAGCGACGTGAGCGTACACAAAACGCGTGATGTCGGCGCATGCTGTTCAACAGTAAAATAAAATGAAGGACACAGACGCAATTCAGCATATTAGCTAGTGAGTCAGTTCGTGAAATATGGCTAGAAGAAATCACCTGGACGACTTCACACGTGGAAGAATGATCGGAAAGCTGGAGGAGGGGCGTACCGTCACCAGTGTAGCTGCAGATTTCGGAATCAACAAAAGTGTCGTTTCGCGCTCTTGGATAGCGTTCCAAACCACAGGTACAGCAGTTAGAAAGGTTGGTGGTGGCCGCCCGAGGACGACAACTACAGGGGATGACGGATATATCATCCTGCAGGTGAAAAGAGGCGGACGGCAGTCAGCAAGCGTGATTGCTCAGCAACTCTCTACAGCAATGGGGCGACAAGTGTCGTGGTTTACTGTGGCCAGACGCCTTCCCAAAGGGGGCCTATTCGCCCACCATCCTGAACGCTGCCTCCCGTTGAAAGTTGACCACCGACACCACCGTTTACAGTGGTGAAGAGAGCACAAAAACTGGACAACTGATCAATGGAGTCATGTCCTCTTTACGGATGAGAGTCGGTTCAGTACCAGAAGCGATTCTCAACGCGTTTTGATTTGGAGAGAGATCGGGACACGGTTTTATACCAGTAACATCAAGGAAAGACACCATTACGGTGGTCCTGGAGTTCTTGTCTGGGGAGGCATTATGCTGAACGGGTGAACTGAGCTCCACATTTTCGATAGAGGGTCTGTAATCGGGGATCGCTATTGTGAGGAGGTACTTCTTCCCCATGTGCGTCTGTTCCGAGGTGCCATTGGCCCAGACTTCATTTTTATGGATGACAATGCACGGCCACATCGAACTCCTGCTGTTGAGGAGCTGCTGGAAAGTGAAGATAGCACTCGAATGGATTGGCCAACGTTCTATCCAGATTTAAATCCCATCGAACATGTGTGGGATGCTTTGGGGAGACGTATTGCAGCACGCTTACATCATCCGGAGAACACCCAACAACTCAAACAGATGCTGATTGAAGAATAGGCACTCCTACCGCAAGAAATGTTGCACCAGCTGGTTCTGAGTATGCGGAGACGGTGCGAAGCAACCATTGCAGTGAGAGGAGGGCATATACCATATTAAGGAACATCTGCTTGTTGTTCTTCCTGTTGGACAATTATTAAATTTAATTTTTTAACTTGCCACACTATTTCTTGTATATTCTCTCACGTGTAAATTACTACTTCTGCTAATATCCTGATATCCTTGTTCAGAAACTAGTTCCACTTAGCAATAATTTATTCTTGACCAAATTCAAACTTGACATAAATTAGTTAAGACCCTATTAATCTTATTGGTTAGTAAAAAACAGAAAAGAATACCCAATTTACATTAATTACTATGATTTTAGATCATTATGTAGACTTTAAAGCCATAAAATAATTTCCGTGCGCCAGATTGGGAAAACTACCCCTGTGCGAACTTTGGATTAGAAGTCCATTGCGCTACAGGGACACAACGAGCGATTTTCCTTTTCATATATGGTGTTGGACTATTATTTTTGTTTGTTACTTTTTACTTATTAATTAAGTTTAACTAATGAATTAATATTTGAAAACATTATATTCTCATCAAGTGTCATCCACAACAAGTTTAAAAAATGTATTTCAACTTGAATGGATGAACGGATGATGGATGAATGTATTTATTAGCGATTAAAAATTTGAACAAGATATATGTATATATATATATATATATATATATATATAGGGATAGTAGATATTGAAAAAACATGGATATTTATCTATAACGACAATTAACCCCTCGCAAACCCCTTTGGGTGCCAATATTAGTAAAACCCTTTCTTAGTGGATCTCTACTCCAAGAAAGGAACACACCAACGAAATTTCAAGTCTGTATGCTGTATGTAGCTCTGGAGAGCTCGTGATGAGTGAGTGACTGAGTCGTTTTTCTCCTTTATATATATATATATATATATATATATATATATATATATATATATTTATATATATATATATATATAAATATATATATAAATATATATATATATATATATATATATATATATATATATATGTACACCTTATACTCTTAACATTACTAGAAAGCAGGTGCATTGAAGGGCCGCTCTTAGCGGTACTTCGAGGGGGGGGATCTGACTCTCTTATAATATTTTAATAGTTTATTCTTCAAACTTTACTTTTTCAAGCAAGTTTTTCCTTCTCTTCCTCTCTCTCTCCTTTTATGTGTGTGTATTATAGCGTTCCTTGTTATACAACTTGGAACAAAAGCAAAATATCAGCGATAATTAAAAAACGTTTGTGATCTCCAAGGAGTTTGTACCCCAAAATGTGAAGAAAATATATGCAGTATAATTTATCTCAAAAATAAACTAACTATATTAAATTGTTTTCCTTTTAAAACAAGTATTATGACACCAACTGTAAATAACAGAGTAGCCAAAAAATAATTTGAAATAAACGTGACAAATTTCTGAAATTTCCCACTGATATTTTAAACATTCCTATGATATTCTTGAAAAAGAAAACACATTTTCCTCCTTCCTCACAAGTTTCAAAACAGAACAAACTTACGAAATCCGCATCCAATATCAACATCCTGCCCTCTTATGCTTTAGTAGGCTAAAAAGCCAAAAATCCTTCTCTTAGAATATTCCTTCTCTAGAGATAAAAAAGAGATTTCCCAAGACTTCTATTATTCCTTCTTCCAAGAAAGTTAGACTTGGTTAAAAACAATCCATGTTTCGAAAGATAGTACTTCCACCTTCTTTTTTCTTTGTTACTTTTGGCTTGCTTAGAATAAATGGACTGTTTTCTTAAGAGTTCTAGCCGGCACAATTGGACGTGTATTTTTATGTTTTAGACGCGCTCAGAAAGAGTTATTTTAACATTCTAAGAGGAAGACTTCAGTTCGTCTGAATTTGGACATATCTTTCCTTTTTACTGCAGACTATCTCTTTCAGAATTGTAATAGGTTACAAGCATGAAATTTGAGTATTTACCTCGTCTTAGAGAGAAAGAGTCTATAAAATTAGCAAAGGTAACTCAATATTTTGGATTATATGAGCATATATACATTGATACAAAGAGCTTTACATATATATAAGTGTGATAAACCATCCAAATCTCCAGTCTTTCAAGAAAATTACAATTAAAGCTCCATCATTCCTTAATACTTTGTTGTTATTACTAATGCCACCTGATCGAAAGTTTCATCAGATGAAGGCCCATGAAATGCATCATGGCAAGAGGCTAGTAGTACGCGTATCGTTAGCCGCAGCTTTGAGCACCATACAGATGACAGTACGATTTAGCTCTTTCTCACCCCATGTTAGAGGTAGAACACCCTGGAGGTGTTCAGAAGCCTCTCACCTCTCTTCTCCTTCCGCCAACCTCACGAGAGAATTTGCGCCTCGACGGCTATGTAAAGTAACCCCATGCATCAAAAGCACAATACGTTTGCAAACATCCATGACTTCTCCGAGATACGAACCTATACCCTTTGGCACAGCAAGCGTCACTAACCCCTATACAGGATGGGGGACCCAAATACTTTTCATTCTAACAAGGAGACCGCGTCTTGACTTCAGGCCCTAATGTTACTGAAGACTCGCTGTGTGGAGAGGCTAAAGCACGTTAAATCTGTCGAGGCCCAAAGTCCTCCCGTTGGCATGAGTAAGTGGACATTAACATCGCACTATTGAGCTACTAATGCACGTTAAATCTGTCGAGCCTCGAAGTCATCCTGTTGGCATGAGTGAGTGGATATTACCGTCGCACTATTGAAAGCGTTTGTTCCTCAACAAATTTAACGTACATCGCCCCCTTACACGGTGGGTCTTAAGCGGTACTAGTCTCGAACTCACGACACGCCAGCCACGAGTCCGTTACCTGGCCCGTTAATCTACCACGGCTTCCACCCATGGACATAGTGTGGAAGTAAGGAAACGGGGTTACAGCCCGGATGTAGTCCTTGTCACTTGAACATGATTCAAAATTAAGAGACCCTTCGCCAATAACCCTCATTCTATCAATATACAATAGTCCCGACACCGTGAACCAAGCCTCATGTGAACGGTTCATGTTATGTGTATACACATTTCTTTTTAAAAAAGAAATGCTCGCGAACCACTCAAGCCGAACCATCTCCACAGTCGGGTTTTTTTAATGAACTTTAAGAGAATTTGCAATTCAGATTGGGATGGAATTATGTAGTTCTCTGGTTTTTCTGTTGCCCATGATTCACCAGAAAGCATTGGGGGTTGATAAATCACAGAAGGTAGTTCATCAATGCTTCTTCCGTTCCGATCAAAACCGTCCCACTTCCAAATTTATACGTACCTTAAGAGTCGTGGATGATGATCGGGGAGGGGGGCTGAGTGAGTGAATATTAACGACGCACCATTCAGTTACTCGACGTCTTTTGGTGACGAAACTCGTAATTTATAATCATGGTCAAGTGAGGAAGATGACATATGAGCTTGTACTCCTCTCCTAATTTCCACACCAACGAGATGGTGATCGGAAAATAATTTAAGTGATGAAAATACCCTGTGTTATACAAATTATGGAAAGGATTTTATTATTATATCATTTACAATGTATAAATAGCAATTCAATTATGTGTACTTGTTCACAATATTGTTGTACACGATTGAAGAGTAATCATAGTCGTGAATTGTATTGAGTTGTGTGCTCTAATCCTGATGCCACGGGGGTGAGTATTTATTTAACGCCACACAAGGCTATGGATGAATGACCAAGTAATTTGAACCTTAGTCGAGTGATGAGGACGAGCTGTGGCTCCCTACATTACAACACTACATCGCAACACACCAATGTAAAAACTTTGAACCACGACACATTTAGCGTGAGCAGCCTCTATACGTGGCAGGTCTTCAATAGCATCAGGAATCGAACCTGAGGTTCGACAACGATGGTCACGAGTTCGTAACCATGACCACTAGGCTACTACGGCTCCTGGTGCCACTAAAAACTATGAGAGGGTTGATGCATGTTAAATATGTCCCGTCTGATAGAGTGGTTAGCGACGCTGACTGCTGTGCCCTAGAGCCTGGAGAAGGCATGGATGTTTGTAAATATATAATGCCTTCGCGGCAGGGGGGATACTCTAAATAACCGTCGAGCCACAAGTACTCTCGTGAGATTGGTGAAAGGAAAAGAAACGAGGAAGCCCATCCTTAGGGTATCCATCGTCAGAATTGGGGTAGAACCGAGCTATGGTGCTCAAAGCTACGGATAATGACAGGTGTATATCTAGCTCTTTTGCGACGATGAATTCCGAAGGCTTTGATCTGACATTTTCAGACATGTGGCATTAGAAACGAAAGCAACAACAAATAATTCTCAGTTCAAAATCCTCATGTTGGCATGTCAGTCTGTAGCCTGGAGTAGCTACGTTAATAAACAATTAAGCTCGAGATCATTTTTTAATTGTTGTAGAAAAACCTCTAAAACCAGGATAGTAAAAAATTAAAATGTTTAAAAAGAATATTTTATCTAAAAAAAACTACCTTCTCTCTCTTTCTCTCTCTCTCTCACACACACACACACACATACATAAGTAGAAAATTTATTAATACATACAGTTACAAAAATAATTTTCAAATGTTCTAAACATAATGCTATTAACGCGCAGTAACTAAAAAAAGAGTTTCTGGGTGATTTCTAACAAATTATTTTACGGGAAAAATGACAAATGGCGCAAGGTAAAAGTATTCTGGTTATAATTTAAAGAAAATATAGGACTAATTTTAAGGATTATTATTTTACATCAATTTAATAAAAATATATTTAAAACTAACTTATCTTATACACTTACATCTTAAAAGAAATGCTAGTCTAAATTCGAGAAATATTACATAAACAAATTATTTCATTAGACAGCAACAAATTCATTTAATACATGTAAAAGAATACATCAAATATAAAAATGATTTGTTGCGTTAGTTTAATCAGGAAGTACTGAGAAATGTTCATTCATTCACACAGAAATTATTAAACTTATTTATTTCAATAAATTTAGAGATTCCTTAAGATTAAAATTATATTTCAGAAATATCTCTAGCAAATTACGAATAAGATATTCCTTTTAAAATTATAAAAGGTACAAATTAGTTGGTCCACATTCAGATGAGCAACAATGATTCTTCCTTTCTTCTCGTGAATTTCAAACAAAAAATGTGCGTTCAAATGTGCTTACTATATCTCTCAAGCAAATAGTCCATTGTTTCTATGTAGAAAAAAAACAACTAATAAAAATAAGACTAGAGAATTTCGCATTCTAAAATGGGGATTGTGTTGACCCAAGTCTGGCGTTTTTGAAAGAATAGTGCACTTTATGTAGAAAAGTTTGCAACTGGGAATTTTATTCGGCTTTCAAACAGGCATGTATGCTTTATATGTATAGTTTAGTTTATTTATAACACCATCCACCATCATATTCACCCAGACACAAATATCGCCTGCTACGCTGATGATATTGCTATATGGCACTCACACAATGACATTACAGAATCGGAAAAGACCCTAAACACAACACTGAAAGGTATTGCTGAATGGGCAGAGAATCTTAAATTAACCATCAACGCAGAAAAAACAAACTACTGCATCTTCTCTACCGATAGACGACACAGAAGCAGTTTTAATGCTAATATCAAAATACAGAACTCTCAAATCAAAAAAGTCGACCTTCCCACCTATCTTGGAGTAACCTTAGATCCTGAACTCCGCTTTTCAAAGCACATCGAACAAACTACCAACAAAGCTCTTGGAAAACTGAATATTCTTCGAAAGCTATGCGGAACTTCTTGGGGCTCAAGACCTCAAACCCTAAAAAGCACTTTCTGCACTGTTATCAGACCGGTTTTAGAATATGCGACCCCAATTTGGACTCCGGCCTCTATTTCTGTTAAGCGGAAACTTGATTCTGTACAACACAGAGCTGCCAAAATTATTATTGGAGCAGTGTCATCAACCAATAATGAAAAGGCCGAACAAGAATGCGGCTTGCCTCCGCTAGAAAGCAGGCGCAAACTTGCCACTATCAAGTTCACTAATAAACTACGCTCATATGGTTTGGACCATATCTCTAGAAGAGTTTTTGATAAATGGAAGCATTCTACAAGGCTCAAAAGATCTTCGACTCTCCAACTTGATAGTGAATTCAGAAAGAACTCAATTTGGATCATTCCTCCTTAGAGTTCCTTCAGGAGCCCCTCATTCAAAAAACCCACCAAAGAATACCTGTTTCGAATTGGAATTGCTGCAGCCATGTTCCAAAAAAGAAGACCCTGTAACTCTCAGACAAAAAGGACTGGAAACGATAGCAATACTCTCTCAAGATAACTTTGCAATCGCCTACACTGATGGTTCCTCAGACAGATCCCTCAGCAATGGAGGTGCCGGAATCATCTTACTCCTCCCAGATGGTAATAACTACAAACAAAAAATTAACACAGGCATAATCGCCTCAAACTTCACAAGTGAACTCGTGGCAATTAGAGAGGCCCTTTTATTATATCAACAAAACCCCCATGTTATTGATTCTACAGAAGGATTAGTAATCTTCTCAGATTCTAAATCCGCTATAGAAGCCATAAGAAACGGAGAGACTAACATCTCCTGTGATATTATTACCCTTCTAGAACAGCTGCACAACAAAAGAAAATCCTGTATCCTGCAATGGATACCCGCACATGTCAACATTGAGGGTAATGAATGTGCAGATAGCCTCGCCAAAGAAGCTAGAGACATCGAACATAAGTGCACCACCATCACACTTGATGATGCTAATGCAGTAGCCAAACATAGAATTATGAATCACACTTTTAAAAAACCCCTAGTTACGGAATTTGACTGTCCCCGAATTATAACATCCACAATTGCCAGATTGAGAACTGAACACCTTAAGGGCATGAAGATTCACCCAGACAAGACAAGATCATATGTTCAATGCAAACACTGCCCAGATCTTCAACTGACGCCCAATCACATCTTGGAATGCCCAACCGTCGCAACAAAGTTACTAAAAATGGGAATGGTCCCTCTGAGGGACTCTTTGTGGGAACTCCTGTACAGCCCTGATGCTCCCAGAATAGCAGAGGCAGTGATCAAGACTTTCGACGGAATCTAGTGATATCTACTGCATTTATTCATGGACACGAGAACAACAACAACAACAGTTTATTTATATGTTACCATTAAAGTGTGAAAGATAGAATAACTAGGTATTTCATGAAATAACTAGACAAGTCAGTTAAAGTATGTAAAATGTTTGAATTCTACGATTTAACTAGGTATTTATTCTAAAAAATAACGATTATTTGATCGTTAAAGTATGAAATACAGCACTCGAAAGTTCTTTGAACCTGTTCTAGCTGCTTCAGGAAGGATTTTTCCGATTAGAGACTAGAGATGGCCGAGTAAAATGATTGTACTCAGAATATCAATTCCGTATATGTCAGTGAAAATTAATTTCCATTGAAGATGTTCCATATATTGACACAAAGTTTTGATCCGTTGCAATAGCTCAAACTTGCGGTACTGGACGAGGATTTAATAAGCGCTCGTGGAAAAAAAATGTGTAGTGGTAAAACGTATGCTTGTTTCAAAAATAATAAACAGTGCAATCCAAAGTGTTATCAGAGTAATCCTTGATCTAATAAATAATGAAAAGAAAAGGGAAGGTATCTCAGGAAATTTAAATTAATATTCTCTTACATTTTTGTATTAAAAATTTACTCAATGTTTTTATGAAGCAACAGTTTTCCTTCCCAGCATGTATTTTTATTGATAATATTTAAATATATTCTATTTTTGAAACATATTCTTTTCCCCCATTCTGTTTAACTAATGTTATCAATATGAGCAACAATAAAAACTCTATCATCTGCTTTTCCTTATTATTTATAAACTATTCATCCGCAAAAGAGATAAAAGGTATTTTTCGCTAGATTTTAGCTATTTATGATCAAATAGTTTATAAAATAACTTCGAAATTGTTTATTTTTCACTTTAATGGTCTATCCTTAGTTATTTCATAGAATATCTAGTTATTTCATGAAATAACTAGATAAAGTATGAAATTTTTCATCTATTCTATACTTTAAGTGACTTGTCTAGTTATTCTACGAATTAACTGAATTATACACTTTTCTTATTTATTTATACACAATTATATCCAGTGGCTACAGTATTCCAACACAGGCAAATTAAAAATCGAAAATCTCTCAAGTAAAGCCAAAATTAATTTCCTCTACCATCAGCAGAATATTTTAGAATCAATTTTCAAAGATGAAACTCCAATTTTATATGAAAAGGGCATAGATAAAGTTGAGCTTCATATGGAAAAAGCCTATAGTCACACATCTGCTGCTTATTTAGTAAAGAATCAGAAAAAGGAATAAAGTGTATCCCATTTGATGAAATAAATGCATGTAAAATCAACTTACCTTTCTGCAATGGACTTTTGTGCTTTCGGTTTATTAAAACGAATCTTAGGGAAACAACATCATCCAAAAACAGTGAACGGACTTTGGAAAACGGTTCAAGAGAGATGAAATAAATTTGTATGACAGTAATAAGAAATATTCTACTTTCATGAAAAATTCGAGCTACAGCTATAGTCAAGAATCATGGCTATCAGACAGAAGCAAATTTCCACAAAAAATACGGCATTTATAGATAAAAAAATAACAGTCAAAATCGTTTCCATAAAGTTTGAACGACCTTGCGTATTTAGGACAATTGAAAGCTATTTCCAATTGAAGTCTCATTAACATTATATAAAATTTTTGAAGGGTGCTCAACAAAAAATCCCTATATGAATATGAAAAGTCCACAAATACGAAAAACCTAAAGATGCACTACTTTCCTCAATTAGATAAAAATTGGAAATTTTATAAAATAGAAAAAAAAATCACTTTTTGTATTTCATGCGCTACAGATAGAATCCCACATTCACTTTAATTGAAACATTTTTTATAAAAGTCTGTTTGTTCGTAAATGAACAAAACTGCATAGATAGAACGAACATAAATAAAATCTCGTTACATTTAATCTGTTGAGTAATTAAATCACTGTTTTTTTTAACTTCAATTACATCTATGACTTTTAGATTATGTAAATCAAAACGAAATTCGCACTATTTACATAAAAAATTAATAATTATTACATTAATTAAATAAATATGTAACGAATTCTAAAATACTGTTATTTCTGTTCCGTAAAAAAGTGGTATATGTTCGTGATATAAAGCATGTGCTATCCGAAGGAATTTCCGTAGAATCGCTTATAATGTATTTACTTTTACAGCTAGTCAAGACAGCAAAGAAAGTCAGCTTTTTTCCCCTTCTTTATGGAGAGAACAGGGATTTTTTCTTAATTTTTCCTTTTTACATCGAGAAAAGATTTCAGAATTTACTTAACTTCACTATATGCATACATATTCCCCTGTACAAATATGACAGAAAACTGGCATGATATTTACAAAGAAATGATCGAGTCCGTTACTAGAAATTAAATTATGTTAAATCAATTGTTCCAAGTGTGTTGAAGCAGATGAGATAGAGAAAGGGGGAAATATAATTATCTGCAAAAAATAAATTAGCGGATCAATAGTTTTTTTCTATGTCAACAATAAGTAATTAATTTCCTAAGGGGCAGCTGGTAAAATGACAGTTTGAGTTGGTAGAGCTCTCCTTCTAAAAGAAATTATATTAAGAAAAGTTTTTTATATATATTCGAGTGTATTCAAAACAAATACTCCTCAATAATGAATTGAATAAGGAGGGGTGAATTTTTTTAAAAGAAAAATTCAAAGCTATATAATCGAAGTTAAAACTAAAAATACTTCGTGATGACAACGATGATAATTATGAATATTTTTTTTCCAACTGTGAAAAAAAAAGGTATGGAAATTTAATTAAAAATTACTTAAAACAATTGGAAAAAGTTCGGGGTTTATTTATTAAATCAATATCAAAGCCAAATTTTCTGGCAAGTAATGATGTTCGAAGTTATTTAGTGAATTTAATTTTCATTAAAAAAAGAAAGAAGTGGCTTCATTATAAAAATAAGTTACTTAGAAAAATTAGAATTACAAATTCACGCAAGGAAAAGGCTAAAAAATATTTGTAATATTTGCATCATTAATATGCATTACATAATATTTATGAAAAGCATTTGTTAATAATAAAGACATTAAAGTGATAAAAAAAATATTTTTTTCTTCTTTAAATGAACAAATTAATAGTAATGATTTTGGATATCTAATCAAAAAAAAATATTTGTATTAAAGACAGAAATAAAAACTTTACTAGAAATATTGACGAGGAATGTCGTAATTTTGTTTGTTAACATCACGCTGTAGCACCTCTATTTCTTAACTTCCAAACCACGACAATGTGAGGATTTATATAACTCCCGACAGATTTAACATTATCAGTCCTTCTCTACGCATTGGATACTGGATCTCGGGACTCATACCTCCGACATTAACAAAAACAATGTCGGTGTCACCCATGACTCATTGTAATTTTGAGCCTTGGTCAAATAACGAGGATGGCACAGGAGCTCGTATTTCCCCATCATTCCATTTTATGAATCAATTCATTTGAATGTGGTGCAGCCTCATTGTTCCCCACGACAAGTTCTCGATGCCACCAGAACTCGACATTTCCGAAATATCACCGATAAAAAAGACCCACAAGACAAAAAGCCCAATATCAATAATTTGCTTAATATAGCTGCAGTTCAGGGCAGATTATTTTATGCAGAAACATCAATTCATTAGTTTTAGGAAAATTTAAAATCTAAATACATGAAATGTTAAACATAGTTAATACTTATTATTCAAAAGAATTATTTTTTTAAATAATAAATTATACAAAAAAGTATTTAATTTATTTCAAGATTGTCTTTGAAAAATATAATTGTCACTAAAAAAGTGTGATATTGATAAAATTATTGAGAAATAGAAGAAAGACAAGTAATATAAAAAGAAAAATTAAGTCAATTCATACTTAGTTCAACAAAGAAAATTTTTGTTTTAATTAATTAAATTTAATTAACGAATTAATATTTGAAACTACTGCATGAACATCAAGTGCCATCCACTGCACGTTTTAAAGAATATATATATTAAAGGCCAGGAAAAAAATTCCTTATAAAAATTTACTAGCACCATCTATTTGTGCTAAATCTAACTTCGTCGGAAATAACGCAAAATAAATTTAAAATCAAAAAAAAATTTCATTAAAGAATTAATATTTGAAAAAATAGTATTAACGTCAAGTGTCATTTACTACAAATTTAAAAAAATGTATTTGAACTTCAGTGGATGAATAAAAAGTATTTTGTTAATGAAAAAAATTTGAAAATTTGAAAAAGATTTGAACAAGATATATATATATATATATATATATATATATATATATATATATATATATATATATATATATATATATATAGGGAGAAAGTAATCTCACAGTGGCGCACACAAGGGGGTCTGCCCCCAAGCCCTTGATTTTTTTCCGATTGATTATAAGTCTAAGTATATAGTACGTACGTAACATTTTATTAATCACTTGTTATTAATGACTAATTTTATTAATTAATGCTAATTATTTATTCAAAAATAAGTTTTTTACTGTGTTTTGTTCCCGAAAATCGACAAAATCAAAAGAAGCATGATACAAGAATGGTGAATTTTCGACTACGGACAAACCCTCCCCTTAAAAAATTCCTGTGTGCGCTACTGAGTAACCTAATAGTAGAAATTAAATAAGCATACATTCAATGTTCCACTCCAATTTTGAATTTTAGTTCTAAGGCATATTTGTAAGAGTTCATTATTTGTTGAGGGAACGATTTCTTTAATTTAGTTCGTATTCTGAGGCAACACTAGCGTTACCGGTGGCAGTCTTTATAATTTTGTACCATAGACAAGTGACGTGGACGACAACGGGGCTGGACCTTCTCCTAGCTTCCACACCATACTAACGGGGAAAAAATTCAATCCTCGACAAATTTAACATAAATCAGTGGAGGTTCTTTAGAGGAACTAGAGCTCAAATACCCGTGAATCGACATTGGAGAGACTAAAAGTAAAGTTACGAATTTTGTGTAATGAATACTTAAAATAGTGTAAATAATTCATATCTGAAAGTGTAATACGTTAATATTACTTTCTATTGCAATTATTTTGTGCTAAAACTGCAGTATTCGCAAGCAATGCTGTTCCTTACATTATAATGGCAATTCAATGATAACTTGGCGAAATGTTGGCGATAGAGCCAAGTGGGCATCATTTTTGGTGACCATTTTTTATCAGCTGGAGACCATTTAGGCGCTTCTGGAAATTACTGGAGGAAGCTACTACTATCGCAATCTATGACTTAAGCAGATTTTTCGAAAAAATTCCATGCGGACTATAAATAGGGAGTCGCTCGCCGAAACGGAATTACTACTGTTTTGACTTTTGACGAGTCGACTAGCGATTATAGTTATTACTTCGGCTGTTGTATAAAACGAATGAGGAGTGATTATGAATAATCTACAGCATACTTGTGGTTTACACACTGAGAATTGTGTCTCAGCTCTGTAGAATGTGTGAAGACCTTCTGGGATCCTGTATTTCAAGGATTGGTTTTCTACAATAAATTTTCAACGCTTCTGAAGAACTGTCTTGCTCTTTGAGACTTATAGCATAAAATCCTCGAACCTCGATCTACGTAACAGAAATATTAAAGCGAAAACAATTTAACGAAAAATCTGATAAATATGAAATTATTTAAATTTTTAAACAGAATTTAAATATTGTATTTTATCAATGTTATACTTCTTTATTAAATGCTATAAAAAAATTTCAAAATTTTTGCGTGCGTGCCCAGAGATTGGACAGTTAAATTTCTTTTATTTAATTAATTACTATTTTTAACAATATATTTACATACCTGGCTACTTTTGAAAGCCTTAGTTTGAAAAAAGCATACAAATGAATAATTTTTTATATCTATCGTTGGTTATATTAGAACAGTGATGTTCAACTACTTTTTGTTAAAATTTCTCTATTCTAAAGTAATAAAATATGAATAAATCCATACCTAAATTACATATTTGATAACTTTTAGTTTAACTCCGGCATAGAAGTTTTACCTACTTTTGTGCAAAATATTATTATGATTGAAGTATTTTTAATCAAAGGAGAATGTTTTGGAACTATGTAATTTTTTTTTCATTTCTTTTTGCCAAAAATTTCATTTAAATCATTTTTTTATTATAACATGCATAAAAACAATTTTATATTTATATTCGAATTCAGTTGACACTAAATATGAACAAAATTATCCATTTATGTACTTTTTCAAACTTACGATTCCTAACACACACACACACAGTCAGTCACCTTAACTAACATTAACTTTATTACAATTTAAAATGTATTTAACTTTTTATAATTCACTAGTATACTGAGTTATACATTTAAATTTGCAATTAAGGCACTTTTCTGTATTTGCTTACGGATCTCCCCCATTAGGAACTAGATAAACACCATCTTAAGCAAACAACAACGATGATAAGTACTCTCAAAATCATTATTTAGCCCGCCATTTACTCTTTTCTTCAAGGGGGTAAAAATCTGCACTCGCCAGTTTTACGACCCTCTCGGAGAAGCAGCGAACAACAGCAATAGAACACACGCACATTTGACGCAGACAACCAAATTCGATGAAGATAACGCAACACAAACGCGGGATTCATCAAGCGTAAAACTGAAATGGCTTTTCACATCTCGTAAAAATAATGAAATCACGAAATAATGGAATTGCGAAAAGCGCCCCAAGAAACAAGGGGCGGCGAAAATAATCACATAAACCGGGCCTCCTTATAACCGCATTAACTGGCATAAATCGCCCGGAACGAATCCTTTATTGCTTAAAACATCACCTTTAGGGCGCCATTGTAAAACGCAGAATCGATGAGCAAGGAACTGTGGTCTCAATTATAATCCATCTAAGGATTTGCTTAAGATATCTCAGTTGGATGTAGGGGAAAAAACTTTTTGAGGAGGGGAAAACACGGTGGATCTAATTGCATTAAGATTTTAAGGGATCGAAGGGATTTTATGTGTAAGAGCCATCAAGATTGGTTTGTGGGGAAAGTGTAGGGATTTTTTCGTGGTGTGAACGGGATTGGAAACAGTGGATTTGACAGTTCTTGAGAGAAAAAGTGTGAGATGAGGATGGATGAGAGATGGCGATGGTTTAAAAAAACGAGTTGAAGAGAGTAAAGGGATAAAAATGGATTTTTATGGACGAAAATTTTGAATGAAATATTGGCAATTAAACTGATTAACAAGAAAAGAGAAAAGCTAAAAAAAAGATATTGTTGAGCAAATAAAAAATACAACTTTTGTGTTGTACATTTAAAAAGGAAATGTACATTTTTTTTGGGGAAACATATTTTATAGCGTTTTTTGTTGTCCTGTACTTTATTATAAGTCATATTAATTACAATTTAATAATTCATTATTATTACTTCTTATAAATAATTTATAAAACTGTTGTAAAGTACTGTGAACAAATTACAAAACTTTTTAGAGACAGTATTTCTATATTCCATAATACTACAGTAATGTTTGGCGATAAATATCTATATTCATAATGCATTATTAAGGTTCCGACTACATTCGGAACCATAATTTTATGGAATTGTCTTGCGCACCGTATAAAAATATTACAAGTGCTTAAGCCGCCATACTTGAGAAGAGACTACATTATTGGCGTTGTTTCCAGATATTTATTCACCAACATTTTGAGCGGAACAGTTTTCTCCGATGAGATACGTTTCCATTCCAGTGGCTTCGGTCACTTGCAAATGCCCCTCAAGAATGGCCGACTAGAAATCTCCATTCATTAATGCAAAAACTTTACATGCTCAAAACATTGGTGAATAATGTGCTGTATCTCGATTGATGGACCCCAGTTGTTTTTGGTAAACTCTATTGATGTCATTCTATGCAGAGCTTTCAAAAGAATGTGTTGCATTATTAAGAATAAATGGCCGAGATTTTCGGTTCCAACAAGACGGTGCAACATGCCAATCAAGAAACTGGACATACTTCAAGAATTTTTTTAGTAAGAGGGGAATTGACTCATCTCAAAAAAATTTTCACCACTTCATTCCCTGACTTTGTTCTTTGTGGATATTTAAAGAAAAAAATTACGAAGATAATTCCCAAACAACAAATTATTTGAAAACTGCCATTACTCAAGGGATTCAAAAAGTCCCTTCTGGCATTTTGAAACACGTTTCTAATAAAATATACGTGATGAGTTTTGTCTCCAAGAAATAGACGGACATTTTAAACATTTATTAGAAAAGTAAATTCAGTTTTTTTCACTGCGTTATATTAAAAGTGCTTTTTCCACCATTAGTTTTAAAATGATTTGTTTCAAACTTGTTGGTTCTCTGTTTAATGGAGCTTTTAGATAATCCAGTATAACTTAGTGATATATAGCTATATCGTAAGTTAAATAATAACGAGCACTGTTACTTATGATTGAAATTAAAATCATTAACTATTAAAATTTTAGTAACCTTTCCCTTCCAGGACAGTAAGGCTGCTAAGAGTAAATATTAGTAAGTGAATGTTTATTTTAGTTTGTTCAAGCGTAATATAAAAAAAATTACAAGTAAAATTTATAACAATGAGTAGTTAGTTTTTTTCCAAATGTGTCGATTGAATTAAAATCAATACGTAATTTTATCAGGCATTCTCTCAAATATATTTTATAACTACACAAATTTATGCTTACCGAATCACGTATAAAGTGTCAGAAAACACAGAGATATGTTATTACATAGAACAATAAACTGAAATAAGTGAGATAAATAACACAGCTCGCGAAATTTTAGCATTGAAGTCAACTTTTTTTCTTCCTAAGTGTTCTTATTTACTTAATTACGTTCGGCATACCTATTTCGACATTATATAAACAAGTAATATAAAAAAAAATTTAAAATCAATTCCTACTTAGGTCAGCAATAAACAATTTATTTTAGTTACTTCTTATTAAATAGTTACAATTAATATAAATATGTTTATACATATGACAGAATCACAACATTAAGAGTCAAAACAGAAAACGATTTTCCTTGCAATTTTATATTTTCCTTTCTATATAGGGTATTGGACTATTTTTTACTGTTTATTCATTAATTAATTATTCTAATAAAATAGTACTGTAAAAAGGAAATCACATTCTCAGAAATAATAGCCATTCCAGGTGGAATTCAGATCCACGACCTCCGACTTAGAAGCCCAACGTGCTGTCCACTGCGCTACAGGCCACAACGACCGAGTTTCCTTTTTATATATGGTGTTGGACTCTTATTATTGTTTGTCACTATTTATTTAATTTTTAATTTAATTAATGAAATAACATTTGAAAAAACTATTAACATCAAGTGTCATCCATTACAAGTTTTAAAAAATGTATTTGAACTTGAATGGATGAAGAGAAAATATAATTTATTAATGATTGAAATTTTGAACAACATACTTATATGTATAAATAAATAAATATATACATATGGAGAGAAAAAAAAAGAACTAAGAGTATAAACTGAAAAAAATTCAGATACGGCAGATATAAATAGATACGACACAATCACCAATTTTAAAATAAAGAGAAAATGTTTCCCTATTCGTAAAAAGGTTTAAAATGAAATACAGGGAAATACGTTAAACGCGAAAACGCTTAAGACGAAATATCGATTAGCACGAAGTAACACAGCAGACCGCGGATCAACTACTATGTATTTTCATGCATTTTTTTCGCTCAACAGGAACAGATGGAGAAGGAAGGTATTAAAATTGAGCCAATACTTATAGTTACAATTTCTGTATTATTTTACTGTCCTACTTTATCATCGGAAGAATTCCTTACAGTAGATGATGATTTTGTGTGTACAGCTCCAATTATAGCAGACAAAAATATTTAGGAGTTGGTTCAAAACTCAAAATATCATTAGTGCAGATTTCGTTGACGAAAATGAAATGAATAATGTTATTCACGCGTCATCCGAAATGAGGAACATCATGAAATATATGCGCAATTATTTGGACGCACATTCCAATGGTGAAATGAATCACAAAATAGACGACATCGATCAATTTGTTGTAAATTCAACGCTTAAAAAAAGCAAAGAAAAATATAAGATTATATTTCAAAACATCAATAAATATTTTGTCTTTCAAAAGACTTGAAATTTTTTTATTAAATTTTATTAAGTTCTTGTAAATGTCTGTATTTGATTGAATTTTATTAAATCCGTGCATATATATATGTAAATAAAATGTACTCTAATTAACATTATTTTGTGGAATGTAGGTTGTTTTTATGCAATATCCTTAAACACGAACAAATGTCTCAGTTTCGTGTTAAACTATTTTCACTGTACGCAACTTTTTGGTGTGTTTTTAATTAAACAGAATAAAAATAAACAATACTATAAAAGAAGGTGCAGGCTCAATCATATTGATTTGCTCCAGGAGTTGATATCTCAATTCCTGAAAAGATTCAGAAACGATATCGATGATGTGATATATATAAAATCGAAATCAAACTTGATAACCTAAGTCACTACATTTGCGATAATCCGGAAACGGAAGATATCTTTCTGAAAGAAAAACACAATCAGCAAATAAAAATTATCTTCCAGCACAAAACTAGCCAGGAGGCTTATCACTCCGGGCACTTCACTCTTAAAATCCCATAAATATATAGACATTCGACAAGAAGTCTGAAGAAAACCTTTAAAAAAACAAAAGATTCTGAGGAGGAAAAAAAATATTGAGAGAAAGTTAGAGCTAGGAGCGGATCAACTTAGATCAAGCAGGCCTTTACATGGTTTCATATTCTTTTCCCTAAGGGTCAACGTCGTCAGCGAAATCAATCCTCTGGTGAAAAGACGGGCCTTTAAGCTTTTTCAAATTTCTTCTGAAAAGAGGAAGACATTTTGTTTACTTTCCATGTTTATGTTTTTGATTTATTTTCTTGGGGAAGGATGAGGGGGGGAATATCTTCATGATGTAAAAGAAAGAGGGAATTTATTGAAGAGGGAAAGTTGATACCCGTGTGTTATGTCATGATCTCTTCCTGTTTTCGACAATAGTGTACTAAAAATTTCAAAAATTCGAATTTTGCAGAAATGGGCATTCGACAAATGATGTGGAACGTTTTTTGCTGATGGATTTGGAGGGGATCTGGCGGAAGAACTTTCGAGTTTTTCCGGAGGCCATGGAATGAAGAGATTGCTGTTGTTGTTGTTTCCGATCCGCTTTTCACTCAGAAATTCATTTGGAAAAGATGACTGAGTGAAAATCGATAGAAAAATGTCTCGGGCTAAAATGGTAGAGGGAATTTAGAATTGATTGAATCGCTGCTGCTCAGAATCCTCAAGTAATATTCGATCAGTTTTTAATATTCATTCTTCGGATGCTTCCTTTAATTCAGCATTTCTTAACGCTCTAGTTTCTTGCCCAAAAAGGAAACACTATTTCTTCAGCTTCAGTTGCATAATATTCAAGTAAAAATTACAACACAATTGTACCTCAAAGGATAAAAAAAAGACCTTATAGTTATTCATGTGAATCTTTCATTTATGCAACTTTGAATTTAATTTCATGAAAAAACTGTATACATTCCTCAAGGTTTTAGACTGTTTCTCAATTCTGTATTCGTGTATATTGCTACTAAAAGTAGTATTACTCTGCTTACTGAATTTCACCCTTTGTTTTATACTAGCAACTATATAAGGAATATCGAACAATTTTTTATTAAAACTGTAACAAAGAGACTATTTTGAATCAATTGCTTTTTTATGTTGTTGATGTCAACAAAACCTTGTAAAAAGACTGCGAGCGTGCGTGTTCACCAGGTAATCATGACTGTTTCATAAATAATTTAATATTCATACTAATTAGTTTAATATTCATAATAATTTAATAATCATAATAATTTAATAATCATAATTTAATAATCATAATAATTAATTTATTATTCATACTAATTAGTTTAATATTCATAATAAATTAATATTCATAATAAATTAATATTCATAATAAATTAATATTCATAATAAATTAATATTCATAATAAATTAATATTCATAATAAATTAATATTCATAATAATTAATTTAATATTCATAATAATTAATTTAATATTCACACTAAATATTCATACTTATTCTATACAAATATTTTTTCGAAGAATACCGTCACCCTTTCAGTTAAAAGTGAAAATGAGAGAGAAAAAATGATGATAATGAGTTCTAACTGAAGCAGTAATTAGAAATCATTAGCAATAATTGATAAAATAATTCTTAGAATTCATTTTTCATTCATGTGATAAATACATCACAACGAGAAAACATAATTGGGGCAAAAAAAATTGATAAACTATTTTCCTCCAGTTAGATATATTAAAGCCTCTACTTATTATTCACAATTAATTAATTAGGCAAAATAAAAAAAAATTCTTCGTAGTTCACATTTATTAACCCACATGTATGCCATGTTGTCTACGGTTACTTAATTATCAAAATGGAAATTAATCTTTTACTTCTGAAAGTGAAATATTATTGTACATATTTGAACATTTAATGTGACAATTAAATTTGTCAATTTCTGATTGAATAGATTCAGAGAAAATATTCTAAATTAAATATTAAATTCATAATAATCGATTCGATAAACTGTAAGTCATCGGTTACTTGAAGAAAGTGAAAAGAGTCTTCCTAAAAAATTCTTAACATTTATACACGCACCCACATATTACCATATACATATAAATAAATAAAAAAAATACTTCATGAAGGGAACTCGGTTATGTTTTTATTTTCAAATATACATTTGTGATAAAAAAAAGTCTGTGAAATTTTTTTCGAATACTTAGTTGTTGTTTTTTTTGCTGCTTGTATGCTATCGGAATATATATATATATATATATATATATATATATATATATATATATATATATATATATATATATATATATATATATAACGTAGAAGAACCAGCCACACTTTATTCGATCGAATAAAGAAGCCCATTCATCCTGAAATCGTCTGATCTCGCTCCTTTTTCAATTATGTTGCCATTCACACAAAAATAAACTCCATAGAGTCCCGTCAAAACACGCTACAAGTCGCTGTTATTTTACACGTCCTAAAAATCCATTTCTCTCGTAAAAACAAGACATAAAAAGAAGCAGGCAACTATGATAGGAACATCACGAAAAAGATGGAACAAAAAAAATAATAATAACAGCACTAAAAAGAAAAGAAGGGTAGTCCCGTCAATCATTTTGACATTACTCGGGGACTCTCAGTTCAAAACCTGCACTTATTAAAATCTCTTCCTGCACCATCGAAAAGAGGGGAAGGGATAAACTATGGGGAAAAAAAGAAGGGAAAAAATTGTATTTTCTACGTTACCTTCTTTCCACTACCAGTAATCAAATTTCTTTTCCTTGAAAAGAGCCCTAAAAGCATCCTAAAATGAAAGTGAGGGGCATATAAGGCTAAAGGGACGCGAAAATGAAAGTCGACGTTTCTGGCAAGATAAAAAAAATACGGCTTGCAGGAAGTTTTTAAAAAAAGCTGCATTATTGCTAGCAGCTTTCTTTTTTTTTCTTTCTCCTGTCCTCTACTTTTTTTATTTTCCTTACCACTTTTACTCCACATTGTAATGGTTTTATAATTTTCCTGAGCTGAATGAAGGACAACCCTGTTCTCTGCACCAAAAACAAAGGACAGAGTTTTCGGGACACAATGGAATTCCTTTTTAGGGGTGGATTTGTATGCAACATGTGGCTCAAGGGACGAGTTTGGGATGCACTTTTTTCGAGGGGGAAGAAAGAGGACTAAAGACCACCGGCGTGAAATTCAAATAGAAAAATTTTCTATTTTTATCCTGTAGAAGGTGCCTTTGTGAGAGGAAGGTTAGTAAACGTATTTCTTTGTTGGTAATATATGCTAAAAGTACGAATATATCTAGTTCTGCGAAGATCCTTTTTCGTGGCGGCGTTTTTCTTTTGAAGTAAAGTTCCCTAACTCGAAAATAAATTTTGTTATTTAGTTACAGCAAAATAAAAATTAAATCACAGCATTACAGCACTTTTCCCTCTTAAACACTTAAATTGGTCTTTTGTGCCATTGTCATTATTTATGCACAGCTTTGCATAGAGAAAAACTGTAAGAGGAATTTTTTAGCGTTGTATAATATCAGAGAATAAGTAATGATTTGAAAATTTATATTCGATTGATATGCAAAAATTATCTTTAAGAGAAACAGAAAAATCAACAGAAACAAACCTGATCAAAAGAAATGACAAAAGTAAGAATTTTAAGCGACATAAAGTACTGTTTGTACGTTTTATAATTGCATGTTTTTCAAGATCATCTTTAATTATGATAATTTCAGAATAAATAATAAACAAATATTATTCAAATAGTTATAACTACAGTAACATGAGCTGATTTATAGCTGTATAATATCAGAATACGTACTGATTTAAAAATTTACATTCGATTGATATGCAAAAATTATATTTATGGAAAACCAAGAAAAATCAACGGAAACAAATCCAATCAAATGAAATAATACAAGTAAGAAATATACATATGTATGATATAAAATAATATGTACGTGTTGTGATTGCATGTTTTTCAAGGTCGTCTTTAATTATGGTAATTTCAATATAAATAATAAACAATTATTATTCAAATAGTCATAACTACAGCAAAATGGACAGATGTATACAATATGTGTGTTGTATCAAGTTTGCTTCCTTTTTAAATACATTCATACAAAATTTTAAATACATTCATGCACAAATTTTCCATAATATTGAAAAAGATGTTAGATTATTAACACATTTTTTTATAACTTTCAAAATTCACCTGAGTCTATATGTTAGAAAATACAGAAAGCACCTTATACGAATAAATCATAGGTAATTCTTAATTTGTTAATGGGATTTTAAAGTATGTAAAATTAAAGATATCAAAAAAATGCATATTTAAAACTTTTTCTCCGAATTTAGAAACTATCTCTGGTTTCCAGAAAGAATAAGAGAAAACATTACACTACACATGACCCTCTAGTATTTATATATGACTAAATTTCAGCGTAAAATTTAAAGTCAAAAATATAATATATGCGTGCACTTATTGAATATTTTAGTAAAGGATTTGAATTCAAATGGTAAATCCAGTAAAAAAACTGTAAATCATTACAGTAATAATATGTATTATACGTTAAAAGAACAATGAATTTACCAAGTTCGTTTAAAGCGTTTTCTATCTAATAAAAAGGGAAAAAAATGGTGACTAAAGTTATTTTTATTACATGAATTATTCATTTCACATCACATGATAAACAAATATTTTCCTTCAAATAAAATTATCTGTTCTTTGTAAATTGTTAAATTAGGTATAATTCTAAAGGCAGAGAGCAGATTTTATCAAAACACATGTCTTTCTTTAGTTAATTGTCATATTCAGCAGATGATTTTACTTATCAAAATATGATTCTTAAGCTAAATTTTCTAAAATTACAAAAAAAGAAATTGAAGCAATTATAATCTTTCTAAAATTTGACAGTAAACCATGTATTATATATGTATACTAGCTGGTACACCCATTCTTCGCACGGGTGAACTGAAAAATTAAACAATACAGATTGAAGGATAAAGAAGTTATTAATAAATTTAGTTTACGTAAATTGCAAATTAAACAAAAGAAAAATTTGTTACATAGCTCAGCTGAACAAAAAAAAAGAAGAAAATACCTATGTTAAATTTTAAGTCTGTAGATCTAATAGCTGATAAAGGGTGTTTTTTTTATTTATAACTACCCGTAACTCTCTTGAGGGTCGATTTTTGAAAATAACTTCCTAAGCTGATCTCTGCTCAGCAAAAGTATCACATTGTTACACATTTTGTATAATTAAAGCTTAAAATAGACTAAATAATTTATATCTGAAAGTGTAATACATTAATATTACTTTCTGTTGTATTTATTTTATGTTAAAATTGTAATATTCGCTAGCAACGCCGTTTCTTAAATTATAATGGCGATTCAATGAAAAACATAGTGAAATGTTGGCAATAGGTTGGCAACAGGTTAGTTGGCAAATGTCTAGCTACTTTCATAGCTCGAGCTTTATTAGAAATTTGGGGAAGATTAGACTTACGCTTTCACGGCATAGTTCTTAGTGGGTACTTTTTCTTCACTCCCAAAAAATACTTTGGCTGGCCTTGTCACGAGTTCGAGCCTAGTACCACTAAAGACCCGCCGTGTAGGGGTGCGATGCAAGTTTACCCTTTATCTACCGCATTATGATTTACTGCACTTTTTTCATGCAATATTTTTTTGATCACTTCATTGAAAATTAAGGGATATACATAAACAAAGTACTTAACTTTGGGAAATTTAATCCGTTAGAGCTAATTAATTAATTAAAGATATTCCACTATAAAATTAATTATATACACCGTTCACTTAAAAGAAATAGTTAAATCGTTTTCTAAGGTCTTCATTAACATACAAAAACATAAGACACTTACATTTTGACATGAACTATTTCTTCGGGACAAAAATGATAATCTTTGCATTACGCTGAAAACGCAAATTCTGCTACAAAACTATTCACCATCCACGCTAAAATACTCATCATAGAACCCGTGCTTCCTTATATCTTGGAAGAGTGGATTTCAAAGAATATTCCTGCTAAGTGTTGGTAGAATATTCCTTCTAAGTTGGTGTGGTGTGGGTAGTTAGGAGAAGGTGATGCCAGCTCAAGTGTCGTGCACGTCACTTTACCATGGCTCAAAATTACGTGGTCCGTCACCAAAAGCCCTCATGTAGCTGAACAGTGCGATGTTAATATTCACTCACTCCAAAAAATATAGTACAGTAGTTATAATTTTTAAACTTAAACACTTATTATTTTTAAACTCGCCTATTCAATTAAAATTATAGCGTTATAATTAGCTACTAACCACAAACAAATTATACAAATTTGTCCAAATGATGTAGTGTGAAAGACAAAGTTTATCTACTTTAAGTACCAAAAACGATAAATGTCTTTATTTTGATATAAGGATCAATTTGTTACTATAAAATGTGCATAATAAAATCATAACAAAAATGTACATAGAAATAAATTATTAATTTTTATTGTATTATTTTGACGATAATGGGTTACCCATGAAAAAAAACAATAGTAGCTTTTCAAATAAAGATAGATTTAAAACAACCTCTCCCTTCAAAAATTCAGATTTATTCTAAAATAAAAAATAGGGATTACACTGATCACCGGAATAAATTAGAAGTGAGCGCCTTGCGTAGACAAAACAAAAAGGGTTTCTTCACAAATAAAAGATATATTTATGCTGCCGCGGGCTTTTTTGCAGCGCACGCCAGAATTGCTAGCAGATGGCAAAAATGTTTCCTACTTACTTGACAAATATCGTTATATTTTGGACACTTCACTTAATATCTTTATAAATTACAGCATATGTGTTATTCTGATGTATACGCTATATCACTGTAAAGTTTCATTAAAATCTATTCAGTTGTGTTTGAGTGAAAAACGACCAAACATCCAAACAAACTTTCACATTTATAATATTAGTAAAGATATACGAGGTTTGGGGCATAAAGCATGGCAACTATTTTTTTTCTTGTAGATATGTGAATGGATCACGAACGTATACGTGTCGTCTGGAAGTTCTACAACCACAGTGTGTACGCAGAACAAAAGGTGGCTCTGTGATAGCTGATAGTATCGCAGCGAAAGTGGTGAAATCAGTCAGTGAGTAAATGATGTGTGAGAGGGAAGAAACCTGTTTTGAACAGCCCGCTTACATCAAAATAGCCGTTCCCCGAGGGAAAAATGCGATGGAATGTCACAATGAATTTGATCTGACCCTATGACTTTGATCTCATTCCCAAGATTAAGGAACCAATACGTGGTTGGCAGTTTGCAACCCGAGAGGACATTGCTAATTCTATGCGCCAACAGGTGACCCGATTCACACTTGGTGCGGCAAATGCTGAGATTGGTATTCAGCACCTCCCGCTGCGTTGGCCACGTGTGATAATAGTAGCAGGGGACTACATTGAGGGTGTTTAGGCCTAGGTTTGCCATGTCAACTTTATGTGTACTGTGTTGTCATTCTTTTGCACCGTGAAGGCCATATTGCCCTGTATACTCGAGTAATAAATTAGTGCTATTCGCTGTCTTCACATGTAGTTAACACCTTGTCCTCCCGTAGGAATATGTCACATTTTCCAACCGGACTGGTATTTAAAAAAAAATAGTTGCCCTGACTTTTGCCCCAATCCTCGTATATATGTATATTATTTCCTTCCTCAATGGCTCGACAGTTCAGGGTGGGCCTTGGCTTTCTCAAGAAGCCTTTTACAGGCCAGCCTTACATATATATCAAAATAATGAACTAATAATCTTTGTAGAGGTAGAGGTAGATAATGACATATATATATCGTTTTTTAAATTTAATTTTAGCAGTTACTATTCATGATACTATACATATAATTAATTACAAATATATGAAATTCATCTTGATAAAAAAAGAAAAGCAAACTGGAATAAAATTATAAATTATTTAAATCATGAAATTTCTTAGATTAATAAAATATATTTTATAAAAAGATTATAAGATTTGTAACATTTATGCTCAATTACGGTGCAAAAATATTATACAAACCATCCAAACTGTACCTTATTCAAACATTGAATAGTTACTACACTTAATTATTTAACAAGAATTGAAAGAAAAATTTACTTCTATTTGAGCAAATGTTCCATCCTAAGCTTTATATCAGGTTAGGCTATGATGTAATCATTAATTTAATATTAAGGTGAAGTCGCTAATTTAATAAAGTACTAAGGAAATTTCATAACATTGATAAAGTAACTAAAGCAAATGATTTAACTTAATTATAGAAGAATGATTTTCCTCTTACTCCTATGTATCCTCCTATTTTTCAAGATTTCGATGCTAAACATAATTTCATAGTACATAATTTCAGCGAATAATTCTACTTAAAATAGTTCATTGCATACTTGTAAACTAAATAATAACTAATTTAACACCTTAATAATTTATATGTAAGCTTATTTTCTTTAAATAAATTTACAAAATATTCTTGTTAATTCTAGTTACATTTTATAGCTTGTCTCGGGAAATAATTAATTTTATCAAACAAAAAAGATGTGTTTGATGAAATCAAGAATTTTATGTCTGTTATAGACATATGTAAATTTTAATCGATTCGCATATAAGTAAAATTTGTGTAATACTTGGGAAATATCAATATTGATTTTATTATTATACATTTTAAATTTAAAAATAAGGAATTGTAGTTATTTCAAGTCCAGAAATGTTAAGAGAAGTGAAATGTAAATAATAATATAATGCTAAAAACAGTTCAACAAAATATGGTCCAAACAAAATCAAAAATTTCTTCAATTATGCAAGATACTTAAATTTTAAGTTAAAATGTAATAGAAGTTTTATGCATAAAGAGAAAAATAATCCCCTGAGTATTGATTGAATATTTTTAATAATAAAAATGCGTTGCCAGATAATTAATAATTGTTTGCATAAATATTATTTTCATTCATTGCAGTCATAATTAAAAATTCAAAAGTGATGAAATAAATATCTCTTTTTTAAAAGCAACGATTTTTTGTTCCGTATCATTTTGAATAAAATAATTTTTTTTTCATTGTTTTCAAAAAATTTTCATTTTTTAAGGCTAAAATTTATTAAAATTATCTAAAATTTAAAGAAAGATTTTTGAATTATGATATAAAAATTTAGTTTTATTATTAAAGTAAGAAATATATAACTAAATAATGGTAATAAAAAAATTCTAATAAAAATTAATTTCTAAAAAGAAAATTTACAGTTTTACGGAGCTAATCCAATTAAAATTACAGAGCAAAAAACATTTTGTTTAGTTAGGCTTAACAAATTCATAAAATTAATTCCACAAAAATGAAGCATTTCTTTTAAATTAAAACAATTTATGTATGTTTAATCTGTGGCAACTCGTACCACAGATTCAAACAGTTAAGAAAAATTTCATTTATTTTGTAGTTAGATACTGTGGCAACATTTTTGTATCGATTCATGTTTATTCAATAAATAGCTCTTTAACATTATCGTCTGACTTTGTGCTTGCATACAATTGAAGCTGTTGTATATATGTTTTTTTTTAATTCCAACTATTATATATAGCTCACACTCTCTATATATTTATTTATTTATCTTAGTGGAATTTTGAATCGTTAATAAAATATATTTTAAAGCACTCAATTGAGCTGCAATTTTTATACATGATTATTTTGGATGACAGTACAGTAATTTAATTATAATTAATGAAAATTAATTATTTAACACTAATTATTCAAAGAATTACAAATTCCGCCACTTGGGCATCGTTTTTGGCGACTTGTGTCAAAACTTGAAAGGGTTTTTTTCTTACATTTTAAAGCGCCCATTTTAGCTGCAATTTTCTACACACTATTGTTTTGGGTAAAAATACGATAATTTAATTATAATTAATTAAAATTAATTGACTGAAACTAATTATTTAAATAATTTCAGATACAGCCACGATGGTTTCATTTTTAGCGACTCTAGTCAAAACTAGAAAAGATTTTTTTTTCTCACGTTTTAAAGCATTCAGTTGAACTGAAATTTTGTATACACGGTTGTTTTGGATGACAATACGATACTTTAATGATAACTAATAAAAATTAATTACCACTTAATGTTGTGATTCTGTGATATGTATGTATATTTTTATATTAATTGTAACTATTTAATAAAAAGTAGCTAAAATAAAATTTTTCATTGTGTGTTGATCTAAGTAGGAGTTAACATAAATTTTTTTTTATTACTTGTTTCTAATATTATTCTTGAGAACATTTAGAAAACCCCGTGCACCACAAATTATCATACGGGAGATTACAGAAGTAAGCATGAAGCACACATTATGAAGGAATTTAAAGTCAAGAAAAATTATAATACAAACATCCATGCCTTCTCCAGCATTCGAACCCAGTCCCAACAGCACCGCAGTCGGCGTAACTAACCACTATACCGGATGTGCGGCTTTGTGGTTTGTTTGTGAATAAAAATTTTTGGCATAAAATGTTATATCTTTATTTAGAACTGAAACACACGGATGTCAGACTAAAGAAATATTGGTAATTACGTATTATCACAACACCTGTAGACGATTTAGTCACAAATAATACACGGTATAAGCAAAATAATTATTTAGAATTAGTTCATCCTTTTTAAATGATTAAAAATAACAAGAGAAAACTCTTTTAGATCGTTAAAACTTTTTCTTCTCGTTCTTACATCGCGCTACAAAATGTCAACAACTTTTTGTAGCCAGATCATGAAAACTAAATTTATAAAAACAAAGATATTATATAAATAGAGAAGCAACATTACTCCTTCCCCAGTAATATAGTTACGATACAATATGCAATACATACAAATAAAAGTAAAAATACAACTAATGAGAGTCATAAAATACTATGCAACTAATCTCTGTAACGCACTGGAAACGTTACATGTCTACCAGAGCGTGTAGTTGTTCTTTGGACATCCTTTTTTAGCAAATCTGGTGGCTCTTCTTCAATTTTTCTTTGCACAATCAGTTTTTTGTCGAGCAGAGTTGGTGCATATTCTTATTGTTTGAAATTATCAGGATTATCACCATCAGTTGACAACAAATATGCAGGTTTTAATCTGTCTACAGATATATTGATGTCCTTGCCTTTAATTTTCACAGTAAAATATTTATTGCATCTTTTTACCACTGGAAATGGTCCATCGTAAGGAGGTTCAAGTGATTTTTTTACTCTGTCAACGCGTATAAACACATGTGTACTGTTGTGCAAGTCTTTATGGACAAATTATTTTTGAGAAGGTTGTCGGCGATTTTTTAGTGGTTGTAACTTATCCGTTTGTTTCTGTAATTCTTCCGCAAACGTATCTGTATCCAAGACATTTTTCGGTTTCTCGAAAAATTCTCTTGATAGTCGGATAGTTTGTCCGTAAACCATTTGTGCAATGGTGTAATTTGTGTCACTACGTAGAGCTGATCGTAATCCTAACAATACCGTTGGTAAGGTCTGTGTCCATTTAACTGAGTTATGCTCTCAAAGGGCCGCTTTTAAGGGACGATGGATTCCTTCAATATTTCCATTACATTGTGGATGATAGAATGTTGTTGTGCACACTTTAAATACACAAATAACACCTATGTTTTTAAAGAGCTTAGATCTAAATTGAGTTCCTTGATGAGTTATCACACGGTATGGCAATTCAAAGCGTGAAATCCAGTGATTATAAAGTTCTCGAGCAACCGTTTCTGCCGTGATACACTGGTCTCAAAAAGTTAAGGTACAACCGGGTTTTTGTGTCTAATTTGCAAATGAATGAATGTAGAAACAAAAAATTTGGAGGATATGTGCATTAAATAGTTTTTTATTGAATGCGTCATAGAAATTTGTATAAGTGTATTGCAAAAACGATTTATAACAAAAAAAGCAATCTCTGCGGAAAAGTCCATTCTTGGAGAAAACAGCACATCACAGTGTTATGTGGTAAAATGGCATAAAAACAATACAAAAATGGGTTCTAATATGGAATGTGTGCACCCCTAACTTGAATGCATTGGCGGCATCGATTTCCCATGCTGTTTATTAAGTTGTCGGACACCGGAATAGGAAGCGAAGACCAGACACAGAGTAAGCCTTGTTTCAGCTCATGTAACGACCTTGGAGGAGGATTTAAAGCAGCAACCTCTCTGCCAAGATAGTCCCAAAGATGTTCTATCGGATTAAGGTCTGGAGATCTAGCTGGCCATTCCATTCGTTCCAAACCGTGATCCTCCAGATAATCCTCAACAATCCCAGCTCGGTGAGGTCGTGCATTATCATCCATCAGAATGAAGTCGTTACCAATAGCAGCAGCATATGGGCGGACATATGGATCAAGGATCTCATCCCGATATCTAAGACCAGTTACGGTTCCTCCATGGAACACATGCAGGTCAGTGTGGCCACCGAGCGAGATCCCTGCCCAAACCAGGATTCCACCACCTCTATAACTGTGTCTTTCAACAGTGTTGGATTGATGGTATCTAGTGCGCTGTTCCCTCCAGATCAGTAGACGCCCTGAATCACTCTCCATTTTAAATCTGGACTCGTCTGTGAACAGCACAGAAGCCCATTGTTGCTGCGTCCAAGAAACATGTTCTCTTGCCCAGCATAAGCGGTTCCTTCGCTGTCGTCCGTTGAGGGGAACGCACACAACTGGTCTTCTTGCATACAGACCTGCATTGTGAAGACGATTTCGCACCGTAGTAGCGGAGATCCTTCTTCCTGATGCTTGGAAGTGGTCTGGAACGAGCTGCGGCACAGTAGTGGTTCTTCTCCTTCGTGCCGAAAAAAGCTAGAAAACGGTCTTCTGCAGGTGTTGCAGCTCGTTGTCGGCCTGGAACAGGTCTTCTGGACACAGAATCTTCGGATTGGTATTGATCCCAAATTCGCTGAACAACACTACGAGACACATTGAGACGTCTAGCAACATCAGCCTGCGAATATCCCATTTCCATCCATCCAACTGCCCGCCACCTTAACGAATTGGGTAAACGACGTCTCTGAGACATTTTCTAAACTCTATTGACTATTGTCACCGAAACTGCCAACAACTGTTGAAAATCAACACAACTTACACACAAAAGTACGAAAGCTTGATATTTGCATATTTTTCTCTCACTCATAAATATACGTTCTTTTCTATAAAATAAAAGTTGTAGCAATCGTTTTTGCATTAATGTTTTTAAAGTTCGTTATTATCATTCATGTAAACTATGCATTTTATTGTTACTGCCATTTTTTTTATGGTGAGCTTCGAAAAACATGCTGTACCTTAACTTTTTGAGGCCAGTGTATTTGATAAAGGAATAACCTCTATCCAACATCTGAAGCGGTCAATGCAAAAAAAAGTAAGGCAATTTATTTTTCCTTCTTATACAGGAAATGGACCAATTTTTTTCAACATAAATGACACTGAATAGATCATCTAATTCTCGGAAGGTGCCAATTTGTGAATGTGTATGTCTATTAATTTTATTCTTTTGTCACTAGATACAAGAATTTGTCCATTGGTTGACATCTTTTCGAATGTTTAGCCAAATAAATCTAGAAGATATTTGTTTAACAGTAGGTTTCACACCAGGGTGAGCCAAGTTGTGAATTTTTATTAACATGTGCATTCGAAGAGGCTGAGGTATAAATGGACGAATGTTTGCAGTATAAATATCACACCAAAGTAATTTACCAGAGTCGAGGGGATATTGTTTAAAATTTATGGATGGTTTCAAGCGCAGTTTATTAAGTTCTTCATTATTAACTTGTGCATCAGCAATTTTATCATAATCTATTTCAGCGATGGATTCAATCCTGGATAATGAGTCTGCAACTATATTTTTTCTCCACTAATGTGACAAATATTTGTTGAAAATTGCGATATATATTGTAAATGATGTAACTGTCTGGGTGAAGCTTTTTCATTTGTTTGATGAAAGGCATATGTAATTGGCTTGTGATCAGTATAAATAACACAATTTCGTCCTTCAGGAAGATGTTTAAACTGTTTGATGGAAAGATATATTCCCAATAATTCGCAATCATAGGTACTATAATTTTTCTGTGCTTCAGTTATTTTTTTAGAAAAAAATTAAATCGGTTTCCAACTTCCAGCTTCAAATTGCTATAATACCAATCCGATCGCAAAATTGGAAGCATCGGTAAATAAAGCCAATTGTAAATTAGGGTCAGGAAAGCTTAAAAAAGTAGCATGTGCAAGATCTTGTTTACATTTTTAAAAATTTTCTTTAGCTTCCTCTTTCCAAGCAATTTTTGTTTTGTCATTCTTTTTTGAACCTTTTAAATACTCGTGAAGAATATCTTGATGCTTAGCAGCATTTTTTAAATATCTTCTATAAAAATTATGAAGTCTACGGAAGGTTTTTCAAATCGCGAATTGTTTCGGGATGCTCTGGAAGTGGCTTAGGTCCTTCGGGTGTTTTGAAGTATCTTAGAAATTCTAGATGAGTTGCTCTCAAAGTTGATTTTGAGATATTCACTCGAAGACCATATTTTTGTAAACGATCAAACACAAGCTTCAAATGAGTTTTATGTTATTCTTCATTTTCAGAGGCTACTAGAATGTCGTCCAGGTATGAAAAAACAAATTCTAGTCCAAATAATACTTCATTGACAAAGCGCTGAAAAGTAGAGGGTGCATTTCTTAACCCAAAACTCATAATATTAAACTCAAATAAGCCAAATGGTGCTATTATGGCTGTCTTTTCCTTATCTTCCTTAGCAATTGGAATTTTAAAATATGATTTGAATAGATCAATCTTAGAAAATATTCTTTTCCTTTTTAAAATATGATGAAAATCTTCAATACGTGGAATTGGGTAACGGTCAGGAATGGTTTGGGCATTAGAACGTCTGTAATCACCACATGGTCTAACACTTCCATCTTTTTTATTCACAAGATGTAGTGGACTTGCCCATGGAGATTTAGAAGGTCGAACGATATTATTATCTAACATAAATTTAAATTCTTGCTTGGCTGTTTCTAATTTTTTAGATTCCAATTGACGAGCTTTTGAGTAAACCGGTGGGCCTTTAGTAGCAATATAGTTTTTAACATCATGTTTCGTATTAGTAACTAACAAATTTGGTTTCATTAAATCTGAATATTGTAATAATATATTAGAAATTTTAGATGTTTAATCCAATATGTTAATTTTTTTTTCTTGCAAAATAGAAGAAATTTCACCTTTTACATGAAGGTTAGTTATTCCATCTATTAACTGTTTATTTCGGATGTCACAATTAACAAGTTAAATTTATTTAGAAAATCAGCACCAATTATTCCTTTATCTACTTTAGCAATAACGAAAGGAAGCTGGAACTCACGACGCAGCCCTAGATTTAAAGTTAAAATTTTATGTCCAAAAGTTGGTATTTCTGAGCCGTTTGCTGCATAAAGCTTAAAAGAATCACAAATTTTATTTTTACATGAGGCAGGAATTATTGATAAATCAGCATCACTATCAACAAGAAAGCGTAAACCGGTGTTTTTGTCAGTTACAAATAAACGGTAATTACGGCAATCTTTAAATTCTGTAGCAGGAGAGCTTGCCGTCGAATCTAATGCTTTTCTAAGTTTTCCGATGCCTTATTCCAGGAACATAGACTTTTACATTTATAAGGATAACACTTATTACCAAAAATGAAGTTTCGAGTTTGATTGGAAATTTTAAATTCGCTTCTTGATTTTCTCCTGTTGATGGATAATTCTGAAATCTGTTTCTCCAAGAGGCTGACTTTATCCAGGATATTTTCCATAGCTGAATAAATTTCTGGTGATGAATTTATTTCAAAAATTTTATCTGCCATAACTGACGAATTTTCTAAATTTTCCGAACTAATAACTAAAATATTTTTGATGGAGTCTGGTAATTTATCTAGCCATTATATTCTTAAAACTTTTTCGGAGATATTAACTCCAGCCAACGATTTCATTTTTCTCAAAAGTTGACTGGGTTTCACGTCACCTAATGAGATTCCAGTAAGCATTTCACTTTCTTTGAAAGTACTTAATGGTCTATTTTTAGCGCAAGAACTTTTATTCTTTTTATCACTCTGAATGATATCCCATAAATTTTCTATGAATTTTGTATCTAACTGCGCAACAAGGTAATTAAACTTAGTTTCTTCTTGTTTAATATTAGCAATGGAAAACTAAGCTTCATCTTGGAAAAACCATATTTCAGGTTTTTCTTCCCAAAAAGGAGGAATTTTAACGCTTACCTTATTTGCTTCGAATGTTTCCTGATTCGAATTTGCCACAGCCATTTCATTATTCTCATCCATCATTTGAATATATGCGGGTCACCAGTTTGTAGACGATTTAGTCACAAATAATATATGAGGTAAGCAAAATAATTATTAAGAATTAGTTCATCCTTTTTAAATGATTACAAGTAACAGGAGAAAATTCGTAGATCGTTAAAACTTTCTATTATTGTTCTTACATCGCGCTACAAAATGTCAACAATTATTTGTTGCCAGATCATGAAAACTAAATTTATAGAAACAAATAAATTATATAAATAGAGATGCAACACGCATCTCTATTGGCGCCATTTTTTAAACGAAGCACATGATTACCAATTCATCGCATACGACACATGCGAAATAGGGGTTGCCAATTTTTCAAGTTATCTTGAACGTTGGCGATTGTTGCGATAATACTAAGTACCGAAATATATTATAGAATAAATTTGTGTGTAACACACACACATATTTATAGTCTTAATTTTTATAAAAAATATAAAAGCTAGAGTGATAAAAATTCTTACTATTAATAAATTTTTCTCTATTTTTTGCTATTTAAGAGAAAAAAATATTCAATCTTCTTTATCATTATTCATCAAATGAAATTTAATATTTTCGTTTAATATAAAAGAATAATATGGCAGCTTCTATGCAACATACGATGAATTGAAACTCAAGAATTCTGGAATTTACGGCGTTTTGATTTATAGCGTATACGAAATAGTTTAAATGCATTTAATTTCACACAAAATGTTACCAATTTTTTTTCTGTCATTTTCTTTTGTGATGTAATTTAGTAAAAAAATTAATTCCAAATTTATTGTAAAACGCGTATATTATTTTAAATACTGTAATGGTAAAAATAAAATTACTCTTGATATCTCGACTTAAATATTATATTCTTTATCTCGCTCAAAAGCAAATTTATAATATTTGATTTTCTAAAAGTAACTATCTGGGTCTACTGAGAATATATTGAATGTTTAAAGTATTGAAACAGAATAATCTTTATACAGAAAGAAAATATCAGAACAAATTTAGATACATTAAAAAATTTCTTATTGCATATAGATAGTATTTTAACATCCATAAATCACAAGAGATTTGAAAAGTTCGTTTGTTTTATGTTTTCTGTTTTAACCACCATTTGGAATCTAAATAAAAGTTTTAAAAAAATATATCTGTAATCTCACTTCCTTCCGTTCTTCATCGTTTTCCTCATTTCCAAATGAGATTACCCAGTTAAGTCCTTTATTCCCGTTACATAACTGCATTCTTTGTATTTTTATAAGGGAAATGACTGTTTTAATATTTTTTGAAAGTATAATTCATTTGAAATTATTTGTATTTAAATGTATAAGAACAGAGTTTTTCGAGAATCAACTATTTTCATCGATTAATGTACATTTGATAAAATGCCATCATTAATTAAATTATTTCACTAAAAAAAGAAAATCAGGCTATTTTTAAAACTAACATACTTGTTCTTATATATTTTCTCCACAGTCTAAAAATGGAGTACTTACGTATTATCGCAACAATCGCAAATTCTATTAATAACTCGCCAAGTTGGCAACCTCGATTTCCTATGCGTCGTACGCGCTGAAATGGCCTCCATGTGCTTCGTTTCATAAAGAGTGTTTTTTTTTCAAGGTATAGAAGTTTAAGTTGGCATTACTTTCCAAGATGGCGACCGATTTAACAGCTGTTAAGTGATTTATTCTCAGTTTGGTTTGACAATTCATCATGAATAGGCTCACGCCTGAACAACGCTTTTAGATTCGTCGAATGGGCCCAAAACGAGATTGTCGATGTTCCCGATTTTCATAAGCGAATTTTGTTTAGCGATGAAGCGCACTTTTGGTTGAATTTCTACGTCAACAAACAAAACTGCCGCATTTGGAGTGAAGCTAATCCACAAGTGTATGTCGAAACACCGTTACATCCAGAAAAACTGACTGTTTGGTGCGCTTCATGGGCTGGTGGAATCATTGGTCCGTACTTCTTCAAAAACGATGAAGGCCACAACGTTACAGTCAATGGTTAACGGTATAGAGACATGATTACTAACCTTTTCATTCCTGAATTGAACAATCATGATGTCCAGGAGCTGTGGTTCCAACAAGACGGCGCAACATGTCACACAGCTCGTGCCACAATCGATTTATTGAAAGACACGTTTGGTGACCACCTAATTTCCCGTTTTGGACCTGTGAATTGGCCTCCAAGATCTTGTGATTTAACACCGCTAGACTATTTTCTGTGGGGCTATGTAAAATCATTGGTCTATGCGGATAAGCCACAAACGCTTGACCATTTGGAAGACAACATCGCCGTATTATTGCCGATATACGGCCACAAATGTTGGAAAAAGTCATCGAAAATTGGACGTCCAGATTGGACTACATCCGAGCCAGCCGTGGCAGTCATATGCCAGAAATCATATTTAAAATGTAATGCCACAAGGTTATCTTTCGAATAAAAAAAATCATGTCAATCGAATAATACATCGTTGTTTTATTGCAATTTAAAGTTCTATACCGCTAAAAAAAACACCCTATGTAATGTCACCAATACGTTGTGACAAACGGTTTGGTTGTACGTAAGTACTAAAAATCGTTTTTATTCTTGAAAATCAAAATATTTTTCCTCTGAGTGGAATAATGGGAATTGCCACTTGATTGCTGAGTGAAGAATATTTATTAACATTGCACTATAAAGCAACCTGAGAGCGAATCTATAATCTCTAATCTTCTTACTCCATCTATAATATTTAACTCCCAATTTTTTAATTTTTACTCTTAAATTTTTTTTAGTACCTAAAAATTATTACTAATATATTTTAACTTTCATAATAATGAGAGTCAGATATTTTACTTTATCTTAATTACTTTTTTTTGTCCACGTACAACTAAGTTATTTTTAAAATTTGCATTGAACCCCCTCAACATATTCCTAAGAACCTCCATGGGTCCATGGGTAGCCCTTTGGGGACCTATGGCAAAGATAAGCAAGAACGCTACTTCAGTATAATTAGAGACAATGACTCTAGCTGTATTAAAGATTAAAATGACACTCTAATGTATTTTAAATTTTTAATGTGTTCTTTTTTTCTCCATTTTAAGGTATTCAGTTTTCACTTCCTAATAATAGTGTACAAGTTTAAAGTAACTAAGGGGGGAATTTTTCATTAAAGGAGGTCCTCCTTGTTTCTAAAAAAGAACCTTCAACATGTGGTAAAAATTGAGATTTTAAATGTAGCTTCATAAGTAACAAAATAATAAAACATAGGAAAAGATCTTGCAGGTATAATGAAATAATTGCAAAACAACTAAGAAGTAAATTCTAAACCTTCTTCCTTTTAAATTAGAAAGGATTCATTTAGTCACGCTACAAAAGTTAATTATATTTGGTGCTTATCGGGGTTTTTTATTATTATTATTTCAGTACCTCCATTAAAAAGAATAAAGTAACATTGAAATTCATTGCTTCCCTACCAATGTGTTGGAAGAAATAATTACAATCTACTGTTCTCCTTTTTCGTGGGAACGTCTTGAATCAAAGCAACAAATTTCGCCAATTTTATCGTAAATTCAAATTTTATCAAGCATATATGAAATATAATGGTATGAAAACTCGTGTTGCACTAAATTGGAGAAAAATATAATGGCACTACGATTTCACATCTTCGTTTTTGAGATACGAGATTTGCTTCAGATTTAAATTTTGCCTGCAAATATGAACTGAATTACTTTTCTTAATTTAGTGAAAATGCTACATGATGTTAAAAAAATGTAAATTAATTGTCAATATATAAGAAAAATATATTCGAAAGTGCTATGTAATATTTTTATTACATTCAGTACTATGTATAGAATAATTTGTCCCTTTTAATAAAGAAATTGGAAATGAGGTGAGTAATGAGAACGTACTGTTACTGTTGAGAATTTTATTAAGTTTGAAGAAAAATCTATTACAAAAAGAGCATTGTTGATCGAGACACTGATATCTTAAGGGACTTTGTCACTGAAGTTATTTGGTGATGTTAAAGTTCTTTAATACATCAGTCATATAATCTGATGTAGATCACACCTCTATCACATAAGAAGAAAAAGGAGAAACAGAAGCAGTGCTACTCAAATTTTCAGTATTTGTGATCCAATATCCAATCATAATTTTCATCGACCCCCTCCAAACAATAACAATGCATTGAATTTAATAATACTATACTTTGACGCTAAAGCTACAATAAGACTTAATCTTCTTAAGTGCCACCGGCGTATATAAAAGTCTCACTCAGCCAAAGTGTTAATTGCCTCGGACGTATATATACCTCTTTCTGAAGTACGATCTTTTCTCTGTAGTGCTATCCATAAAATTATTCTGAAGACTTTGTAATGCATTAAAAAGACTTTGAAAGTGTTTGCGAAGGATTTACTAATTTCAGAGGATTTGTTTATTTACTCCTTTTCTTCCTCTCCACCCCCAATATATCACATACGCGTGCCTACGTGAAAAATAGCGGTATTGGGGAGAAAATCACATAACTTTTAATCGGCAAGGGTACAAATTATCAAGATAAGTGTTCATGAGCTTGTCATATATAATTTTAATATATGACAAACCCCCAAGGAGTAACCGGTAATTATTAAACTTGTTCTTAACTTAGCGTTGTTAATATTAATTATAAAACACATTGTGCAGTACTGATACATTTATAAGAGTATTATATCAGGGTAAATGTGTATTTCATTTTTTATTATGTCAGAATGCCTATTGTTTGATAAGTTTCAGTGTATTAATAAAAGAGTAAATTGTAATAATTCAGTAAATTAATAATTTTTTTAAAATAATCTTTTATTGCCGACTTTTTAAAATGCTCCCCCTCCCCTCGTAAAGCTATTCTGCACCCGTAGGGGGACATGCCCCACAGTTTGAGAGACGCTGAACAGAAAACAATTTATATTGGGTGAGGCAGTATCTATTAACGTCTATTGGCAATTGACCTCAAAGTTTTAAACCATGTTCAAGTGATGGAATCGACACCTAAACGGATCACATATCCTACTCCAAACTACCATACCACGCCAGCGAGAGGACTTTGGGCTGCGATTGAAATTTAACGTGCATCATGGCCTTTCAGTGCCATTTGGGTTCGAATTCGGGGCGCGGTGGCCCCAAGATCGAGACCTTAATATTAGGCTATCACAGTCCCCAATGTAAACTGGGAGTTAAACTGCAAATATTTTTGTAAAATCTTAACATTTATATATATATATATATCGATGTACTCGTATTTTGTTGAAGAAATATAACAAATTTTTAAAAATGTAAAGCAAATTGAAATAAATTTGTGTAATAGTTGTATATACAAATATATATTTCCTTTAGTTCCGTTTTTATCAACTTTTTAGAATTAAATTAAGATTTTAATTATATAAATTTAAGTCAAAGTAACCAACTGTGTTTGATATTAAAGAAGGAAATGTGTTAACTGTGTGCATACAATTAATTCTATACAACTCTTACCATATATATATATATATATATATATATATATATATATATATATATATATATATATATATATATATAGTTGTATATAATTTTAAGTTAAACAGTCAATTTTATAGAATTTACGTACCCTAATACACTGTAAATAGATTTAATTTAAAAGTATATATTCAAGTGTTAACTTAGTATTCACTAAGTGAATACAATAAAGTTAATGAATAATTTGTGTGCGAATTAAGTAATGAGTGTTTAAAATTAAGCTGAAGTAGCAACTGCATAAAAATGTGTTAAGTTACATATTGTTTATATATGCAATATATAAGACAGTTAAGAAATAACTATTTCTGCAGAATTAAATTAAGATGTAATGTAGTTTATAATTAAATTAAAATTCTAATTATATAAAAGTTATAAAGTAACCGCAGAGCGTAGAATTCTGAAAAAATCAACGGCAGAATCAATTAGCTAGATTTTACTCCAAGCATATATTTCATACACTAAAACTAGTCTACATCAGAGCATTTCTCAAACGCAACTTCCAGTTATGTTGTCGATTTTTGAATGTACAACATAATAAAAAAGTGATTTCAATAAAATGAGAAGGTACCATGACAAAATGTGACAAGCAAAATGGGATGTCAATTTTTGTTTGTTTGTTTGTTTAACTTTTTTACCATATCAGTTTCAAAAAATTAAATTTGAAAAGAAAAAGTCCAGTCACATAACTACATTATTGAAGCTAAGGTAAGATATACAAAAATAGTTATATATAAGTATATAATATCAAGACAATATATCGTTGCTGATAATTAATTCAAGAATTGCAAAGACTATATTTATTTAAATATTTTAGCAAATAATGAATAAATATTTGCATTGTTCAAAACTTAAAATGTTTTTCCGTAATAAATCCTTTTAAAAGCTTTTAAAGAATCCTTTTTGCCTAAAACAAATAAACTAAATACTTAATTCTGATTATAAAAGTACCCTAAATTATATATTTCAAAATTCTCTGGCATTTTAAATTAATTCAATGGCTGTAAAATACAGAAAAAAAACTAATTTGTTTCTGTTTCCCACACTCCTCACTTAACTGCAACTGAGTGCGCCAGACTTTCCACTCCTCACTTAACTGTAACTGAGTGCGCGAGATTTTCCCGCTTTCCAACCCCAACGGAAACTTTTTGGAACCGGTACGGGGTCTTCTGTAAACTGAAACGCAACGGACGGACGCAAGGTCTTGTTCGCATCAATCCGCAGCACCTTCAAGGGTGTAATTTTCATTTAACCGCATTATTACCTTTTAGTGTAAACTTTAACTGTAAAATATTTATTTTCTTGTAATATAAATTTAAGTACTATCTCCATCTCTGGCTATTATTCGAACTCAACCAACGGCATCATTTGGAGGCACCGAACGACATTCGTCAACGATTCAGAGAAACAAGAGATAAGTACTATTTTATATTTTCATTCAACGTTTGACTTTGGTTTCTCTTACTGATTCATTCCATCCATATTTCGTTTTATCAATTAATGGATGCCGAAACGGCTACAGTGCTTCGCGGCAGAGCGAAGGCTGCACTTACAAGAATTATAAAGTTCATTGATAAAAATGATCAAACTTTTGACAAAAATGATATACGCAACAAGTTAGAGAAACTTGAATTAACTTATACGGAATTTGATAAAGCGGATGCTGCTTTACCTATCGAATCCTCTGAAATGGAAGAATTCGAAACAAAATATTACGAAACCAAAGCCAAGCTACAGAATATCTTAGAAAATTTATCTGTGAGAACATATGTATATAATGATAATTCTGATGTCTTTGAAAATGTCACAAATATGAAATCTAGCAATTTTAAGTTACCAAAAATTAATATTGAGCGTTTTTCTGGTGATTATAAAAATTGGCCTTCATTTAAGGATTTATATGTATCATTAGTGCATGATAATATGTGTTTATCGAATATACAAAAGTTTCAATATCTCAGAGGTTTATTGCTGTCAGAACCAGCAAATATAATTAAGCACATTCCCATTACTGAAACGGCTTATAACGAGGCTTGGGAAAAATTATTAGCTCGTTATGATAAAAGAAGCAAATCATTTTTTCACTCATTAAAACCTTCATGGAACAACCTTCTTTTAACGATACTAACTCTCACAACTTACGCAACATAGCAGACACTTCCGACGAAGTAATTAGAGGTCTTAAATCTATTGATACGAAAGCAGAGTCTAGAGATGTATGGTTGATTTACATTTTGTTACAAAAGGTTGATCCTAAAACGCGCCAAGAATGGGCGCAATTCTCAAATAATATTGATTTTCCCACATTTGAAGCATTTATAGAATTTTTAAATAACAGATGTACATGCTTAGAACTTTATAATGTTAGCGTTACTCATGAAAAACAACCTTATATTAATAAATCGAAATTTAACAATAGTTTAAAATGTTCTTGTTGTAAAATGAATCATCTTGTTTTCAAATGTTCTAAATTTAAAGAAATGTCTGTTAAAGAGCGTATACAACTTGTTAATAAACAAAAATTATGTATGAACTGTTTATCTGATAGGCACACTGAGTCACATTGTAATTCAACTTTTACTTGCCACTATTGTAAGAAAAAGCATCATTCTCTATTACATGATAATAATTTTAAAAAATTCGCAATGTCAGCAAATAAATCTCATCGTGCTGAAGGTCAAAACCAGACAGGAAATGATACTAATCAAAACAAAGAAGTTGCAGCTTCCGTGAACTCTATACAAACATGTTTTTCTTTATTACCAACTTTAAGCGTTAACATTAAAAATATTTTGGGGGAGAACTGTCAAGTTCGAGTTATGGCGGACAGCGGAAGTGAATCAACATTCATTTCGGAAAAATGTTTAAAACTGCTAGGCCTGAAAAGAAAAAACGCTAGATTTCAAATTAAAGGATTGCAAGATTCTAAAATCGCGATGACTAGAGGGTGTGTTGAAATAGATTTAGTATCGTTACATGACCCCAAGGTCAAACTACCAGTTAAAGCATATGTTTTGGAAAAACTAACTGCTCCGTTACCAACGGAAAAAATAAACGAAACACATTTCTCTCATTTAAAAATGCCTGCTTAGCGGATCCGAAATTTTTTATCTCAAACAATATCGATATGATTCTCGGATCTGACTACTTTTTTTTCTATTTTGCTTCCTGGGCAAATTACTTGCTCTCAAAGTAATTTAATCGCTCAAAATTCCATTTTTGGTTTCCTAATTTCAGGCAAATTAACTGAGTCTTTAAACTCAAATTCAATGCTAAATCTTCACATTAATGGTACAAATATTGACAATCAATTAAAGCAATTTTGGGAATTAGAAGAAATTCCTAACGTAAAAGATAAATTATTAACTTCTGAAGAGCAATTTGTGGAAACACATTTTCAAAATACTTATGCATGTAATTCCGATGGACGCTTTGTTGTAAAACTTCCATTTTATAAATCAAATTCAGAATTGGGAGACTCAAAACCCGCAGCAATTTCTCGCTTATTAGCAATGGAGCGGAAATTTAAAAATAACCCAGATTTTGAAAAACAATACAAAGAATTCATGAACGAATACGAATCGCTAGGTCACATGAGCTTAGTAAATTCCAGATCCCATACTTCCAAAGATCAGAATTTTTACCGCATCACGCCGTTATCAAGCCATCCAGCCCTACAACAAAGTTAAGAGTAGTTTTTGACGCATCTTGCAAAACTACAAATGGTACGTCATTAAATTCTCTGCTAGAGTAGGTCCCAAATTACAAAGGGATATTTTTGAAATATTGCTTAATTTTAGAATTCCTAGAATTGTATTTACAGCGGACATTGAAAAAATGTACCGTCAAATTTTAGTAGCTGATGAAGATCAGAAATACCAACAAATTCTGTGGAGAAATAACTCTAGTGAAAACATTCGCACATACAAGCTAAAAACTGTCACCTACGGTTTAGCCTCAGCTTCCTTTTGGCCACTAGGTGTATTAAGCAAATCGCTCTCGATGATAAAGATAATCCCAACCTCTCCCGAGTTTTACAGGAAGATATTTATATGGATGATTTACTATCAGGAGCAGATACGCCAAATAACGCAATCTCCATTTGCAAGGACATTGCTCATGTTTTGAGTACTCGCGGATTTCATTTAAGAAAATGGAATTCTAATTCCACCGTATTTCTCGCTCAATTTTCAGAACATAGTTCTCATGATGCACGAGTTGAATTTTCCAAAGATTCTAATGAAAGTTCTAAAGTATTAGGCTTATTTTGAATTCATCCAATGACACTTTTGGTTTCCAACCATCGCTTGAACTTACACCACCACTCACAAAGAGACGTATTTTATCTGAATCTTCCAAAATTTTCGATCCTTTAGGACTTCTTTCACCTTGTACAGTATTCATGAAGATTTTTTATCAAAAACTTTGGCTTACAAAAACAGATTGGGATTCTCCCATTCCACAACAATTAACAGAGGATTGGCTTAGGTTTCAAAAGGCCTTTAATGCCATCAACTACCTCACTGTTCCCAGATGGGTCATCCTTACAGCAGACAACATAGTAGAATTGCATGGTTTTGCAGATGCTTCTTCATTAGCTTATGCTGCTGCAATCTACTGTCGGCAGAAACACAACGGCAAAATAAAGGTTCAACTACTTGTATCAAAAACTAAAGTAGCCCCTGTCAAACAAGTTTCCATTCCTCGATTGGAGTTGTGCGGTGCACATTTACTATCCAAGCTATTTAAATCGGTCTTACGGACATTAAAATATTATACCTTTGATGTATTCGCTTGGACGGATTCTAAAATAGTTCTCTCCTGGCTGTCTGGTCATCCTCGCCAATGGAAAACTTTCGTAGCAAATAGAACATCTGAAATTATAGAAGTTCTACCTACAAAGCATTGGAGACATGTGCCTTCTAAGGAAAATCCCGCAGATATTGCATCCCGAGGTATTGATCCTAAATGCTTACCTGATTGCAAGTTATGGTGGCAAGGACCACCCTGGCTAAGGCTAGAAACTTCTAGTTGGCCCAAGGCTGAATCCAGTTGCGATGAGGCTTCGGATGAGGTAAAAGCGGAACAAAAATCAGTCTCCATCTTCAATCTGTTTACTCACACATCAAATGATGTAATTCATGGTTTATTCGAACATTACTCTTCACTCACCAAAGTAATTCGCATTTTTGCTTATTGCCAAAGATTTATTAAAAACTGTAAAAAGATAGCATCTCAAGGATCATCGATCAGTTCATCCCATATTAATACTACTTCACTTACCTTTTCGGAAACCAAAACCGCTGAAGAAACCATCATTCGTTGGGTTCAAGGTTTTTACTTTCAGGAAGAAATACGAAGCATTAAAAAACAGATTTCTCTGCCACCCAAAAAGTCCATTACGTTCCCTCCATCCATTCATAGATGAACATGGTTTAGTACGGGTGGGAGGGAGATTGCAAAATTCCCAGCTTCAATTCAATTCCAAGCATCCTATCATACTTCCTTCTCAGCACAGTATTAGTGAACTCCTTATCAAGGAACAACACATTGCTCATTTACATGCTGGGCCGACTTTGTTAGCTCACGTTCTTCGACAGTCCCATTGGATCGTAGGAAGTAGAAAATTAATTAACAAATGTATTAGAAAATGCTTAAAGTGTAACAAATTCAAAACATCCACCACAACACCACAACTGATGGGCAATTTACCAAAACACCGTGCCACGCTGGAGAGACCTTTCTTCTGTTGCGGTATTGATTATGCTGGTCCTGTACTGATTAAATGCAACAAAGGTCGAGGGACTAAATCTACAAAGGGTTACATTGCTTTATTTGTATGCTTAGCAACTAAAGCTGTTCATATTGAAGCAGTCGGAGACTTAACAACTGATTCCTTCATAGCTGCACTTCGTCGTTTTAGTGCTCGTCGTGGTGCTCCCCGCCACATTTATAGTGACAATGGAACCAATTTTGTTGGAGCTCGTCGAAAACTTGACGAAATACGGAAGTTATGGCTTTCCTTACCAACTAATGAAGCCATCTCTTACTACTTATCCAAATCTTCAATAGATTGGCACTTTATTCCACCCTCATCACCACATTTTGGAGGTATTTGGGAATCAGGAATTCGATCCGTCAAATTTCATCTGAAGAGAGTATTGGGAGAAACCATATTAACTTTTGAAGAGTTAACAACCTTGCTCACGCAAATCGAAGGATTACTAAATTCCAGGCCTCTCTCCTACGTTAATGACTCTGACATAGAATGCATATCTACACTCACACCTTCACATTTTCTTACAGGTGATGTTCTTCTTTCAGTTCCAGAGGAGCTTCCTTCAACCTCCAACCACAGAGATCGTTGGGAGTTGCTACAGAACATCAAACGGGGCTTTTGGAAGAAGTGGAGTTCCGAATTTATCTCCTCCTTACAACCTCGCAAGAAATGGCAGGACGCACAACCAAACTTGAAGGAAGATGACATCGTATTGATCAAAGAGGAGGGTCCTCCTGGTACATGGCCAATGGCTCGAGTTCTTCAAGTGCATCCAGGCAACGACGGACTGGTTCGTGTTGCAACTGTGAAAACCCAAGACTCAGTGTTTAAACGACCTGTCCATAAGCTTCACAAGCTTCCCATATATCCGAACTAGTTCGGATATAGGGTGGGAGTATGTTTCCCACACTCCTCACTTAACTGCAACTGAGTGCGCCAGACTTTCCACTCCTCACTTAACTGTAACTGAGTGCGCGAGATTTTCCCGCTTTCCAACCCCAACGGAAACTTTTTGGAACCGGTACGGGGTCTTCTGTAAACTGAAACGCAACGGACGGACGCAAGGTCTTGTTCGCATCAATCCGCAGCACCTTCAAGGGTGTAATTTTCATTTAACCGCATTATTACCTTTTAGTGTAAACTTTAACTGTAAAATATTTATTTTCTTGTAATATAAATTTAAGTACTATCTCCATCTCTGGCTATTATTCGAACTCAACCAACGGCATCAGTTTCTATAGGTTTGAATGACAAAACATCTAAATGCTTTCATAACAATGTTTATTTTTTTAATTTTAAGGTAATTAGTATTTAAAAAATAAGTATTTAAGAATATTACACTAACATTTATTCATTCAAATTTCAGCATAAAATTATTTTACTGATGAAAATATATTTTTAAATTTTTCTGTATTTAAATGCAATGAAAGTATTATGCAGTATGAGACAACTAAAACATCATTATAATTAACTTCCCAAAAAAATTTCTCTAATAGAAGTCATTCCATTTTTCAAAAAAAATTATTAATCCTCAAACAAGTATTTTAATAAGTAAAATAATTTTAATAAATAACTTTTAAATAAGTATTTTAAAACCATTATCCAAAAGATACTAATAAAACAATTTTAAATTTCTCAATATTATTACTTGTAGAATAGTACATTATTACTTCAGACATCTATAAAGTTCAGAAGAAAAATAGTGTCTGTGAAATATTCGTGTCATAAAGTAGTTTTAGTAAAAAAATAATAATTTCAAAAATTTTAATTGCAACAACATAATTACAAAAGTCCAAATTAGACGTAGGAAGGACTCCAAGTTTATATCTGCCGTTGTTTCAATTTTATTTTAGTAACTATACTTCAAAGAATATATATATTTGAAAATATTTAAAAGTATGTCCTTTTTCGACATAAATTGCTCCCTTTTGTATATTTTTCTGCAAATACTAATTGAAATCGATTCTTTTAAAAATATACAATTTTAAATAGTTATTGTTTAAAATTAGTCCAGAATTGCAAGATATAATGGGTAGAAACTCAGAATTGCAAAAATAATTATTTACAGAAAAAGAGAGAAATATAGAAAAGATATATGTATATATTTCATAATTTTGTAAAGTATATCAAAAGGAAAATATGTATTTTAAAAATTTAATTTGCTAAATATGTACAAGACTTAAAGTCTAAATATGTTATTATACTTAATGTTTTAAATCTTTTATCTGAATCTAAATAATTTATTTTTAAATTATTTTAAAATGTTAATCATTTATGTTTTAATCACAAAAATTGCATTAAATCTTGAAATTTCAAGATTTCAAAGAGATTGGAAAAATTTCAGAAAAGTGTGAATTTCTTCTATTTTTTAACAAAAATTCAAAAACAAAAGGCATAATTTTAATTAAAATCTACTCATGCAGTTGTACGAAGTTAATACAAATATCGATAATTTTTACCAACAATTTAAAAATTAATACATTTGAGAAAACCTCTCTTTATATTAAATGTTACATAACCAATATTTGATTATTCTTCCAGCCAAATTTGTGGTATGAAAACAGAATAAATTAATTCGAGAAATATTTTTTAAACCTTTTTCGTTTACATCGAATCACCCGAAGAATAAAACAAAGAAGATAACTTAATTTGTGTTCTGTTATTAAACAGGCTGTAAAGTTCGGAAGGATTTTTAATATTTTTGCAATAATGAGAATCGTAAAATTTTTCAGTACCTTTATTTGCTGATTGCCTTTAAAAAGGAATATTTTCGTTACTGCCTGTCCTCCCTGTTTAAATACTTCTGAGACAAAATTTTACGATCGAAGTTCAAAAAGAAACAAATCAAAGAACTTTATTATTCGGATCAAAATGATTTTATTATTCCCTCAATAAAAATATGATGATTGATATCTCTATCTTTCGATTTCTACTACAACACAAATCTCTATTTAAAATTTACGTTCTACCTTCTAAAAACAGCTGCCGCGATAAACTTTTATGTATATCTAGCCCGAAGTTCGCCATTTTATTTACTTTTAATTAATTTCTGTTGCCACGGCTAGGAAATAAAAGTAAAGAAAATCAATACAGCGCCAAACGATTTCTCTCTTCGCCATTATTTTTTTTATCCAATCTTCCTTGGACTTAAAACATTTCTTCCGGTTCAATAACGAAAGGAATGTAATTTGTCTAGTTTCAAACACATCGTTTTTATTTATTATTTTCCAGTCTTTTTGGGATGGGTATCCATTTGTTAAACTAACGGAGAAGTTGATAAATGTTGGTACACGCGCTTCGGAAAAATCTGTTCTTTTTTTCTCATTCTTTAGTCGTATAATGACCAAACGAATCATTCGAAGAATTTTTCACCTTGCACATTGAGAATTTTTTCATATTCTTTTTTGAAGGTGGAAGAGAAAGTTTTGGAAGAAAGCAAAATGGAAAAATATGTGACTGATTATTATGCATTTACTACGAGAAAATATCAAACACAATGCAAAAATACTACATATTCTATCGGATGGATGGAAAACTGAATATTTTTGTTTCGCGTGAGTTATTAAAAATATTAGAAACACGAAAAGCAAACAAAAAAATAATTAGAATTGGACTATTTTTTAAAAAAAACCATTACCTACTTTCTTTTTATGATTTCACTATTACGCATTTCAAAGATTAAGTAAGAAATAAAACAAAAATTAATTGTAAATTATATATCCTCAGTGTTTTTGTAAAAAAATTTCTTCGTGGCAAATTCTCATATATTTTTAATTAATCCCTTTCTAACAATCGAAAAAAAATGTATAGCTTTAAAACTATTCCAAAATATTTTAGATCCTTTAATAAATAAAATTTGGAAAAGTTGCGTAAAAAGGCGTCTAATTTTGCAGCCAAATTAACAAATTTCATCTTTGCTTCTTGACAGACGTTTTGTGACGGGCTGAGTCGTCTTTTCATTAACATGTCCTTTGGGTTCTTTGGGGCCAGAATTAACGGCAACTCTTTTCCAACCAATCCAAGAAGTGAAGCGTGAAAGAAAGATGCAAATTGGGAAGCTTTTAAATATCAGAAGTTTGAGTAGGCGAGGTGGCAATTTGTGGAATGTAAAGATAATCCGTAGTTCAAGCGAGATGAGGTTTTGGAAAACGTTACGTGGCGGCTAACAGAGATTATATGTGATAGAGAGCCATTAATTCAAGGTGCATAGCATTGCACTCGAGTAATTACGCAACTTCATCTAGAATTATTGTGATTGCTACTTCAGATTATATCAAGGTAGGATTGACTATTTAAAATTAGGATCTGTGATAGTATTGGAATTGAATTTAGGTGAGTCAGTTATTGATAGTGGTCCGGGTTAAGTAATTTCGGTAATATTTATATATTGTGTGTTTTGCCACCGTAGATTCTCTCACATATATTATTATAATCTAATTTGTTAAAGGTTTAAGTTAAAAATCTCAATAAAGTCATATTAAGATTATGCAGGCTCCTGGTTCTTCCATTAATCCTACACCTCTAGCTCACGCTGATAATCAAGGGGATGTTCACCCGAAGGGGACGACATCACAAATTTATGGTACGAAAGTATGCTTGCGAATATTCATTAATCAATGTCATGATTTTAAAAATACTCATTTTATTTTAAATCCTAACGAAATGTTAATTTTTTTTATCTTAATTCGAAATAAAGTTCAATTCTGGTTTTATCGCTATAATAAATCATTTCAACATTTAAATTTTTCTTAAGTAAAACTTGCCTTATATTTCAGAAGAAATAAAAGAAAATATTTCAATTTTTTTCTACTAAGACATATTAAAATAGTTGCTATTGTATTAAAAGTCAAGGGTATAAAAAATTATTTTTTTAAATGTATTCCCATAAAATTTCATTCTCATTTTCTTGGTTTTCAACTTGACAATTTTAACTTTGACTTCAAATGAGTTTTTGGAACTATTCTCTCTTAGAATTCAAAATCAGGAGTTATCAATGTATTTCCTCAAAAATAAGAAGCAGCTACAACTTTGCATATTTTTACTTTATATGAAATTCCAAGTTCTGTTTTCTGAAAGTATTGAAATGTTTTCTATAAACTTAAAATCCTTATTTTTCCGTCTGCATAAAAACACAAAAAACATTATTTCCGATTCAAGCTGTCTACTTTTGGTAAATTATGTATTCTTACGTGTGATGTATGAATTTTTTAATACTTATTTATGCTACAGCCTTTACAATGCTTTAAAATTTTAATACAATTCTTTGTATGTAAATTTCTACTTTCTCTAAGTTATAAAATTCTCAAGTTTGTGCATTAAAATGTTTGTATCAAATTGATCACTTTTATTTTAGAATAACCATTAAATTCTAAAACTTTATTACTCGAGAACTTTCAGGGATTGCTCAAGTTAGCCACAGAGGAGAAAAATAATAATGTAATAGTTTATATTGATTTCATACACGGTTTTCCGTCGCTTGCAAAGTAACTATTTTAAAATTTCCCTTGGGAAATCAAGAGTATAAAAGCGTATGCGCTATAAGGAGCCAGTTCAATATTTTCTACGTAAAAGGTCTAACATAATTCATGTCAAGACTAAAGTAGTTCTGTTAAATAATCGAGATATTACTATCAAAATACTGAAAATCATTTATGTTTGAAAAGGAGTTTAAACTTTTTAATGATTATGTATATATATATATATATATATATATATATATATATATATATATATATATATATATATATATATATGAGAAATTTATCAATAACAATGTACAGTGGGCCATAAAAGTGTTCATACACTTGCAATTTCTTATTAAATGTAATGTTTTCGACTAATAAAAATTAATATACTGTAATTGTAATTTTGTTATGATATCTGCAACTTATTCTTAATGGAATAACACAATTAATTTGTTAAAAACAGTATAACTATTTTTGTTAAAAATTAGTTATCAAAAAGCTACTAAAAAATTACGCCACAAAAGTCTTCGTACACTTAACAAAAATCTCAACTTAGCTTTAAATATTGTATTTCTTTCTTAATTTCGTACTTAGTAGGATATCTTTTAGTGTCCACAACAACGTTTAAGCATCTTGGTATAGATTTAATCAGTTTTTTTGTAATTTCTGCATCGATTTTCCACCTGTCTTCTGTGATTATTGCTTTTACTTCACATTTTGTATTTATTTGTCACGTTAATACGTTTATTTGTCATGTTTCAGCATGGAAGTGAAGGAGTTCTTGTTTCACATAAATTCATGGGATTAAACTCCTTATTTTTTCATTTACAAGCTATTATAGGTCCATCGTAGCCCAAATGTTGAGTTGTCTGCCATCCCAATCAATTTGTTGTCAATTTTGAATTTTCTGAAACTTAATTCCAAGAATTAGTTGGATCAATAAAATATGGAGGTAGAAGTGTTCTTGCGTGGGGGTGTAAATCGGTCACAGAATTAGGTAATTTGGTATTTTTTGATGATATTGAGAATCATGAGCTCTATTTAAATATTTTTAAGAGAAATTTTAAATTATCCGCCCAAAATTTGGATACTGGAAATGACTTCATTTTTTAACAGGATAATAACGCCAGGCGAACTGCTCTCAATGTACGCCACTGGTGTCTCTGTAACTATCCCCAAATTATGAAAACACCTCCTCAATCACTTTACTTAGCCCAGTAGAACATATTTGGTGAGATTCTGAAGTAAAAAAAAGGAAAACACGACATATAAACGCAAAATGTGAGTAAAAACAATAATCACAGAAGAATGGTGAAAAATCGATGCAGAGATTTCAAAAAACTGATTAAATCTATACCAAGACGTTTAAAAGCTGTTGTGGACCCTAAAGGATATCCTACTAAGTACGAAATTAAGAAAGAAATACAATATTTAAAGCTAAGTTGAGATTTTTGTTAAGCCTATGAAGACTTTTGTGGCGTAATTTTTAAATAACTTTTTGATAGTTAATTTTTTAAAAAAATAGTTATACAATTTTTGAAAGTATTAATTATGTCATTCCAATAAGAACAAGTTGCAGATATCATGAAAAATTATAATTACAATATATTAATTTTTATTAGTCGAAAACATTAAATTTTATAAGAAATTGTAAGTGCACGAACACTTTTGTGGCCCACCGTATGTATGATCTTTTTACCATAATACAATTCCAAAACTTTTTATTAGAGCATTATATATAACATCACATGAATGTTTATCTCTTATATTCTTGCTTATTAATGGAGTAGCATACATATTCTTAAGTTTGTGCTCCTAAGGTTACTTTTCGCAAATAGCCCTCGTGCTATTTATAGCGCAAAATTAATGCCTTGTGTACCAGACTGTGCTTTAAATCCCATATTTCTGAGGATTATGATCTTGACATTACGACACACGCTTCATTTTTTTTACTGCTGTCTAAGGCGTAAATTCGGTCGTGTTTTTTTCGCTTTCTAAAGTTTGTATAACTATTTTTAAGGTTTACTGTTACTTTTTCTTGCCAATATGGCATCGTTGTTGGATTTCCTGTGAAGAACGCATGTGACGAAGCTTTTTGTTCCAAGGAACATTTCAATCAATTCCACAAAGACTTTGAGTTTTAATCTTAATTTTTTTTTAATTTTTGTTACCCAGATATTTTGTGACATTACTTTTGTAATTTTTACACAATCCCAAAAAAATAAAATCTACCGTATAATGTTTCCTGTGCTGGGTACACTGTTTGTATACCTAAATAAGCCATGCATGTATCCCCATGAGGTTACAATGGGATTTATATCTATACATAGCATGCATCTGCTAGTGGTTACATGGTGCAAGATGCTAATAAACATTCACTCACTCATTAAGGTTAATTTTTCTACTTCCAGTGAGCCATTTTTCAATTTTTTTGCAAAAAAGTAATTATTTCGCCCATGTGAAACATTGATATTACAAAAATACTGTTTCAAATTTGTATGGTGGAAAAATAGTCGGTGATGCCAATAATTTGAATAATTATATACTTATTAATATACAAGGATGAACATATGACTATGCAAAGACAAATTGGCGTATATACACAAAAAAGCATTACAACAGATTATTTACAATAGCACAAAAAGCACTCTTTATAAACAAGCTTTAAAGGCTTCAAGAAAGACCTCTCTAGAACTTTTCCGCTAGCAGGAACTCAGGCTGATAAAGTCTTCTAATTACGACTGCCTCATTACTGAAATCCACCGATCTTTATATAACCTCATGGAAATTTCCAGAAGGGTCAATCCCAGTCCCAGAGACTTCTCGATGGTTCAAAGGCATTAAAATTTATCCAATCCCCTAAGGGAGATAAAGTCTCCAATTTTTTAACCCTGTCACATCCTCTAATCTTGTTTTTCAAGTTCATGCTAGGAAGGGCAATTTACCTGTAAAACTCAATTTTCCTCAAGCACTGTATAACTGCAGTGCACAATATACGTTACGTGTTTCAATACTTTAAGTAAAGCTTGCTACACACACAAAACTTATTTTATCTGTATTTTTTGAAGAAATTCAAAAAAAACTTTTAATTATCTATTATTATGTCTCTTTCTTTATTACAATCCGTATATAATTATTCATTCTCATTAACATATTCTTCAGAAGAGCAATGAATTAAAAAATAATAATAACATAATCATAATGATTACATTTTTTAAATATATGAGAAGATATTAAGCAACCTATATAATATTATAATTTATTCTCTTCCAGAAAGGTCTATGTGAAAAATCAATCAATATAATTAAATATATCATAGAAACGAGGAAGCGAACGAAATTATAATGATAAAAAAATTATTCAAAATGCTTTGAAAAAGAAACACACAAAATAATTAGTCTTGTATAATTTATTTTTTTATCCGTGTTATACAAAGTCTCGTCGAAAAATATGAGAACAACGATGACTTTCTTTATGTTTCCACATGATTAAATTCTTGTGAAACTTTCGAAAAATATTATTTAATTATTTGATAACTTAAATATGTTTCGTTTCACTTACCTAAGTTTATTGTCTACATTCTTATATTTTTTCTGTGCTAACGGCTAATTCTATTTTGTAATTTTAAAGATACGAAATGATATTTTCTTGTAAAGTAATTTACTTGGCGCTTCTCTGTAAATTCAATAAGAAATATTTGGAATTCACGAGAAATGATTATTATACAGTGCTATTAAAAATATTATTTACTGTATCATTATTATGAAACACTACTTTTATTTTGGTGACAGCTTTATATATTTATATTTTCATAGGTCAAAGTGGTGTGGGGAAGGGGAGAGAATTCGTTCACTGTAAAGCCAGGGTGGGCGTTAAGTCGATCGCGATCGACAGCTGGACCGCTAAGGCATCTTGAGGTGACCTCCTGAAGATTAGCAGCAAGTAATTATTTACTGAAATATTCAAGATTGGCTAACAGTAGACATACTAAGTCTTATACTGACTGTAATTACCAACGAACTTAAGAAGAAAAGGTTTTAAATGTATATTTTGAATCAGTGGCGCACACAAGAATTTTTCAAGGGAGGGCCCGGGGTCGAAAGTTTACCATTCTTGTATCATGCTCTTTTCGATTTTGTTGGTTTTCGGGAACAAAACACAGTAAAAATTTTGTATATATTCCGTATTTATTGTTAAGTTATAGTAAATATTTCAGACCTTCTTCTTACCTCACCCCACTTACGCCACTGGGTGGACTGCAACACCTTAAAAAATTAAAAGTAGCACGTACCCTAGAAAAGTCTGCCCACCCCTGCTTTAAGGTATCCAACTACGTTCGCAACCGTGATTTTGCAAAAGCGCATAAATGGATAATTTTCATGATATTTAGCGTCACTTAGATTAGAATATATGCATAAAATTGTTTTAAGGACATCTTGACAAAAAAAATTTTATTTAATAAGAATATTTTGGCAAAAAATTAACTTCGAATAATCTTTTTTCCAAATGTTCTCCTTTTGTGAAAAATGGTTCTATTATAATAAAATTTTGCCTGTATATAGCTCATACCTCTCTACAGAGGCTCAATTAGAATTCTTGAAATATATAACTTAGAAATGGGTTTATTCATTATTTACGACAACAGAGGGGAGCAATTTTAAGAAAAAAAATGCGAGAATAATTATTTCAATTGGTGGTAACTCTGAAAATAATGTGAATTTTTCGAAAATTCAGGCAAAATATTATTTCAGGAAAATATTATATACAGGCAAAATATTATTTTAATAGAACCATTTTTCACAAAAGGAGAACATTTGATAAAAAGATTATTCTAAGTTACTTTTTTGCCAAAATATTCTTATTAAATGAATTTTTTTTGTCAAAATGTCCTTAAAACAATTTTATGCATGTATTCTAATCTTAGTGACACTAAATATCATGAGAATTATCCATTGTGACGTCTCATGCGTCTTTTCTTTAACAAGTCCTTTGGGTTCTTTGGGCCAGAATTAATGGCAACTCTTTTCCAACCAAATCCAAGAAGTGAAGTGTGAAGGGAAGATGCAAATAAGCAAATGTTTAAATATCGGTACTTAAAGTAAGCGTGATGGCAATGTAGGGTAATGTTTGACAATTGACGTTAGTTTGTGGCAGTTGATGGTTATTACAGTTCGTGGTTCAAGTCTGAAGGAGTTTTGTGTGACGTGAATTCAAATTATTAGTGATCAAATAGAAGGAATCAGCCAGGGGTTGCATACCATTGCATACAAAGACAAGATTGATCGTTACTCCAAGCTGTAATAAAGTAGGATTGATTATTTAATATTAGAATCGGAGATTAGGCGGTTCGTTTATTGATAGAGGTCTGAATTAGATTAAGTCTTATTGTGTGTTGCGTATTTTTACCATCGTAGATTCTCTCATATTAATTATTATAATTTAATTTGTTAAAGGTTTAAGTTGAATATCTTAATAAAGTCATATTAAGATAATGTTTTATCCTAGTTCTCTCGCTAATCCTACACCTCTCGCTCACGCTGATACTTCGAGAGATGTTCTTCCAAGGGGAGGAACATCACACCATTTATACGCTTTTTTAAAATCACGGTTCCGAACGTAGTCGGATACCTTAAAGCAACACTTGGAAAATTGTCAATGAACCTCGTAATTTTAAACTAAAGTGAAGTGCCGAGAACGACACCTGAGATGAGACTTAACTCTGCAAACTACCACAACATGTCAACGGAAGAAACTTTGAGCCACGAAAGCTTTAACGGGTATCAGCACTTCTACGCGGAGGATCTTCAGTCGCACAGGACAAGAACCTGTGACACGCTGGACAAAAACTGATTCGACTATTTCTTCGTTTAAATGAGTGGTCTACAAACTGTGTTCCATGGAACTCTGAAGTTCCACGAAACCCAATAAAGAAAAATCTGAATGAAAATTATTAATATGAGGTGCTAAATCGATTCTCAAATTCTCTATGCAATTTGTATAACTACGAATTTCTAAAACTCATTCCAGTCATTATAACTAAAAATCTTATGTACAGATAATAAAACTTTTATTTGTAATATTTTTAAAGCTTTTATTGTAATGTTTCAAAAGAATAAGCAAGTAATATCAAAAAAAGAATATTTAAGTCAATTCCTGCTTAGGTTAACAAAGACAATTTTTATTTCTGTTAATTAAATTTAAATAATGAAATAATATTTGAAAAAACTGTTTTTACATCAAGTATAATGCTTTAGAAGTTTAACTGACGCCATCTGTTGTAGATAGCTCTAAATTCGTTAGAAATAACGCAGGATAAATTTAAAATTAAAAAAAATAAAATTTAATTAATGTATGAATTAATGTTTAAAAAACTGTATTATCATCAAGTGTCGTCCACTACTAGTTTTAAAAAATGTATTTCAACTTATATGGATGAAAAAAACGTATTTTATTAATGATTAAAAATTTGAACAAGATATATATAAATATATATAAATAATTAAATATAAATAGGGAAAGATGAACTAATAGTAGGAATTGAAAAACATTTTTTCTTTGTACGTCCCACCTGCTAGATTGTGAATATTCTATTGTCTGCTACCCCTGCTTCTACGGAATAATTTTACGTCTCCCTAATTTTATACTTTTTAGTACAACGTTTTGTACAACTAAATAGTTTATTAATGGAAAATGCACATTTTTATATTTATAAAAAGAAACACTTAAAATGAGGGAGAGGCAACAACTTATCAACATATCAACAGATTCGATGTTAAAGTCTAAATTTAAACAAGAACAGCTCATAAATTTTAGGTTGTAAATTCATACAAAAAATATAGGATTTTTCCCCCAAATACAAACATTTTAATACTATTTAGAACAATGAATTTGTGAAAACTGTTTCTCAACGTGAGTGGCTACAAAAACTGAATAGGAAAATGAATTTAACGCAAAATATGAAATACAACTGCAGAGATAATTTCTATAGGTCTAGACTTCGAAAATTTGTGTAAAAGAATGAAAGCACATATCTCAGTTACTAAATATAATGCATGGATAGATGACACTTGAATCACTCATTAATATTTTTAATGTTCGAGTAAATTACAGTAATATTATGTTTAAAAAAAATTTTATAAAATAGATTATATTTAAAGTTGTCTTACCGTAAAGTACATATAACTTGTTATTCTACTTTAAACATTGTTTAAAGAAATATTCGTTTTATGGGGGAGGGGAAGGGGGTTCCTCGAAAACACCTTACAGTTCTTACAGTTCTAAGAGTTCCATGAGCTGAAAAAGTTCTTTCAAGAGACCACTAGTTTAAATAACTTATAGAACTTTATATTTTATAATTCTAAGAGCTATCCAAAGAGAGACTAAAAAATGTCATTTTGTGTCTTATTTTACAATTCCCTCCCTCCTTTCCAAAAATAAATTCACTTATTTTGGTTTCTTACGTATATAAAATTAAATAAATATTATTATTAATTTAAAAGATCTTATCGTATATTCTTTTACGTATCTTACGTATTATTTTTTACTCTTTCTTCCGTTTTTAAAGGGATTGTTCTTACCTATTAATAAAATTTCGTAAATTCCCATCAATAAAATTTCATATATCATTGTATATCTAAACAGTTATATACTAAAGATTTTTTGCCATATTTTTTGTCGAAAAACTTTTCATTTTTCAACCGGACTCTATGATGATTTATCCCATAAACCGTAATATAAAAAACTTTTCCCTTTGCATCTTATTTTAAAACTGCATTTGCACATTATTTTAACTCTGAAAAACAACAGCAAAATAGTCTATTATCCTGGGATGTCATAATTTCCTACATTTTCTTCATAATTTAGATCTCATAAATCATGATATAAATCTCATCATTCCCGATTTCGACTTTACATTTTCTCACCTTTAAAACTGCAAACGATAGAATAATATAAAAAACAGCTATATTTCTCCCCATCCATGCATTTCTTACCCATTAAGCACCTTTAATTATTTTATACTTCGTCGCATAAATGCCTACCTACTCTTCTTTTAAGTTATGACTTTCTATCATCTCATTTTTAAAATTAGGGTAGATAAAAAAACTGTTTTTCCCCTTTAGTTTTTCTACCCTTCTTCCCCAGGCATTCTATATATCATTAAGTTAAATCTTCCCTTCATCACTGTGAATATGTGATTTCACACTTCCCCGTCTTTAAACTGCAAACGATTTAGCAGGAGGAAAAAATCTATACACCTCAGCGATATCCATTTTTGTGATCTTTTTACTACCCCTTAACCTTATTATTCCATGCTTCACTGGAGATGTACTCTTTTCTTTCTTTTTATTTTAAAATGTCGCAACTCTAAAACTGAAGACGATAAATAAAAAAAGGCACTGCCCTTTGGATAATGTTACTCCCGCGTTCTTTTTTTACAACCCCTTACCCTTAACCACTCCATATCTCATAGAGCAAATTCCTTTTCTTTCTTTTCCACCGTCAGAATTCCTACTTTAAAACTGCAAACGATAATAACACAAAAATAAAGTAAGAGACCATACCTTTTAACACCCTTCCTTTATTCTTTTTCCAATCCACTCCATTCCTCAAATAACACCATAAAGGTTAAGTCTCCTCCCACCAATTCTAAATACGACTTCACACCATCTCACCTTTAAAACTGCAAACGACAATTGAGGAAGAAGAGAAATAGAAAAAAAACGATATACCCCAGTACTGTCATTCCATTCTTTTTTTTACAATCCCCTAATCATTCCATAAACATTCGAGTCGCATTCCGTTTGGCAACTTTTTTGTTTTTGCAAGAGACCATACCCCAAAGAGAGGGCTGTCTCCGTGAAATTCTCTTAAAACGTTCCACTTCATTAATAGCAGACGATCGATGGGGGTGTGCTCTCGGATGAGTGGAACGGCACGCTCCGCAAATACGTCGGCTTCTGTCTCCGCCAGAGGATAATTTTCTGAGCCAGCTGCCTTTCCTTTTGATGAATTAAGCTCCGCGGAACCGTTGAAGTGTGTGTGTGGAGCTGGAGAGGCAAGAGCCTTACCCCTATACCAGGGTTTGGGATTACACTGGTGCAAGTAGTTGCAAAATGATACGAAACTTGTCTCTTGGTCTCTCTAAGGCGGGGATACTTTTAGAAAAGGGACAGAAAGTTTCTGGAGTCTTTTGAAATGGAGTGTCGGCTCTTGCTAAGCACCAGTCGCTTGGGATTGATATCTTCTTTCTTCTCAATTTTTAGGGTCGTTTGGATAATTACAGGGCTAACATCTGATGCAGAAATTCTTAATCGTCGTTTTTTCTCCCTTTTGAGATCCTATCCATTTGAGAAAAATTTGTTTGAATGGATATAAACATTGTTCGGTGGAGATGTAATTGCAGAAATATCGTAAATAGATATGGAAGAGAGATAGAGTGTCGAAGGACTCATTAACTGTTAAAAAAAGAAACAAGTAATATATAAAAAAATTATTCCTATTTCTATCAACAAAGAAAAATTAATTTTAATTACTTTTTACTAAATAATTACAATTAATATAAATATGTATATACATATGACAGAATCACAATATTAAGCGGTAAAATAGGAAAGGATTTTCCTTTCTATATACGGTGTTGGACTCTATTATTTTTATTAATTCACAAATCACATTCTCAGAAATCAGGCCAGCCCAGGTTGGATTCGAACCCATGACCTTTGAATTAGAAGTCCAACGCGCTATCCATTGCACTACAGGGACACAACGAGTGATTTTCTTTTTTATATGGTGTTGCATTACTATTTTTGTTTTTATAATTATCCAAATATTAATTAATTAATATTTGAAAAAACTGTATTAACATTCAATATCATCCACTACAAGTTTTAAAAATGTATTTGGGCTTTGAGTGTGTGAATAAAAAGTATTTTATTAACGATAGAAAATTTGAACTATATATATATATATATAGGGAGAGAGGGAACTAATAGTAGGAATCGACTGATTTTCAAAAGAAAAATTATTTTTTTTGTACAAAAGATAATTTAATCCCAATTTCATTCATTTAGAAACATTTTTCCTCATCACCTTATCGCGTCCCGAAGATCGTAGGTCGTGAGTATGAGAGGGCCGGAGGAAGAAGCAGACATGATCCTCAAATAACTAATTTTACTTAACCTTTTACACTTTACGAAATCTGTAGTTTTGTAACTTAACTCTAGGAGCAATAAGAAATCCTAACCCGTAATCAGATAACTAAATTAACAAAACTACTTATCTTGATGAAAGCTCCTTGAATTATCCTTCTTGAAGCCTGGCAGAAGGATCAGCTCCAAGTTTGGTTACTTAAACACTTCTTGATGAATTTTCCGTCGAATATTAATATTAAGATACGAGAGACCACCAGTCACTGTTTACTAACTCTTGGAACTCAACTTAACGAGCAACGCTTAACCATCATCTAACATACTCAAAAACAGGCACTTAAATAGTAGTTATATTTGCACATAATCATCTCTACGGAAGGCGGTTTTTAATATAAAATGAAAGTTAAAGAATATTTTTCCATAGATGATGAGTAGAAGACCCGAATAGAACCCGTTGGATCCGGATTATTATTTAAAAATATTTATTACCTGCAAACCGTGACAGTATTTTATTGCGTGGCTCTAATGCAATTTAAATCGTAGCTGTTCAAAAGGATTTGAACACCCCCAGAGATAATGAGATATTTTACGAGATTAGCAGAGGTACCAGCCTTAAAAATATGGCTGAAAAATAAATGAGAAGAATTCTGTAAGTCATTCGCAAATTATTCTAAGAATCATTATTATTTTTACTTTTTTTTATTGAAATTACAATAAAGAAAATAAATCATAGAAAACTTAAATGCTATAATCCTTTTCCAAAATAAATTAGTATTTTTATTGGCATAAACTTTTAATAATATTCAAACAAATATGTAAGAATGAGTGTAGACATGACAAATTTAAAATGGTTTAAGGAGAATATTCGAATATCAATTTTCAGTAGATTCTTTTCATGGTAACTCTACAGAATTATTAACATTTTTGGTAATAATATAAAAAAGTTCTCTTAAAATCTTTTAAAGAAGTATACATATAATTGAACACTCTACGTTTTTTTTAATATAACTTAAAATAATTTTGTACCTTATACATTTTTATTAAACTTCACAATTTTAAATCTTAGAAAGTAAATTTAACTATTATTTTTTGCAGTACACGCAACAATGAAATTTGAATAAATATACAAATTTACATAAAGAAGGTAACAGAAGGATAGACAAGAAGCTCTTTATCAAACAACTATTGAATGTATACATTACAAATTTCTTCAACGAAATTCAAAAAAAAATTCAAAATATTCTGTTTTTAAGTATTTTTGATCCTAATTTATCTAACGTTGCTTATACAGATGGGTGACAAAATAATACGAACACCTGTGAAAGAAGAGAAAAGCTTTATTAATAGGGAGTTGGACCCCCCTTTGACTGAATTACAGACTGTATGCGACGTGGGATGGACGCATAGAGGTCATGAACAACTTGTAATGGAATATGAAGCCATTCTTCGTGGAGAGCGGTCTCTAATGCCGAAATCGTAGATTGTGGAGGGAATCGAGCACGTAGTTTTGACTCCAAATATCCCCACAAATGTTCAATAATATTTAAATCAGGTGACTGAGGGGGCCAATCAAGATGACCTACTTCCCCCTCATGCTCTGCAAACCATTCTTGCACGATTTTAGCAGTGTGGATAGGAACGTTGTCATCTTGATAAAGTGGGCATTCTCCGGGAAATGAAGTCTGGACAAATGGATGCACCTGATCCCCAGGATATTGACATAGTGGGCAGCTTTAACCTTGCCATGCAGAGTAACAAGTGGTCCAAGACCACGCCAAGATATCGCCCCCCCCATACCATAAGGGACCCACCTCCATGCTTAACAGTCGGCACGATGCATTCAGGAGCAAATGCTTCTTTGGGCGTTCTCCACACATAAACGCGCCCGGTGGTTTGTAATAGGGTGAACGTCGATTCATCCGACCAGATGACTTGTTGCCACTGTTGTGGGGTCCACTGTCTGTGTGTTCTACACCACTGGCGTCGCTGTAAAGCATGACGTGCTGTTACCAATGGTTTACGAATTTCAACTCTTCCATACAAGTTCGAAGCATAAAGTTCCCTTTGACGGTTCTTGCTGAAATAGGGTTACGAAGATGACTATTCATTCAGAAGTTATCTGGGATAGCGATTGCTTGCGCTTTCGGGCCACTATGCGGGTTAAGACTCTTTGCTTCTGTCGGTAAGCTTTTTTCCGTCCACTGTTGTGCTTGCCAGACGTCACATTCCCGCATTTCTTGTATGCTGTCATAACGGCAGACACAGTACTCCTTGCACGCCCCAAATATATATAAATGGCTGTTTCCGTCACCGAGCAACCAGCGCACCTCATTCCAACAATCATATCTTTTTCGAACTCTGACAGGTCCGTCATTATTGCGTTTTTCAGAAATTACAATTGACGCGTGCAACACCTATCGCAGCTGTTGAGCGACTGATACTTTACCTTTCGAATCCGCTAGGCGGCGGACTGCAACGCTAACTGACATGCGCGTTGTGCGTCTTTGAAATGGGCCATGCCTTTTTCACGGGTGTTCGTATTATTTTGTCATCCATCTGTATATACTGTATAAACACATACAATGCAAAATAAACACTACTTCTAGAGAGTGGTGAGCCACTGAAAATTGTCGTTTAGAAGGGTCTGTTACAGCGTCGCCACTAGCTTTAATGTTGCTTCAAAGAGCGGTGTCAAATCAAAGTTGAGAGTGAGGAGACAGAGCTTAACAGTTGCCCCGGCCCAAAGCTCAAAATTAATAAGTGCGTCACCAATGATCCTCTTGCTGCTTCAAAGTGTAACGCCGATAAAAAAAATTAACCATAGCCTGAAAAAACTTTAAATTTGGTGACTGAAAAAAAATAATTTGATCGCGTAATTTGACATATATACAGGGTGATTCTAAAATCATGGAACAAACTTTGAGGGGAGGTAGAACTCACTAAAGGAAAAAAATGTGTATGAATGCGCGGGTGGAAGTGCTACGTTCAAGCACAAACAGAAACTGTATTCTTTATTATGTCAGAATGCATTCTGTTTTCCTTCCTTTCAGTAAATTAATACATACATTATAACAAATAACCTTTTATTTTCGACTTTTCGATATGCTCGTGCAACCCACACAGGATTATCACACCCACTAGGGGTGCACGCCCCACAGTTCGACAAACGCTGCATTAACGAAAACATAAAATGTTCATTAGCAACATACTTAACGAGAGATTTCATAGAGAAAATATTAAAACAGTTTTAGAAATTACATCCACCAATGTATGCTGGGTGACCATTATTGCTACAATTGTCCATTATTGTCGATAGTTGAAAGCAGAAAAGCGGTGTCCCAGTGATTTACTGTTCCACCAAAATCGGCATTTGCGTTTCAGATTTCGGTCGTTATGGGAGATTTTACTAATAGCGAAAAGGTAGGCATACATTCAATTCCTTGTGCTGCCTATGGAAACGATAGAGCAGAGCTACGGCTGTATTAGGTATGCTTCCAAGAAGACGCATGTCGAACCACAAACTGTTGCAGCGATTTCGTGGACAGCTGTGTGGAAATGGTTCATTTATCGCCAGTACTGATGGAAGGGGTAGATCGAGGAGTGTACAACAAACACACCTGGGAGAAATCATTTTGTACCATGTGGACGAAACACCCGGCACAAGTACAAGGACTGTAGTAAGTTGTTTATATGCCAGTCACAACCAACCGTTTGTAGAGTTTTACGGTTAGACTGTTGGTGGATGCTATTTCTGTGAAACTGTTTCAACATTTTCTGTACTGATGCTGATAATGAACGTTTTATGTGTTCGTTAATGTATTATTTTTTCTGTTTGTGCCTCATACACACAACTTGGCACTGTTGCCCATACATTCCTTTTCAAAAGTTGTTTGATTTATTGAGCTCTACCACCCCTCAAAGTTTTCCCCATGATTTTACAGTCACCCTATATATGCAGTTATAAGTTTTTCGTTTAAACTGTGTTAAAAACTGAACATTTTTTCCAAAGTGATAGACTTTTATAAATTTCAGTTATTCATACTAAGTATTAAATTTTTAAAAAAAGAGTATCAAAAAAGCTCATTTTCTGATCGTTATTGTTCGCCTTTTGAAATTTACCATCAAAAACAAAAACAAAATATAAATTTTAGGTGTATTTCTTTTATTAATTATCAGATAAAACTAACATAATAAGACGAGTTTTAAAACTTAAGACAAATCTGGAGCAAACACTTGTACATCCAAACTTGTCCCATTTTTTTTAATATTAACAAAAAAACTAAAGAAATTACTATAACTCTAGTATGTCAATAATGTGACTTTTATGTTTCATACTCATCATACTAGTTTTAACACAATGTTTAACAACATATTAAATCCAATTTACAACCTAGTTATCGTTTCATTTTAAGTTGCAAACAAAAGATGATAATTAATGAGTTGCTTAATATTATGTTCCGATTTTTTGCCTGAATTCCAATGACTTATAAAAAATATTTTCTTCCCTTATTTCTCAGACACATTAAGGGATAATTTTTGTTTCATTTTTTTTATTAGTTCTCAAGAATTTAGTGTATTGAATTTCTATACCTTGCATCTAACGCAGAAGATAAAATTTATATGAACAGCCTTAAGTTGGAATGTAGTGAAAGAAGGCTTAACTATGTATAAAGCTATAATATATTATCAGAACTATAGGGAATCCGGAAAATAATGGTTATGGATTTTCTTTTTTTTATATGGATAATGCACAATATCTATTTTTTATATACACTCTGTCGCAAAAAATATATGCACCCAGAAGAAATCAAGCTACAGTCACGAAACTCGGCAAGAATGTAGTCTGGTAAGAGATATGCAAATGATTAAAATTTCGAAGCCAATGAGACAAGGCTATGTGCTATGCGCATATTAGTTGCGCAACTGGGAGAGTTTAAAAGCATGAGTACGAGCGCCGTACGGCTATCCAAACGAATCTGATGACTTTGATAGACGATATTGAGACTTAGGATGCCTCAAGACGTAACCGGCGGCAGTACGAGCAGCTGACGGACTTTGATAGGGGCCGTATAATAGGCCTCAGAGAAGCAGGTTGGTCGAATAGACGTATCGGCCGCCACCTCGGTCGGAGCGATATGGTAGTTGCTCGGTGTTGGCAACAGTGGATCACAGAAGGTAGAGTGTACCGTCGCGGAGGATCAGGACGTCCCAGGAACACAAATGATCGCGAGGATCGTGCAATCAGAAGAGTGGCCACTTCGGCACCAACAACGTCGCTAGCATCGATTCAACGCCATACCTCCTTCCAGACATCCAGTGCCATCAAGAGAAACCATAAGAAGACGACTGACCGAAGTTGGCTTGAGGAGCCGACGTCCGCTAAGACGCTTACCACTGACCCCACATCATAGGCAGTGTCGACTGGATTTTTGCCGACCTCGGGCAACTTGGAGTGTGACAGACTGGAGACGTGTCATCTTCAGTGATGAATCCCGATTCAGTCTCAGTGATGATGACCACCGCACACGTGTCTGGAGGCGCACCGGCCAGCGGTCCGATCAGGCATTTATTGTCGAGCGGCATACAGCAATTTCACAAGGTGTGACAGTGTGGGGAGCAATTTCTTGGGACACACGATCATCTTTAGTGGTCCTTCAAGGCACTTTGACAGCTCGCAGATACGTGGACGATATTTTAACGCCGATTGTGCTACCCATGCTATCAAGTCGCCCAGGTGCCATTTATCAACAGAATAATGCTCGTCCACATACTGCGCGACTTTCCCAACAATGTCTTCAAGGATATGACGTCCTACCATGGCCTGCCAGGTCACCAGATCTTTCGCCAATAGAGCATGTCTGGACGCGCTGGGAAGGCAACTGCAGCCGTCCCGAGATACAGGAGAATTAACTGCGCAGATGCAAAGACTATGGCAGGATCTTCCACAGGGGATCATAAGTGATCTAATTGAATCGATGCCACGCCGAATTTCGGCTTGTATAGCTGCCAGAGGTGGCTTTACTACTTACTGATTTTTAACCTTTTGCAAGCTGTAACCGCTTAATAAAATGATATTTTGTTCTGAATTTTTAATCATTTGTTTATTTTCATATAAACTACATGCATACCAAATTTCGTGAATGTAGCTCAATTTCTTCTGGGTGCATATATTTTTTGCGACAGAGTGTATATTATATATTTCATTAATATGAAGAATATTGATTCCAGAATTACATTATGTAACTGGTATATTTTTATAATTTTGACTGGAGAAAAAGGAAATTCTTTACTTATCATGATGAAGAACCCTAAGAAATAAGAGTTTATAATTAAATTTCGGTATCGTCGTCTGCTATTGGTCCAATATGAGGATTTTTGTCGCCAACAGGAACTCGTGTCACTTAAAAACAATGTCCAGAAAACTCAGAAAGTTCTCAGATGGACTTTTTTTTCCAAAAACCATGTGTAATATTATCCACACCAATTTAAAAATTATATATTCTGTATCTTTAATTTTCTCTCTTACATTCACACACATGCTATTGAGATCTTGTAATTCTCTTTATTTAATTAAAATTATAAAGGAGGAAACTTACTGCCCATAAAGCATCGTGAATTTAAAAATTAATGTTAATTAAAAACTAGTCTGTGTGCATGCGTGCGTGCGAGAGAAATTTGTTTATCGAACAGTAATAAAAGAATTCAAATTCAACTAAATCCCTATAGCAATTTATTTATTTTTATTAAAAATTAAGTTATTTTTAAGAAATATTGGAATGATTTAAACAAGTAATATAAAAAAAAATTTTAAGTCAATTCCTATTTAGGTCAACAAAGAAACATTTTATTTTAGTTACTTTTTATTAAATAGTTACATTTAATATAAATATGTATATACATATTGTGATGATCTCCTTGGACCTCACTTTGAGAACGAGAATAAATAGGAGTCATATAAGAACCAGTAGCCATTTTTATAAACAACTTTCTTTATTTGGTTATCTTATCCAAATAAAATCAAAGACTTATTAACAAATATATCTAACTAGTATTATGAGGTTTTAAAGGTAATATCCTTTAAATTAACTTAATTAATTAATGATCCAATTAATTAACAATTAAATAACGATCACGCAGAGATTACCACGATAAGAGATCCCAGAATTATATTCTATGTTCTTATTGAACATTTAATTTTAATTTCATTCGCAATAATAAGACTAATATTTACCACACTGCAATTCAGCTCAGCTCAGCTTTTATCTGAGATTAAATCATCCAACAAGAAATCTTCAATTTAACTTCACTATAAATTTCTGCTTCAATCTCTATCTCCTACTGCTCTAACTTTACTATTCCGTTTGACTTAAATACTTTATCTAATCTGCATATAACAAGGAATCCTGTCCTCTTTTTGGAGTTGATTGGAAATAGGTAGGGAATTAAATTTCCCTAAAAAGGACGACTCAGAAGGTTAGTGATAAAGTTCCGTATAGATTTGTCACAATATGACAGAATAACAACATAAGGGACAAAATAGAAAGGGATTTTCCTTGCAATTCTCTTTTTATGGGGGTGTTGGACTATTTTTTGTTTGTTTGTTACTACTTATTCATTCATTAAATTTAATTATTCTAATAAAATAGTATAGTGAAAAAGAAATCCGATTCTCAGTAATTAGGCTATTCCATGTGGGATTCGAACCCCTGCCCTTTAGGTTAGAAGTCCAAAGCGCTATCCATTGCGCTTCAGGAACACAACAAACGAGTTTCCTTTCTATATATGATGCTGGACTATTATTTTTCTTTGTTACTATTTGTTCATCAATTAAATTTAATTAACGAATTAATATTTTAAAAACTGTATTAGCATGAAATGTCATCCACTACAAGTTTTAACAAATGTATTTTAACTTGAATGGATAAATAGAAAGTATTTTATTAAAACGATTGAAAATATGAACAAGAAGTATATATAAATAAATATAGGGAGAGAGTGAATTAATAGTAGGAATTGAAAACTCTAACCTAGAAATATTTATTACCTCTCTTAATTAAACAAAACACACAACAGAAAACATAAAAAGTAACCTTAATGAATTTCCCTCATCTACAGCAAACAATTGTCTCCGGGCTTCAAAAACCGTTCGATTCATCCCAACAAAGAGACACACTCTCACTTGAAAAAGACAAAAGATTTCAAAGCTATTACATTACGGTTTTTCCCTTTCAAATTAAACACAATTCCTTATTAAAGTAAATAAAAAAAACACAAATTTAATGTTATGTACACACACCTGAGCAAGCGGATAAATTTAAATATCCCAATTAAGAAATGCAAAAAGCCATTAAAGAGCATTTCCTAAAATTAAAAGTACTCCTAATGAAGATTATATGCCAAAATGTTCAGGAAAGGAAAAAGGGGATACGTTTTCCCTTTTTCCCTTTCTTTTAAAAGCACACTCTTTCTTACATTGTATTTCACCTCTGTTCTGCATTAAGAAGAACAAGGGATTAGAGAGAACAGATTTTCCTTTTTTTTTTTACTTCTTTCTCCTGAATAAAATTAAGCGGATTATTTCATTTAATAACACAGACTCCTTTGTTCGTTAACAAAGCGAGGTTTTTTTTCTTATTTCAATTTCTGAGATAAAAGACAACATTAAAACAACTCAATTTTGTTTTCCTTTTATCAGTCCTGTATTTTCTCTGTTTTTGATTATCTTTTTTCCTTTTAAAAATTGGCATTCAGTTGGAAATTATAAAGTTCTGTCTGGTTAAAATTGTTTTAAAATACTTAAGGTTTTGTTTCTGGTTAACAATAACGCAGCCTTAAAATCTGGAATAGTTACACAAAGGGAAAAGTTTAACCAGTAATTTTCTTTCATTTAATTTAGTTTTCTTCAAAAGAAAGAGCAATGAATTCTTGAAATTTTGAGATGAAAAGTTGTTTTCTGTTATTGGATAAAAACTGAATACATACACAAGTTATAGAAATTCAAGAATTACGCGTGTTTGACGTGGTGTGTAAGTTTGGAGAGTAAGGTACAAGTTCTGGTGTGTGTCGTCTTCGAGCATGGTCCACGGTTATTACATTGATAAACAATAATAGAAAATTAAGAAAGCAATTTTTAATTCCCTCAACAATCCCCTTAACTTAAAATTTACGCAATTCGTACCACAGTGCCACCGTTTTTCACATCGGCGAGCATTGGCACAAAAAAAAGGCAAATTTTTCTCATAAATATGTAAATCCTACGTAAACACTGTCAAGGCCGCTTTATTGCATTCGAAATAGCCTTACTGAAAGCAGCGCAAAAAAGACAATCGTATTTCGGAAGTACGGATATATACGCCGGTGGTATTTAAGGCTATAATTAAGTTATTTTTAACTATTGAACTCTTTTCAATTTCGAAACACGCCGCATGTATCGTTTTCCCTGCAGCGGTGCTCCCTTCGTGAGAAGGATAGGTTTTAGTTTAGTACAATTTAGTCTTAGTACATGTAAAGTACGATTCCCAGCGTGAACTTGCTAAAATAAGACAATGGCCACTAAAGAAAATGCGACCAAGGTGACCAGATTGGCGACGTATGTGGCGATAAGTACTATATTTTCAATGAACCATCGAGAAGGCTATAGGATCGACCCTCCTGGAAATTTCCATGCGGCTTTATAAAGAACCTTTAAAATAAAGGTCAAGTCAGTTCAGGACAGATTTCTGTCGTGTGCGTTGACAGAGATAAAAAAAAAGGTCTGACTTGCGTGCTGCTCGTGAAACTGTTTAGAAAGCCGTTTCTGGAACGTTGTAAAGCTTTTTATTAACGAGTGCAACTTGCACTGTTGTAAATAATGTGTCGCAATAATTTTGTTGCATATATACGGCAATTTGTCTTTATGTAGTTATCTGTTTGTCCTTGTCTATTAATAAATCTATTTTGATTCAAATAATTGGAGTCATCGGCCGCTTTCCTCCCAAGAAAATTTGTAACTATTAACTAACTAAATTTGTACTATTGATTTCTTTTCAGATTTTTCGTCTTCCCAGAAATATGATTTTAGTTTATTTAGTTATTTAAATTTTAAAAAATGTTGCTTGGAACGCCACCCAACTTCTTTGGCGACGTTGGAAAATTGATTATTTACCCTAATATTCCAAATTATCCAAGTACATGTCTCAATCGCCTAATTTGCATGAAAGGTATTCGTGGCGAAATGAGTCTTTCCGATATCAAATCCAAAGTAGAAAGATGTCCTGGAATATCTGGATATACAAAACCATTATATTTTGATAAATTTGGTATACTTTTCCTATTTAAGGTATCCGACTGCTTGCGACAACTTTTTTTGAAAAAAAGGAGATATGGAGATCTTTTTGTGATCTTTATATTTATTTAGTATATTTTAAGGAAAAAATCCTAAAATTGGTAAAAAAAAAAATATTATTATTATTAAAATGGGAAAAACTAGTAAAAATGTACGAAAAATTACATAAACGGGGCCCGCTCTGTACAAAGATTTTATGAACAAATTCTCAATTTTTCAATTTTGATATGTTACTTTGTTATTCCTGTTTGAAGTGACCTTTACGATAAGAGATATTTTAATTTTTACCAAAACTAGAGCATTTTATCTAAGTCATTATACGCCAAAAAAATTGTTAAAAACATTGACTATATTCACATAAAGAACTGCAAATTTTGAAATAAAACAGTGATTGATAAATCTGAAGATCAAAACACTTCTACAGTTATGCAGAACATAAGCAAAAAATTTCAGCTAATTATTTTCAAAACTTTTTGAGCAATCGCGGTCCCCGTTTGAGTTTTTCGAAAAACACATTTCGAGTAAAACGCATTTTAAAGTTTGACATCTTGTGTAAAGTTATGGCATTTGCTTTTACTAAAATGCTTGTAGTTTTTGTTCTAGTGGAGGGAAAATAAAGTACTTGGTATTGTTATTAAGTTAATAAAATGGTCTATAAAATAAAGTCATAAAAAATTTGTAATTTTTGAAAAAAATCATGGTTTTAGGGTAGTCGGATACCTTAAACTTTGTCGGCAATTATAGCATGCTTTAATGTGTCTTCTAAACTAATTATTCTTCTAACTAATATTTTGTAAAATATTTTTGTGCTCAGTAACAGACGTTCTCAAATCATCTCTAAACCAGAAACTATTATAAAATGAACGATTAACAAAGAAACGCTTTTGAAAATCTTTGTGAGCATTTTTATGGGAATCATAGTCTTCGTAACGTAAGTTCGAGCCTGGTATCTCTGAAGACTCACTGTGTAGGGGAGAGATGCACGTTAAATCATGTAGAGAACTCAAACATCCTCCCGTCGGTGAGGTGTAGTAGTTACAAGAAGGGGGCAGCTAAGGTGTCGTCCTCGTCACTTGACCATGGTTCCAAATTACAAAAGGGCTGCGGTATTCAGTATTCAAGTTTCGGTTCCAGTATTCAAGGTATTGGATCATGGCAGGCGTGTCATGAGTTCGAACCCAGTACCACTAAAGACCCACCGCCGTGTAGGGCAGCGATACACATTAAAATTGTCGAGAGCTGAAACGTCCTCCCTTTGGTGTGGTAGCTACGAGAAGGGGGTGACAGCTCAGGTGTTGTCTACTTGACCATAATGCAAAATTACGTGGTCCGTCGCCAAAAGCTCTCGAATAGCTGAACAGTGCGACGTTAATATTCACTCACTCACTCACTCAAAATTACGAAGTCCGTCACCAAAAGTCCTCGAGTCGATGAACAGTGCGATGTTAATATTCACTTGCTTGCTTGGAGATTGAAATTGTGGAGGTATCTCGATAATAGTCAACGTGTTGCATCTGAGTGCGAAGTTAATAAATAGCAAATTAAACATTCATAACACACAGGTTGATTCTAAAATCATGAGACAAACTTTGAGGGGTGGTAGAGCTCTCTAAAATAAACAATGTTTGTATATAAACATATTGCCGAAGAGCCGCGTTGAGGCACAAACAGAAAAGATAGCACATTAACCTAACGTTTTCAACACTTTTAACATTTTTTGTACGGAATCACTCGTTAGGTATGCTGTTAATAAACATTGTTATAATTCAGTTAATGTGTTATTTTTTTCTGTTTGGGTTTCAACAACGTGGCACTTCCACCCATATGTTCCTTACAAAATTTAATTGTTTTTGTGAGACTTACTACTCCTCAAAGTTTGTCCCATGATTTTAGAATCACCCTGTACAACTTGCTGAAATTCAGTGTACTTGCTTTTTTAATCAAAGAAATTTCTTATCTATGTTACATATACAAATAAGAATATTTCAGCAAGTTAGCTTCCTGTTTGGAAGAAATTTCATGCATAAAATTTTCCGCGAAACAAATTAAGTAAAAAGTTCTAAAGTTAGAAATATCTGTTTAAACTTCTTGATAAATCCCATTGTATTCTCAAACAACACGTCTTAATTTAGATATCGTACAGAATTTTTTAAACTAGTCCACCATGAAAAATACTTACTTTTCGCAAATTTAATGGGAATTACAAGATGTTTTCTATTCGTGCTGAATTTTGCCTTGAAGTAACTCAATAAGTGGATTGAAATTAATAAACACACTCAGTTTCTATGAACTATTTCATTGTTATCAATACCCAACCGAGTCTGATCGAAAAAGTCAAACTCTATAAAAGTAATCTATATGGATTTTCAAAATATATTTCTGAGAAAGTTATATAAAATCAGTTCTTAGAAACAATTTCATAGCAATGGTTTTCAATATAAATTATTTTAAATACGATGAGTGAAAACTTCACTATGGAGGCATACATGTCGGAATATGATTTACAGTACAGTAAAGAAAACATCTTCAAAAGTTACAAGAAAAACTAGTTATTCACACTGAAAACTTTCGGTGCATTTTTATTTTTTAAAGTACGTAAAGATATAGAGATTGATTCTAAAATCATGGGCCAAACTTTGAGGAGGGGTAGATCTCACTAAAACAATTTTTGAACAGAAATATCTGGGTGAAAGGGCAACTCTGAGGCACAAACAGAAAAAATAACACATTAAAGGAAACATAAAACGCTCATTATCTGCATACTTAATGAATTATTCCGTACTGAAAATATTAAACGGTTTTAAAAATTGCATCCAACAACAGTTCAACAGTAAAATACTCCAAACGGTTGGTTGATTGGCATGTAGACGACATGTTGCTATCCTTATACATGTGCCATGTAGTTCATCCAAATGGTCCAAGGTGATTTCTTATAGGTGTGTTCGTCGTACAATCCTCGATCTACCCCTTCCATCAGTACTGGTGATAAATGAACCACTTTCATACTGCACATTTTGTAGTTCAGCATGTGTCTACTTGGAAACGTTCATGATACAGCCGTAGCACTAATCTGCTATTACCATTAGCGGCACCATACATGCATGTCTGCCTTTTCGGTTTTCGTAAAATCACACATAACAATTGAAATCTCAAACGCAAATGCCGATTTGGTGGAGCAGCAGATCAATGGCACACCACTTTGTTGCCTTCAACTGTCGCCAATATTGTCAGCCAACCACGCCATAAAGATCGCCAAGCATGCATAATGGTAAGTAGATGCAATTTCTAAAACTGTTTTAACATTTTCTCTACGGAACCACTTGTTAAGTATGCTGCTAATGCACATTTTATGTGTTTCCGTTTATGCGTCATTTTCTATTTTCTATGTTAGTGCCTGACAACGCAGCACTTCCGTCCTAATAATCCCCCCTATACAAAAATTACTTACTTAAGTGATATCTACCACCCCTCAAAGTATTTCCCATGATTTTAGAATCACCCTGCATGCTAAATGTTATTGCAAGTAAGATAATCTAGTTTATCACGTGAAAGATTAAATCTTTTTTTTTTAATTTCATTTATGAGAGCGATTTGAATTATAAGAGAACTTCATTTACTAAAAAAAGAATTATAATCATGAAAAATCACTCATAAAGTGAATAGTGAAAATTATGAGAGAATCGTGAGATAGTCGCACTAATGAAGTGAAAAATAAATATTACTCACACGAATCTCACTTATGGAGATGGGCTAAATTCATATGACTTCACAGTGACATGATAACTGTAATCCTGTTTCCAGCCAATCAGTTCATAAATTCGTGTGACATAATAGTTACATGATAAATGTATGTAATCTGCTTTTTACAGAAACTTTCTTTTAAAAAGTACATATATATCAATAGTAACAACATTCACAGATAAACAAAATGCGATCTATTTAAAAATATATGTATAATAAAAGGATTTTTTTTAAAAAAATTTCGAAAATCTTCTTATACTTGAATCTTAATACTTGAATATATTTACCCATTTATCAAATTTGAAGTCTTACATAAATTTTACCAGTAGAATAGAGTCTAATGTGAGTTTTAAGTTCAATGCAGAACACATGATTGCATTTATCACGTGTCCGTCAGGAATTGAGCATATTATTGGATTGTTTGAATTATGTAAAAATTAACACTAGAGTATACGATATCTACCGATTATTTCAAAGGCAACTTTATCTATCGACCTTTGTGGTGTTTTTAATGGAACTATATAAAGGATCATAATAATGGAATTTAAAGAATTAATTTCAAATTTTGAAGTTTCGAGGAATTAGGGTCTGTGTTTGTGTGTGGCAGGTTTATACTCAAAATTTGCCGCAAATTCGATGTTATGAAGATGGTGTGAGGTGTTAAGAACAGTATCGGGACAGATGTTGATTTTATGTGTCACCAGGAAGCTAGCTTACAAGATTCCAATGGCTATCTAAAAGGAACTGCTCTAATGAGCCGAAACTGTCAACGAATGTTAAGTGTTTCAGGTTTCGCGTAAGAAAATTTAGAGTCAAATTTGATAAGTATATATTTTTTCTTAATAAATTTCATTTTGTAAACTTAAAAGATCTTATAAAATTTAGATCCAATTTTTATTCAATAATATACGTAAAATTTGTGAATAATATTTTGAAACGAGGAAATTGCACTCCAGGCTAAGTTTTTCAATATCTCTCATTCAATGTTTTTTTTCATTCTGCAAACATAAATACCAAAATACGGGAAAATCGTACAGATCATAATCACACTACAAACTTCAAGACAAAATTCGAACCAAAGAGTTATTCAGTTATTTTTTTCATGATCTCGATTCAATTAGTTAGAGAAACAGTCAGCAATTAAATATTATGGCAAACGATTTTTATATTCAACTTATTTAATTATAACTACCACACAAACGATTTATAAGAATATATATAATTAATCCGCCAAAAGATATTTTAACAGTCATAAAGAGTACCAAATATAGTTGTTAAGATAAAGTGCTTGAATTATTTGAATTTTCCACACCATTTTTTTTCAAACATTTTACTATGTTTAATATGATTTTTACTTATATTTAGACATAAGGTAAAAATATAGTGCATGAGTTTTTAAAATGAATAATTAATAGAAAAGGAAAATATTGAAATTCCTAGAGTAATAATTTTCTAAAAAGTATTCCAAATACTTTTCAACTTGAACAATTTATAAATAAATTGAAAAATAACTTTTATGAAAAATGTCACTTCTTTCTCATTCTACAATAAGAAAAACATATTTAAAATTGTAGGGAATTCAATCAAAATTAAAATAAATAACGAAGAATGTTTTGTATATGAAGAAACATTTTACTTAGTAGAAAATAAATGTAAGCAAAATAAAAAAGTTCATTGAAATGTATTGTCCCTTAACACAACAAAACACCAATATAACTAAAAAAAATAGTCCAATTTCCATAACTTTTGTAACCTTGTTACAAGCAAGAATTTCCGTTCATAAATTTGGCTTATTTTGTGAGTCCTCTGGTCCTTTAAGAAAATATGTAGCTATGAAAAGATGTTTTCGCCAACTGTAAAACAGCCTGAAATAAATGCTGGATACCGTTTTGGACTGAAAAATATTTCTGTTTCCTTAAAAATTCGCAACGTTATACACTGCTGGACAATTGCTAAGGACGGAACACAAATTGCTATGTAGCATAACATTAAGTGATACATGAGGCCTAAAAGGATAAAATATAGTTGCCAAACTGTTCAGACATTAGAATAAAGAATATTTATTGTTCTGGAAAGTACAAAAGCTGTGAAACATCTGAAAGAAAAAAAAATGTTCGTTTGATCTGCGTACGGAGAAATGGAACAATGCATCTAAAAGTCAGCAGGCACCTTAAAGAAAGGTATCAGTACGGGGTATGTCCACCGTGGAGTGTGATGCAACATTCCACACGTCGTACCATACTTTGCACAACATTATCCAGCAGCTGTTGAGGCAATTTATCTCATTCCTCTGTGAGTGCACGAATGAGGGTGTTCTTGTTTGTCAGAGGATAGTTTCGACCAGCAACTTGCCTCCCCAAAGCCTCCTACACATTTTCAATGGGGTTTAGATCTGGAGAACGCGCTGGCCATACGAGACGTTGAATACCCTCGCTGTCTAGACAATCCTGAACAGCGAGTGTTCGATGACATGTTGCGTTGTCGTCCATAAAAACAAATTTATCACCGACAGCACCACGGAAAAGACGAACATGAGGAAGTAGAATCAATGTATCGTTGGCCCGTCATAGTCCCATTCGCAACCACATGTAGGCGCGTGCGGCCATTGATCATGAGGCCGGCCCACACCATGATACTGCATGTCGGATATCGGTCCTTTTCCTGGATATTTTCTGGACGATAAGCAGTACCACTCTCGCGCCAGATCAGTTGGCGTCTACAATCCAATGACAGACTGAACCTATTCTCATCTGAGAAGAGTACGCATGCCCAGTCCTGTTCAGTCCAATCGTGATGCGCACGACACCAATGCAAACGGGCAGTACTGTGCTGTCTGGTCAATGGGACACACACAACAGGTCTGCGTGTGTATAGTTCTCCTCCCCTCAAACGCCTGGTAACAGTTTTTCGGGAGATTTGCTTTCCTGAGGCAGCAAGAAACTGATTTGCCACCTGCTGAACTGTGGTGCGCCTGTTTCTTTTGCTGATAGGACGATATATCTGTCTTCTGCAGGCGTCGTACTTCTAACACGACCTCCCCCGTGCCGTCTACTACACATTCCAGTAGTTTTAAATGACTTTCACAGCCGTGAAACAACGCTGTGAGCGATGTCGAACTCCCTGGCAACATCTGTTATTTTTCGCCCTTCTTCGACCTTTCCAATAATTCGGCCACGCATAAAATCATCTATGTGATGTCGGGAAGACATGCCAAAAATTTTAAGTTCGTCTATTAAATCTTTCCTGTAAAACTTTGACTTGAAACAACAACTGTCCACACGCGTCAAACCTTTAAAGCTCTTATGAACGCTATCACGTGATGGACAGACGAGGAAAAAAAATTTGCATACTCATACTTCTTCTTGCTAATATCCCGCACTTATTCTAATTTTCCACATTTTGCTTCCTTTCATTTTGTGGTTGCTATGGATGATAGTGTTATCCGTCCTTAGCAATTGTCCAGCACAGTGTAGTTTATACATTCTTTTTAAAACGTTGTGTTTTTAAAATACAAAAACATTCCATAAATAAGCAATTTGTAACTTTACAATATGAAGGAAAAACTCATTCAGCATTATGGCATGGGAGACAAAATACAAAACACATTTTATATCAAAAGAATGAATCAACTCAACTAAAAAATAAGCAATATAGTAAAACATGTTGATCTATATAGGATGGCGAAACCATAATATATTAATTTTAAATCACTTTTCTTCTAAAGAAATCTTTTAATTTCTATTCTTTAACGTTACATTAAGACAGTCTAAAATAAACACCGTTTTGAAACATGGCCGCTTCAGTGATGTGGTTGTAGTTCCGAAAATGGGTGCTAGTACCTTCATTTATTGGTTGCCCACGGATGTCATTACGGAAGCACCATCCTTAATTAAAATTTGTTAATATGTATTTAAAAAGCCTCATACAATTGATAGTCTCACTTTGCTTCTTAATAATAATGAAAGCGTTCAAAAATCTCTTGTAGATTAATAATGTGTATAGAGAAACCATTGCGCAAGAATGGTAAGAAAGCGTATTAAAGTATTTAAAAATGGTTCTATAAACTGGCACAAGGAGGAAGTAAGTGGATGACCATCCATCAATAACCAGTTAACTGTGGCGCCCCCGTTTGACAGCGCTGAAACTATGTATATCACAGAAAGCGAGAAATGACGAGTATACTCGTTAATCATAGAGCATGTATCGATGTTGAAATATTGGATCAAAAAGAGGGGTTTGTTTCATAAAAATGTCAATTTTATTACTAATACTTATTTATTTGATTACATACACAACCAATGCGATTATAGATACCTGTGAATTTTACTCATCTTCAAAATTTCCGGACTGAGACCTAAGCATAAATTGATTTATTCGTTCTTTACTGGCAAAATATTTTCTGTCAGCCTTGACACTAAGGAAGTTATGGAGTGGGTGCTGTAAGGTTGATTACCGTCTTATTGCCAGAAAGCATCCTATTGCTCTAATATCAGCACATGGCTGTAGAATCAAACAATTTGCATTTACACCTCTCGAAAGCCAGGTAACTCTGAACCAGTAGCTATCAATGGACTCACGCATTTGTCCCATGGTTCTGACCATACCTGAAGAAAACCTATTATAAATCAACTTTCTGACTTTTACCTTTACCCCTTTCAGGCTAATATATAAAAATATTATCATAAAACATAAATAAATTCGTCATGCGCTGTTTCAGCTGTTGCACATAGAAATGCATGAGTTCATCTTAAATATTTCATACTTTTTATTTATTTGTTTCACTCCGGCCTGGCCTCAAAATATTCTAAACATCTTGAAATGTGAGAAAATATGCTTTGTTTTTCTCAAAAGTTCCAGTTAAAATAACCTATGATCACTACTTTTTAAGCATGATAAGTACACTCGCCATGACACAAATCATACAACTTCTCTGTGACGAGTATACTCGTCAATACCAGTTAACTGATTAGGGATAACTAGGATCAGAATGTCAGGAAAAGGCTGTAAAAAACAGACTCTGTATAATTCAAATTGTCTTAATTGAAAACTAACACTCAAATCTCTCTCTCTCTCTCAGGACAGCACAAAACATATTTCAATGTCATTGTGTGTCGTCTTTTTTCTAATCTCAATATTTAATAAAATTCTGTAAGAAAGTACATAACAAAAAAAATTTAAGACAAATGAACACAAAAAATGTACAAGATTTATCTTGAGAGAAACAATTAAAACTTGGAAAATGAGCGCAATTATAGTGTCCCCGAAGGCCGTGAACTTTCTTGATAGAAAACATCTTGAGGAGTTATAATTACAAAGGAAAGCATGGGCGGAAAGCGAATAGTTGACACTGTGCATGAGCTGTCAAAGTAGGAACATGTGGTTTCCTCATTTCAGACACGGACAGCCGAGAACACAGAGTTGGCAGATATCCACTTCATCTACGACATGGGTATTCAACCTTTTTTTCAAAAAAACCTTCAAAAAAATATCTCCTGTTTTGCGTTTTTTAATTATTATATTTTTTATTTTTGTCGCTAACGCTAAATTAGAAGCATTTAAGAAACGCTCCTTCCCTATTTCTGCATCAGTAAACGGTTTCCTATGATTACCAATAATATAACAATCTTCATAGGATGTCTTTGTTACCTCTGTGACTTTACCAAAATACTTTGTTGCTGTTGCAAAGATTATTCAAGGAAACCTATTTATCACCTCTTGAAAGAGATATTCGAGGAGAAGTGTCATTGAATGATTCCTGTTTATTGATATTTTTAAATGCAGCACTTTCGTGACGAATCAAACAATTGTTGCTCCGTGTTTGTTTTTCACTACAAAACAGTCAACCTCCCAATCGTCTTGAAAAGATATATTTTCTTCGAATGTTTTTCGCTTGCAAGATGGGAAAGATAGTTAAAAATTACTAGTTCCACCCCCTTAAAAATTATCGCTACTCGACTCTTGTCTGTTATCACTAACCATAACCGTTCCAAATAGAAAAAGAATATCAATTCGAACCGTACGACACTGACAGCAAAAAGCAAAGTGATGTATTTGATTTCTTGACAAAGAATTTCCCGCCAAATTTTAAGTGCAATGTTCTTAAGTAAATTTCTCATAGCAATGGACCATAGCCGGGCCACTTAAAAAGGCTCGGCGGGCACCAGGTTGAGTATCACTGATCTACGACCTAGCCAAAGGAAATGGACATGTTTCTGTTCGGTTGTAAAGGGAAAGATATCCAACGAGGTGGCAACCGAATCATCAAACGTTCCCTCAGGTGCATCAGAATCTGGCGGAACATGGATCTTTCAGAGCCAAGATTGGCGATACATCCGTCAATTCTGAAAGGACCTGGTGGCATGAATGTCCATTGCTGCTGCTACGATCCTTGAAACACCTTGTATTTTCGATCATGCAGCGTCGGTGTCATGCATGCATGCATACATACCAATGGCAGCAACTTCAAAAACCTCCTGGAACGCTTTAATGTCATACTTTTAATTTATTATTATTTGTTTTTGTAATAAAGCGTTTTGCACTACATTCTGCATTATGGCCTTACGGTCTTTGTGGCTCTTTATCTCTTTATCTATTCCATGCTTTCCTATGTAATCAGGGGTGTCTAACCCAAATGACCTTGTGGGCCACTTCGGAAAAACATAATATCGCGGTCCACACATAAAAATATGTACCTTTATATCAGATTTGGAAACAAAAGAACATTTATTGGAGTGAAAATTTAAAACGAAATGGATTATTATTGTGGTTTTCATTATTTTCATGCATACAGACATAGATAATATAATAATGTTTGTAAAATATAATAATAAAATGATCAAATATTGTTTAAAATATTACAGTTGCTATTTTCTTGAAAATTACGGTGTTCCTTTTCAATTGATCTTTTGTTCCTCATTGTTGAAATTTGATTGTGCTGTCATTCTCAAACAATTAAGTATACTTTGTCTTTTGTCTTACTCATACTGAATATTTTTTTAAACTTCAAACAACATCTCTGTGATTGCCTCTTGCCTTTTGGGCACTCCAAACAGAAAAGGAGGAGGAGAAATGAAAGTCGCACACACAGAGAATCATATACCACCATAGTAAAGGATATGTATAATGCAATTCGGAATTTATTAAAAAAGTAGTTTATTATAGTAAAATCAAACATAACTGTTTGATAAAATATAAATCTATTTTAATGTAAAGGACGTTTCTATTATCAAAAAGGATTTATTTTATAACAAGAACAGTTAACAGGTAAATACCATTGTAGATTTATATGTATATATTTAAATATATATAAATCAATCATAACTTCATAATCAATTAAAAAATCAATCATAATCAATTAAAATTCTAAAATAATTAAGTGCATAATATAAGTGAACCGAACCATTGAACACCAAAGATGATGCATCCATCTTTAAAATAGTTGTATAGGATGAAAAAATATCTAAAATCCAAAAGTTCAAACTAAAAACCAGTATATTCACAAATGAATAGTGTAAATCATTAAAAAATCACCAAAGAGCATCCTATCAATAATTCAATTCATAATTTTTGAACGATTTCTCATATTTTTCCTACAACAATTACCACTCCTATATTGTGTGTGTGTGTGTGTGTGTGTGTGTGTGTGTGTGTGTGTGTGTGTGTGTGTGTGTGTGTGTGTGTGTGTGTGTGTGTGTGTGTGTGTGTGTGTGTGTGTGTGTGTGTGTGTGTGTGTGTGTGTGTGTGTGTGTGTGTGTGTGTGTGTGTGTGTGTGTGTGTGTGTGTGTGTGTGTGTGTGTGTGTGTGTGTGTGTGTGTGTGTGTGTGTGTGTGTGTGTGTGTGTGTGTGTGTGTGTGTGTGTGTGTGTGTGTGTGTGTGTGTGTGTGTGTGTGTGTGTGTGTGTGTGTGTGTGTGTGTGTGTGTGTGTGTGTGTGTGTGTGTGTGTGAATTTCCTCTTAAATATATTTCAAATGAACAAATTTCAAAACTTTATATTTAAAAAATTTTTAAAATGTTCAGCATGCGGGGACATCCTGTATATTCCAGTTCATAAACGTAAAAAAAAGGTTAAAAATGTTTCCTGAAATTAAAAATATTCTTGCTTTGGTAAGAAATTTTTAATTTCACACAAGATTAAGAATTATTTTTTAGACAAAACAAATGAAATATGTGCCAAAATAAATGAAAAACGTGCATTACTAGCATGGCACACGTTATAATGTTTTTTTTCTGTGTTTAGAAAAATATATTTAAAGAACATACTGACAAAGAGATATTTTTTCTTCATTCTTTTATTATTCTTTCCTCTAAATTTAATAAAAGGGATTATTCCTTTAAATAATAAGATTTCCTTGTTCATTGGCGAAGTATTTCATTGTTTTTCAATTTAATTATTTAAGAAAGAGCTTTTAGTTTCTAAAGCAAAATACGAAATTAAAAATTCGTCTTTTTTATGATCTAGTGGTCTTATTTTTCACAAAGTAACATTCATGTGGAAATGCTAAACACCTTCTTCCATAAAAATGCTCACGATTATTTTTAATTTATTATTAATTCAATCTTGTGATATCTATTTGTCAAAAAATCGAATCATTCGTGCAAACAAATTAAATGAGTTATTGGAAATAAAAAATGAGGAATTTTTCCATTAATTATCACTTGGATCACTTGCGCTCTGTACAAAGATGTTGCAAAATATCCTACAAGACTTATAAAAATCTGCCTCAAAGTGTCTTGAATCTCTCTGTATTCATATAGTTAAAGGCTTTTTAATTCTGGGATTTATTTCTGAAAGCTTTCCAATGAAAAGGAAAAAGGAAAAATTACAGTATTTTTTCATAAATGCATCGGGATTGCACGAAAATCAGGGAATAATTGTCATTTTTGTTGAATAGATATTCGTGGAGGTACATAAAGAACATTTTACATTTTTATAAAAGTTTTCAGAAAGAGTTTTAAAAAAAAAAAATTTTTTAAATACTATTAATCTAAAGATTTGAAAAGTTTTCTGCTTGAATTGGAAATCTTAGATTTAATTTTTTAAAGCAAATGCTAATGCAGAAAGTTTTGAAGACTAACTTCTTTCAAATATTTTAAAAATACTTAGAGATTGCAATGGAAAACAGGTGAAATATGTGCTATAAAACTTTCTACTTAGCTGATTTATGTACTCAAAACACTTGAGAGATAGAATAATATCAACGCAAAAGGAAGATATATTTCATGTGCATATTCTTTAGTCCAGTGATTCTTCGCATATATTTTCTTGTTGATGTAAACTTTTAACAATTAGAAAATTTGGCGGCACACTAACAATAAAATTAGTTTTAAAAAATGGTGTGTGGAACGCCACGCGATAGAAGTGAAACTTCTTTGGCGACATTTGAATATTGATTATTTACAGTAATATTTCAAATTAACCAAGTACATGCCTCAATCGCCTAATTTGCGTGAAAGGTATTCGTGGCGAAATGAGTCTTTCTGATACCAAATCCAAAGTAGAAAGATGTCCTGGAATTTCTGAGTATACAAAACCATTATATTTTGATAAATTTGATATACTTTTCCTATTTAAACTTTTGTTAGGTTTTTTAACAAGCTTTAATGTGTCTTCTAAATTAATTCCTGGTAAAATATTTTTGTGCTCAGCAACAGTCGTTCTCAAATAATCTCTAAACCATAAACTATCATAAATTGAACGCCAGTATCAATTAAAGGATTATCAACGAATCGCTTTTGAAAATCTTTGTGAGCATTTTTATGGGAATCACAGTCTTTGTTACGCAAGATAGAATTTATTATTGATTTACATGCATCAGTTCCAAGACACACTACGCTTGTTGAGTTAACTACACTTTTTGCCATTACTACACTGTAGTTAATGGCACAGGAGGGTTCACTAAGTCCGTATTAATCTGTGCTGTCATTAGAAGAGACTCAATAGCATTTCCATCCCTTAAACTGAGCATTAAGAAAGTATTTTGCAGTGGGTTTTTTTCCGTGCTCGATATTCTCTCATGTACTCTGATGGAGATTTGGCAGTAGCACAATGAATTTGCAATATTTTTCTGTTCTTTTTTTTGTCACTTTTTTGACTGGACTTGCTGCTAGTTTTTCTTTTTCCTTTCTTTCACGAAACTCTTTTTGCGCATTTGATTTAGGCATTCTGACTAGAATTAATATAATAATTCACCGCAAATAAAAGCCAAAAAAGCAAATTAGCCGCCGAAAACATCGCCATGTAGCCAGGGTCGTTTTTAACCTCCTCGGCGCCATAGGCAATTCAAATTATTGCGTCCCCTCTCACTATTTCCAGACCCCTCCCTTCCCCCTCCTTCAGTTCTTACCCTCAACTCTCGTACTCTTTCCCTTTTCTTTATGTTCTTAATGAGTCCTTCCATTATTCATCACCTATGGATCCACCGTGTCCCGGAATGGCAACCGTAGGAAAGAGAGTTACATGGTTCGGCCACTCTTGTTCATTTCTTACCTTACGGTATTACGGAGGACCCCCCATACTTTTGTAAATAAGTACAATAAATTAATAAAATTGTATGAGATTACAGTATATATATAGAGAGAGTACATATACACAATATTGTATTAACTTATTAATTATCAATTTTTTTAACTTGTTTATATCATTCAATTTCTTAAAGCAAGCACGTACACATAATTTTTTGAGGGGGTTTATTATTTTTTTAAAAAAAGATGACAAGTGCTAAGGCGTAATCCTTATGCTAAAGATTAAAAATCAGGTGGTGTATAAGGAGCGGGAGGAGGAATTGAATCTTCTGTCCCTGTGTATAGATATCCTGCTTAGAATCTAAAAGAATCCATGATACCAAAAAGAGTATTGTAGATTGCGATAAAGCAGTCCTTCTGAAATTGTCAGTTCAATTTTCAGTCATAATTTTCATCGCGCCCCCCTTTTACATTAATAACGTATTCAATGCAACCATAATGTACACATTGATGGTAAAACCACAATACAATGTGGCTTTAATTATAAAAACCGTACTAATTATTAAGATAAACATTAAGTTTTGTATATAATTTTGTATATGACAAATCCAAGTGAGTCGCTAGTAATTACTAAACTTATTTTTATTTGAATATTAATAAATTAATTATGAAATACTTTGTGTAGTTTTGATACATTTGTAAGTAGTGTGTATTATGTGAACTTCATTTTTTCTTATATAAGAATGTATTTTACTTTGTAGTTTTTTTAAATTGTGAGAAACTCTACGGTAAAGGTTTTATTTCGAGTTTTGAGAACAATTTAATAACAGTATACATGAAACAAAATATGCGTATACATGCGTATACATGTACAAAATAACAGAATACATGCCAAGCGATTTACATAATTTGGTCAATAGGGAAATAAATAATTGATAATTTAGATATAAAAATGAAAGAGGCTTTAATTGGCTTTTTTAATAAATACTAAGCAGTTTTGTACGTTCTCTGTAATTTTAATTTTTCTCTCTTTTTTCACCCTCCAGTTTTTCGCGCCCCCAAATCTCTTGCGCCCTAGGTGTGTGCCTAAGCAGAAAAGCGGGCCTACATGTAGCAAACAATCTAAGAAAATATTTCAAAAAGTACTCTTTTGCTGCGAGAGTTATTTTGTCTACACCATAATATCACTGCATCTCATACAACCGTTGATAGATGCTCCCGGATCTTGGGGGAAAGGAGCCCTAATAGGAATGGGCAAGTTGACCAATCGGAGAAGGGAGCAATCTCATCCAACGTTTTCACTGATATGATGTAAGTCATGCTGTGTCCCCGCTCCCCCTTTTCCTCCCAACTCGCTATCCTGTCATCATGGTGATGATTCGGGGGGATGGGAGAGGAGAGACTACTTCCGTCCGCTTTTTCACTGTTACGTAAAACTGGGCAAATTTCTCATTCACCCTCGAGCGCAAAAAAGTTTCAATTCAAAAAAGAAATTTACTTATCTGTAATAAACTTATCTCTCTTTACTTATCTGTTACTTATCTGTTCCCGAAGGAATATAAGTAAAGGGTGTTTTTATTAGAGGTATAGAACTTTAAATTGCAATAAAACAACGATGTATTGTTCGATTGACATGATTTTTTTTATTAGAAAGATAATCTTGTGGCATTACATTTTAAATATGATTTCCGGCATATGACTGCCACGGCTCGCTCGGATGTAGTCCAATCTGGACGTCCAATTTTCGATGACTTTTTCCAACATTTGTGGTCGTATATAGGCAATAACACGGCGAATGTTGTCTTCTAAATGGTCAAGCGTTTGTGGCTTATCCGCATAGACCAATGACTTTACATAGCCCCACAGAAAATAGTCTAGCGGTGTTAAATCCCAAGATCTTGGAGACCAATTCACAGGTCCAAAACGTGAAATTAGGCGGTCACCAAACGTGTCTTTCAATAAATCGATTGTGGCACGAGCTGTGTGACATGTTGCGCCATCTTGTTGGAACCACAGCTCCTGGACATCATGATTGTTCAATTCAGGAATGAAAAAGTTAGTAATCATGGCTCTATACCGATCACCATTGACTGTAACGTTGTGGCCTTCATCGTTTTTGAAGAAGGATTCCACCAGCCCATAAAGCGCACCAAACAGTCAGTGTTTCTGGATGTAACGGTGTTTTGACATACACTTGTGGATTAGCTTCACTCCAAATGCGGCAGTTTTGTTTGTTGACGTAGCCATTCAACCAGAAGTGCGCTTCATCGCGAAACAAAATTCGCTTATGAAAATCGGGAACAACGGCAATCTCGTTTTGGGCCCATTCGACGAATCTACGCCTTGCTTGATGATCGTTTTGATGAATTACCAAACCAAACTGAGAATAAATCACTTGACAGCTGTTAAATCGGTCGCCATCTTGGAAAGTAATGCCAACTTAAACTTCTATACCTGGAAAAAAACTCTCTTTACATCATGAATACCGTTAGTTTATTTTTATAAAATAGCCAAATGATTCGGTTTTGTATTTTATTTTTTTCTCAAAATATAATTAATATTTTTTTTTAAAAATTGGCGGCACACACTTCAAGTATTTAGCGCGCACAAAAGAGCCGCAGCACAATGGTTGAGAATCATTCCTTTAGTCTTATAAACGTCAGAGGACAAAAAAAGGGATTTATGGGTAAACAGTCATGACCTTTGATCTCAACCAACATGCACACCTTAAATATGTAAGACCTCTCATGAGCAACACATAAATACAATGAAATAAAACATCGCGTGACAAGTTTATATTGAAATTACGTGTGTTGTTTCCCCTGCAGTGTTGCTTCCTTTGTGGAAAATTAAGTTTTACAGGGACAGATAACTTCTTCCCCACACATGAATTTGAAAAATAAAGTTACGGCAACCTGATAAGATGTGAGCAGGATTACCAGATTGGCGACTTTATAGGCCTTGGTGACAAATTTGGTGAATATTGATATCGCTAAGGAAATTTCGAGAAATCTGTAGGATCGACTATTTGGGGGAGCTTTCAGACAAAGGTTGAGTCAGTCGAATTTAGAATCTGCACGTGCGTTGTCTGCGTTAAGACATGGACTATCTGTCTGAGTTTCTGCTAGTAGAAATGTTTTAGGTAGATGATTCTGGAACACTGCAAAGCTTGTTTGTAACGAGTGTGTTTTCAACTTCTTTTTCTCTAAGGGGTCTGCTATTGGTATTTAACCTTTACAGACTTAGTACATTCCACAGGAGGTGATATCACTTTTTAGTGCGGCACCATATAGGTGATACCAATTACCTCAAGTAATTTTGACGGCCAATTTCCTCTCCAGAGGGAGTCCCCTGAGCTCTGGTGACGCGAAACTGTATTTAGGATTTTAATTTTGCCGAGAGCATCCAGGCCCAACAGGCATTTTTTTTCATGCTGTATAATTATACGAGATGGCCACTGTCGATTTTCTGCATCATGAAAATACACCAACTAGGGCCGGGGTCGAACCCGCAACCATAGGTGCAGAAGGCCAGCGACAAACCAACCACGCCACCCAGCCGGCGTGTGTTTTCAACAATTGTAAGTAATCTGAAAAATATCTTTGTGTATATGCATCTATTTGTCTTCGTCAAGTCATTCGATTCTCTGCATATTTATAAGTTTGTTATTATTCAAATAATTGGAGTCATCGGCTGATTCCCTCCATCCCATCCCCACCACGCGAAAATTTGCGACAATATAAAGTATTTCTTATGTGTTTTACCTAGTATAAATTAATACTAAATACTTAAAACTTTAAAAAACTATATATATATATATATATATATATATATATATATATATATATATATATATATATATATATATTTCAAAGTGGACTATTTTTACCCTACTTTTTTCATTGAAAACAAAACAAAGTATAAAAATTTATCAAATTAGAATTCTCTTATCTCAAATAAATCTTTATTGAAATTCAAACTCAAAAATAAAGAAGAACGAATCCCTTCAATAATGCTAAAAGTAATTTAAGGTATCGGACTACGTTCGGAACCGTGATTTTAAAAAAGCACATAAATAGATAATTTTCATGATATTTAGTGTCACTTAGATTAGAGAATACATGTATAAAATTGTTTTAAGGAATTTTGACAAAAAAAAATTATTTAAAAACAACATTTCGGCAAAAAATTAACATAGAATACCTTTTTTCAAAATGTTCTCCTTTTGTGAAAAATTGTTCTATTATAATAATATTTTGCCTGTATATAGCTCAGACCTCTCTACCGAGGCTCAACTAGAATTTTTGAAAAATTCACATTATTTTAGGAGTTACAACCAATTGAAATAATTATCGGCGTTTTTTTTTTCTTAAAATTTCTCCCCTCTGTTGTAAAACACATGGATAAACCCACTTCTAAGTTATATATTTCAAAAATTCTAGTTGAGCCTCTGTACAGAGATCTGAGCTATATACAGGCAAATATTATTATAATAGAAGCATTTTTCACAATAGGAGAATATTTTGAAAATGGGTCATTCTATGTTCATTTTTTGTCAAAATATTGTACTTAAAAAAAATTTTTATTGTAATACTATTCTTAAAACAATTTTATATACATTTTCTAATCTAAGTGATACTAAATATCATAAATATTATCCTTTTACACGCTTTTGCAAAATCATGGTTCCGAACGTAGTCGGATACCTTAAAAAAACAAGTATTTTTAATTTAAATTTCACAGATGAAGAGACTTGGATCTCGGATCGATCTATAAAGTTTTAATTCATCTGTTGGACCCCACACAAAAGAAGCACTTACATTTAATCAAAAACAAAAGATTTCACAGATCACACAAAAGATTTTAGTGTCATTACAGCTCCGAGTTTCTCACAATCAAGATTAAACACAATTCCTCAGGAAAATAAACATTATAACTTGGTTAATTGTCGTCCCCATATCTAAACTTGCTTGATTTAAAAATGTAAAAAAAAGTCATTAAAGGGCCTTTCTTGTTATTAAAAATAATCTTAATGAAGATTACGTGCCGAAATGTATGAAAAAAGTGCGCGTATTCATTTTTTAATGGAACCTTACTCTCAACACATTTCAACTATGCTCAACGTTAGAAAGAGACTTAAAGAATATTTTTCTCTCGCATTCTATTCTCTCGAATATAATTAAGAGGGTTACCTTATTTAATAAAAGACTGCTTTGTTTATTCACAAAGTTTTGTCCATTTTTATTCTTCAGCGACGAATCAAAAGAGTTAGGAGCTTCTGAGTTTAACGATACGATTAAAAGAATGAATTTTTGTAGTTAATTTTATCGTTTGGTCTTTTTAGTACGTTTAAAACTGACATTTCTTTCAAAAGAAAGAGAAAGTTATGACTTAATGATGACATTCACTTTTTTAAATTGTTTATGATGTACTGCTAAAATATAAACTAAGAATTATGAAGGAATGCATTAATGTATTTTATAATAATTATATTTCTGCTAGAAAAAAATTCAAAAAGAAATGAAAAAATGAAACATTGATACATTTGCTCAGTCCTCACATTTTGTTTCTTATCACTTTAACTATTATTTAAATATGGAAAACAGAGCATGAAAATTTTGGAAAAATTGACGAAAACTTGAACATGAAACATTTCAGTAAAATTTCCAAAGTTATGTTGCTTAATTTAGATTGCATATCCAAAAGTTTTTCAAAAATTTAGTGAAGACAAGCATTGATTATGGAAAACTGAAATTTATTTTTGCTTACGATATGAAATATTTTATCTAAAAAAAGTGGTTATAAATATACTTACGTTATTCAGAGAGACCTACGTTGAGTACGCTCTGAAAGACGAATATAGATGAAAATTGATATATGCACTCAGGAACATTGAAAATAGCGAACGACTCAAGAAGGAAGCTAAGTACAATCGCGAAACTTTGCAAATAAGTACAGCGTAATGTGATATGCAAATGATCCAAGTTTTCTGCCAGTACGCATAGTCATACACGCCGATGTGGCGCTACAATCAGGAAGAGGGTGCTATATAAGCCAGCGCAAATTCGAAGATTCATAAACGTGACGATTACCCGCCGATTGTAGGAAGACTTCGGTAAGCGAAACATGACAGGTAAACGTGCTAGAAGATATTTCTCACAGTTAAGCGAGTTTGAGAGAGGCCTGATCATCGGGATGAAAACTGCAGGCTGGTCGACGAGACGTGTTGCTGGCCAAGTGGATCGTTTAGAGTATGCCGTTAGAAATTTTTGGGAGCAGTGGACACGAGAAGGTACCCACGCGCGGAAACTGGGTCTGGAGCGACCAGGAAGACCACGAGGAGAGAGGATCGAAGGATCGTGCGACAAGCGCTTGTGGACCCCACAGTGACTCGTTCAACGATACGAGAAGACATAGGCGTAGCAATTGTTTCATAAACAATTTCCAGACACCCTGCAGAAGCAAATCTTAAATCCAAGCGCCCTTTCTGTGCACTCCCTCTAACACCGGAACATCGGCAACTGCGTCTACAGTGGTGCCAAGCCAGATCAATGTGGAATGTCACAGATTGTCAAAAGGTTGTGTTTAGTGATGAATCCCGGTTTGTTTTGGGGACAGATGATAACAGTGTACGGGTGTGGAGGCACCCTGGTTAGCGGTACAATTCCCCCCACACTGCCCGCACAGTTGGTTTAATGGTCTGGGGGGCCATAGCATATGATAGCTGGTCCACTTTAATTGTGATGTGTGGTACCTTACCGGGCCAACGTTACGTTGATGATATTCTTTGACCCCATGTAGGACCTTTCCTAATTGGTCTCCCAGGGGCAATTTTCCACCAAGATAATGCTCGTCCGCATAGAGCAAGAGTTGCTCAGACTCTTCTATGGCCAGCCCGCTCCTTCGATTTGTCCCCTGTAGAGCACGTGTGGGATCAGCTAAAACGGCAGATGCCATCGTGACACTCTGTACATGATTTAGAGTTGGCTGTTTAAGATTTGTGGGCCCATTTGCCTCAGGACAACATAAGGTGTCTAATCAACTCATTCCCGGACCGTGTGGCGGCATGTATTGCAGCTGGAAGTGGTCCAACGCGCTATTGAAGTTGCCCAGTATTTGTGTCGTTGCACACCCTGTATTCGTTTAATTGTCTTGTTTTTGAGATCAAGTGAATCTCTCAACAGTGTCATTATGTGTATTAAATTTCATTTCAATCCGATGCTTTCTTCTTCCGTCGTAATTTCAATGTTCCTGAGTGTATATTATACTAGAGGACCCGACAGACGTTGTCCTGTACACACATCTTAAATTCAAAAATTCCAAATTTTTATGAATAAGCTTTAACAATCTGGACCATTTTGAGTAACATTTGAATAAAATTGAGTAAAATTTCAAACACTAATTACATCTGAATGTAATAATTTAATTAACACACGATTTATTTCAACAAAATAATAATACGAAGTGACAAAATATTTTCCTGAAATGATCACAGCACCAACTGCCAGGAACAACTTGAATTTTAATAAAAGATTTTTGAATATTCGATACTGTGATCGTAGTGCTGTCTGCCGGATCCAATGTAAAACATTCCAAGATCAACAATTTATAAATAAAAAATTAATTAAATAAACATTTCTAAACCAAATTATAAATCTAAACCATTCTCGAGTCCACTGGAACAGACAAAAACTTTCATTAAAATCGGTCCAGCCGTTTAGGAGGAGTTCAGTTTCATACACACGCACAGAAGAATTACATATATAAAGATTATTTGAAGAGATATTAATTAAAAACTCTAAAAAGCGTGAATCGCGTCTGCATTTTCGTAACAATAAAGACCGGGTTTGGCCAGTTTGGCTGAAAATCAATTTTCGACGCCAACTTACGTCTTTTTCAATTCCTACTATTAGCTCACGATATCTATACATATTTTATTTGTTTGTTTGTTTATTTATTTATTTATCTTGGTGGAATTTTCAATCGTTTATAAAATACATTTTAAAGCGCTCAATTGAGCTGAAATGTAATGTACATGATTATTTTGGTTGACAATACAATAATTTAATTATAATTAATAAAAATTAATTTTGATTAAAACTAATTATTTAAAAAATTACAAATACAGCCCCGTTGGCGATTCATGTCATAATTTGAAAAGGTATTTTTCTCACGTGTTAAAGCATTCAGTTGAAAGGAAATTTTATATACACTATTGTTTTGAATGACAATATGATACTTTAATGATAATTATTAAAAATTCATTACCACGTAATGTTCTGATTCTGTCATATGTATATATATATATATATATATATATTTATATTAATTTCTTAAAAAGTAGCTAAAATGAATTTTTTCTCGGTTGATTTAAGTAGGAATTGATTTTTAAAAAAATTGTATATTACTTGTTTATAACAATAGCGTTGTTACAACAATGCAGGTGAATGTTGAGTTGTATTTTTGAATGTTTTTAATTCATATCTTTTTAACTAATTGCGATATCGGACCGAATTGTAAATCTAAACCATTCTTGAATTTACTTGAACCCACACAAAACATTTCATCGAAATCGGTCCAGTTGTTTAGGAGGAGTTTAGTGACATACACACGCACAGAAGATTTTTATATATAAAGATTGATCATCAAAAAAAGGAATATGAAATAAAAATTAATAGTTCAAATATTTTTCGACAATTTGAGAGATGTTTCCATGTGCAAGACAGGATAGGATGCAAATTTAGAGCAGGTTAAAAAGTCAAAAGTCACTGCCTTTAAAATCTTATTCTGCGCTATACCTTTAAAGCCGTGATTCTCACCCCCCCACACCCCCCCCACACACCCCACACACACACACTTTGCCGCTGCACTTTTGTGTTCCGCCAAATTCTTGCAGAGGGCCGCCATTTTTTTAAGGTTATTCATTGTACCCCGTGAAAAAAATAAAATCCGAATCTGTACCATTCGGCCGTTTCATAGAAACGAACTAAGGGTATTCTTAGTATATTTAACTTATCCTTTTGTGGATAAATGACTAAAAAAATTTTGATTGGGTTCGATCCATTGTGAAAACGGGTACATCTGTATATTAAATTTGAATGAAGAGGAAAAACTATTTCCGCTATATGTAAGAATCGAGATTTCACTTCGAAAATTTGTGTTTTCCCCCTTAATACGCCTCCTTATCACATAATGATCGAAATTAAGTTATTACTTATTATTGCGTATTTCTTTTTTTTTTTACCATGATATTACATAAGTATCAAGTTTCCTCTGCTTATTGGAAATGATTTAAAAACACAAATACATCGAATTCTATTTGCGGTGGGGGTTTCTGTTTTAAATAAAATATTAAAACTGTTAAGATCTTAAGTATTTTTGTAAAGAAAGCAAGAAAACTAGGCTAAAAGTCAATATTCCTCACCTATTTAAGCAATAAGTATCATCTAAAAGTAATATACAGGGTGATTCATAAAGAAACGAAGAGTTTCAATGCACTATAAATCAAAAACCATGTAAAATATTGTGTTACTTGTAAGAGAATTGTAGGAGATTCCTTAAAGTTTTGATAGAAACAATCACTAATGTTCTATGAGTGAGCCCTTAGTGATACGAGACACATCAATCCGGTTATCCATTTCCATCCAATTCGGTGTTTACCCTCCGTTAGGCGCTCGAATATCTCAGTAAAATAGTTTCGGTGCAGCGTCGAGGGTTATACGTTAGGCGCTCGAATATCTCAGCTAAAAAATAGTTTGGGCGGTGCAGCGTTCCACACCGAGGGTTGAACATGCCCTTCTATGATGTTGGGCTTCTGGAGTTTAACATTCTGCGATTGGTTTCATACAGGCGTGGCGCTCTGGGTAGCAAGAAGGAATCAGTGTCAAGGTGGACGAGGGAGATTTCTTCTTCTTCTATTTCACTCGAGTGGCAGGGGATTTCTTCATATTTGAATCAAATCAAATAGATACAACGCGCCCAAAAACATCAGTTTTTATGACTATTAGTACTATTTCGTTAATTTAGATTAGATTTTTTTTCTTGTAAAATAGTGTAATTTTCAGTTTAATACAAAAATAATTCGAAACAAATAATTTGTAACTTTTTCGTTTGCTGGGAGTTGATATTCATCTGAGGGATGCCGCTCTCTCTCTCTCTCTCTCTCTCTCTCTAGCCAGTGAATGTATTTTATTCAATCCTCAAGGTAGCTAGAATCAACTCCCAAAATATCACACACAATATCGGAATCAAAATCTCTCAGATCCCCGCACACATATCTAGGAAAACTAGATCATGAATTCGTAAAGGAGCCCCTGTGAAGACGGTCTGAGTGTAACTTTCACATGCCTCATTCATTTTGACTCAAGATTGAAGAATTATCTGACGTACAACGCCCCATTCGAAACGAAAAACCAAAAGAAACATCACCAGAAACTTGGAAAAGAAAGTATTGTTCCCTCTTGTCAGGACATCGAGAAAGGATTATTAAAATTTTGCAATGCATTATACGAAGAATGCATGTCACTTGAACATTGCAAGGTGATTTGTAAAGACTGCTACAAGGCATCTTAAAATGTAAACAACGGTGACAAGGTGATATATATATATATATATATATATATATATATATATATATATATATATATATATATATATATATATCAAGATATTAATATATATATACATATATATTAATATCAAGAAAATCAAATACTTCATGTTTGGTCTGAATAAACATGAAATTGCATTGTTATATGAATCCTTAAATAATGATTCCTTAAAGGTTAGTCATGCAGTACACATTATTAAAGACATCACTAACTATCTAGTTAATAAATTCAATATTAATGTTGAGAAAATTAATGAACCCATTACAGAGTACTGCACTTTATTATTCATGAATAAAACTTTTGACAAAATTAACTTTTCTAGTGTATTTAATAGACATTTGTCTCTTTTTCCAGTTAGAAATGTTGTTGTAAAGAAAGCTTTTAAATATAACAAAACGATGGGCAGATTTATCTTTAATTACAACAATAGTTCGCCCTCTATTAATATAGAAGATTGTATATGTAAAAACTATAATGATTTTATTGATGGTCATCATAAACATGTAGTTACTGGTAACTTAGATATAATCAATGATAATATTTTAAAAGATATAATGAGTAAAGGCACTAATTTTAGATTAAATGTTTCTAATAAGAACAATACTGTTAAAAAACAAATTTTTAAAGATATAGATAATTTTATTACAAAATCTGCAATTAAATTTGGACTACCTATTGAGGCATTTGAAGAGTATAAGTACAATATATTAAAAGACCTTATGAATTTTAGCTACCATTCTCAATATGAAACTACTTTTAAAGATATCAAACAGAAAATTTATAATTTACAAAAGAATTTTATCATAGTTTACATTGATAAAGTACCTGGTAACTATGCTGTGATTTGTAAGTATTTTTATTATAATATTCTTTATGATCACTTTCTTAATAATGGTTCTTTTTAAAAATTAGATTTGTCACATAATGAAATTAGTAATCGTATTATTGCTATTTATAAAAAATTAGGTTATTGTATTCCTAAAATTAAGTATCCATATATTTTTAACTCCAAAATTCCATAAAAGTCCGGTTAAATTTAGAACTGTGACAAATGGTTTTAGAACATATATTACTACTGCAGGCAAATTACTTCATAATATAATACAAAACTTTATTAATCAGCAATGTAATAAAGCTATAATTAAAAATAGTAAAGAGATTATAGATTTTTTTAATGATAAAAATATTTATTCAGTTCATAGTTATGACTTTGAAGATCTTTTCAATTCCATTGATTTATATGATATTATTAAAGTAATTTTAGAAAACCACAGTATGTATAACCTTAATATTAATTTTAACAAATTTAAAACTCTCATAGATTTTGTCTTAAAAAGAAAATTATATCAGTTTTAATGGTTCTTTATATAAACAAGAGAAAGGACTCCCACAAGGGGGCCCAGCTAGTAATAGTTTGGCTAATCTTTATTTACATTTTTATGAATATAGTTATGTTATTAATAATGACTACTACATTTTTAGATATATTGATGATTTAATTATTTTTGGTAAAAATGATAATTTAAATCCTATTATTAATTTTTATCCGTCCTACTTGAACTTAGTTAAAATTAATAATAATCCAATCAAAACAAATTACCTAGATGTATCTCTGTATATTAAGGATTTGAAACTACATACTAATATTTATGATAAAAGAGATGCCTTTAATTTTAATATCATCAAAGTGCCTTACTGGAATTCTAATTTATCAATATCTATATATAGAAATATTATTTTTAACTATATTTATCGCAATAAAGTATTAGTTAGCTATAAAGCTAATATTTTTTTAAATCTTAAAAAAAATTTTAATCACTGTATTGAACATGGATACCCTGCTAATTTTCTTTGTAATTATATTTATAATAGTTTTTTATGATACACACACACACACACACACACAATTTGTATTAATGTAATTATTTACTGTTATTATGTTTTGTAATGTTTTTTTTAAATTTAGACAATATCTAATTTATCCTACAATTATTATATAGATGGCGCCAAATGCTTTTTTAAAAAAAATTTTAATATATATATTTTTCTGAGTTTCTTTATATTTTACGCTAATTTTATGATTTTTATTTTTATGATTTTTTAAAAGTATATATATATATATTTTATTATCGTATATCGTATCGCAATTAATCGTTTCTTATATCGTATCGCAAGTAACTTTATGCGGTTCTGCTCTCCCTATTTGGCGGGAACACGATAATGCACTCTTGGCCATCGTTACAAATCCGTTTTAGTAGGTTATGTTTATGTTCATATATTCTTGTTTAATGACTTAATATTTAAATTTTACGTATAGAACTCTTTCCTTTCCTCTTGGTACATAGTATGACAAATTACAGGTGAAGGTTGGCGCCGCAAAACTTGTTTAAACCTGCAATCCTGGTTCCTAAGGCCAGGAATTTGTCTTTATACTGTGTGCCTACTTCCTACTTTTAGTTATCTTAGGTTTATAACTATATGATTATTTTTATATCTTTGTTTATATGTATATGTATATGTGTGTATAAATTTATATATATGTGTATGTATATGTATATGATTATATATTAAAAAATTCTTATATTGGATTATATATATATATATCACCTTGTCACCGTAAATGATAAAAGAGATGCCTTTAATTTTAATATTATCAAAGTGCCTTACTGGAATTCTAATTTATCAATATCTATATATAGAAATATTATTTTTAACTATATTTATCGCAATAAAGTATTAGTTAGCTATAAAGCTAATATTTTTTTAAATCTTAAAAAAAATTTTAATCACTGTATTGAACATGGATACCCTGCTAATTTTCTTTGTAATTATATTTATAATAGTTTTTTATGATACACACACACACACACACAATTTGTATTAATGTAATTATTTACTGTTATTATCTTTTGTAATGTTTTTTTTAAATTTAGACAATATCTAATTTATCCTACAATTATTATATAGATGGCGCCAAATGCTTTTTTAAAAAAATTTTTAATATATATATTTTTCTGAGTTTCTTTATATTTTACGCTAATTTTATGATTTTTATTTTTATGATTTTTTAAAAGTATATATATATATATTTTATTATCGTATATCGTATCGCAATTAATCGTTTCTTATATCGTATCGCAATTAATCGTTTCTTATATCGTATCGCAATTAACTTTATGCGGTTCTGCCCTCCCTATTTGGCGGGAACACGATACTGCACTCTTGGCCATCGTTATAAATACGTTTTAGTAGGTTATGTTTATGTTCATATGTTCTTTAGTTTAATGATTTAATATTTAAACTCTACACATATATAACTCTTTCCTTTCCTCTTGGTACATAGTATGACAAATTACAGGTGAAGGTTGGCGCCGCAAAACTTGTTTAAACCTGCAATCCTGGTTCCTAAGGCCAGGAATTTGTCTTTATACTGTGTGCCTACTTCCTACTTTTAGTTATCTACTATATGATTATTTTATATTTTTGTTTATGTATATGTATATGTGTGTATAAATTTATATATATGTATATGTATATGATTTTAGTTATCTTAGGTTTATAACTATATGATTATTTTTATATTTTTGTTTATATGTATATGTATATGTGTGTATAAATTTATATATATGTGCATATAGATGATATGTATATGATTATGTATTAAAAAATTCTTATATTGGATTATATATATATATATATATATATATATATATATATATATAATATATATATATATAATATATATATAATATATATATATATATATATATATATATATATAAATATATATATATATATATATATAAAAGAAATATGTATTATATATCAAAAATAAGAAATAATAGATAAAGAACATAACAAGAAATAGCATAATAAAAATATAAAACCTGAACATGAAGAACAAAATTATAGAGAAATATAAAAAAAGAAACTACAAAAAGAAGAACTTAGCGAGTCAGAAAGCAATTTCGGACTTAGGACCGAATAAGTGGGGTTAAACTAGTTTGAAGGCGCCAACCTTCCCCTTTGCAACTCGGTAGGAAAACCAAATAAAATAAAATAAACAAAACTTCAGAGTTTGATAACTCAGAGAGTATGAAAAACCACTCATTACTATTATGTAACAAACTCTCCCAAACTCTTAATGCAGAAAAATCAGAAAATAATTACGTAAGAAAAGTAGAAAAATGGTAAAACAATTACATAAGAAAAGTATCTTTCAAGAAATAATTTACCAAAATTTCTTTACTCACAGAGCTTTTACGAGGAGAATCAAGCGTCTTGACATTAATGAAAATCGATTATTCACCAAGTTAAAAATTCGAAAATACATAAACACATCTTTTGAGCTGACTTTTAAACCAGCCAGCAAAGACAGGTATAAAAAAGACGACAATCATATACGGTAGAATTTTAATTGGTTGATTGTCAAAAATGTAAATTTGCTAGGCTCTAATTTGGTTGGTTGTCAACAATGTAAGATGTTCAAGATGTGTGTGGAAAAAATGTAAACTGTGATATGAGTGTTATGATATAATCTTCACAGCAAGACCACTAACATGCTGACTTTGAAATCCTATTGTTGTGTGGTGGTTTTGGAATTCGAAGTAGCAAGACGGTTAATGTATTTGTGATGAATATAAGTTCTTAAGAAATTAAAAGGGTATTCATGATCTAAACAACATTGAAAAAATTGTTTTATATTATTGTATTTATCTATTTTGTGGGTAGTTAAGTTATCATTTCAAAATAAAAAATTCAAAATGATATTTCTGTAAATTGATATATGCAAATTACTATTCCATACGGGAATTTTAATTATATGGAACTTAAACGAATCTCTTTTGTCAAAAATGTTACTGACTACATTATTGTTAATAAGATGCAAGTCTAAATCCAAGAATTCCACCATATTAGAGTTGAAGTTAGTTTTAAGGAGCTTGAGATAATCAGGGTAGAACGTAATATTTGGTTTGTATTCACTATTTTTACCAAAAATTATTATATCATCTATATAACGATAAATTAAGTAAGAATCATTTACAACATGATCTATTTCAAAAAAATGTAAATATAGGTTCGCTAAACAATTACTAGCTGGACCACCCTGAGGTAATCCTTTGATCTGTTTATAAAGATTCTGATCATATATATATATATATATATATATATATATATATATATATATATATATATATAACCATTGTATTTTGATATTTTTTCGGATAAATATCTCAATTCCTCTCTCCCTCTCTGATTCTGTTTTAAATATTATTTTATATCTGATATATTTTAATGTCAAATCTCACTAATAATATGATTAAATCATCTTCAAACGGAAGCATTAGGTGATGCATTTAAGATATACCATGTGTCAATGGATGGTACTTTTTGAAGCCAGCCTAGCGGGGGTTAAGGTATTTAAAGCAAACCCATCGGTAGCGGCTTGATACGCCGTTTTACCTCCGCTAAATCAACAGAAAGGGGTGAGGCGAATACCTTGTTCCTTACGTACAAACACAGAAAGAAATCACAAGGTGTCAGGACTTTTGGGTGTCAATTGGGTGAGTGACATGCTGTAATCCGTAGCTCATCCAATCCATCTGTGAGGAAGATGTTCATCGATGTAAGCTCGCACATTGGCTTGACAGTGTGGTGGTGAAGCATTTAATTGGAGAAGGAAGTTGTCAATGCCCTCCTGCAACAGTGGCATCAACCAATGAGAAGAATTTCAGCAAAATGGATCCTGTGACAGTTAGCTCGTGAAAAATAGGAGCCAAACACTTTCTTTTTCGATACTGTACGGAACACATTGAAAAAAGGGGTCTCTTTCACGTATTGCACTGTGACTATTGCCTGCATCACTTCCATCAGGGGGAGACACAAACTTTAAGAGTGCATCTACGGTTCTCTGAGGAGGTGTGTCTTCGACTGTTACTGTTTTAAAGCATCAGAAAAGAGTATACTTTTTTATTGGTCACCCTGTATATCAGGTTTGATATAAAATGTTTGCAAATATCTCAAAAATAAATATTATTTATTTAGAAATAACTGCAAGATATCTGGTTTTTCCCGGTTACTAGTAGTATATACTCTCTTTTTAGTAAATTACATTTCTTTAAGGTATCCGACTACGTTCGGAACCGGGATTTTGCAAACGCGTGTAAATTGATAACATTTATGATAGTTAGTGTCACTTAGATTAGAAAATGTATATAAAATTGTTTTAAGAATAGTATTACAATAAAAAAAATTTTAAGTACAATATTTTGACAAAAAAATGAACATAGAATGACCCATTTTCAAAATATTCATCTTTTGTGAAACATGCTTCTATTATAATAATATTTTGCCTGTATATAGCTCAGATCTCTGTACAGAGGCTCAAGTAGAACTTTTGAAATATGTAACTTAGATGTGGGTTTATCCATGCTTTACGATAACAGAGGGGAGAAATTTTAAGAAAAGAACGCCGATAATTATTTCAAATGGTTGTAACTCTGAAAATAATGTAATTTTTTCAAAAAAAAAAAGTTGAGCCTCTGTAAAGAGGTCTGAGCTATATACAGGCAAAGTATAATTATAATAGAAGCATTTTTCACAAAAGGAGAATATTTTGAAAATGGGTCATTCTATGTTCATTTTTTGTCAAATACTGTACTTAATTTTTTTTTATTCTAATACTATTCTTAAAACAATTTTATACATGTATTCTAATCTAAGTGATATTAAATATCATAAAAACTATCTATTTATTACCTTTTGAAAATCACGGTTCCGAATGTAGTCGGGCACCTTAAAATAACAATCAATTCGTGAAATACTCATATAAGAGAGTGTTCAAAAATCAGAATTTATTATTAAAAAATAGTTAAAATCAAACACACTAGAATTTTTCACCAAAAATCCATGAAAATATGTTTCACTATTAAATCCTTTCCTAACCACAATTCTAAGTAGAGGGAAAAAAGTCAACCTTTTTTTTTAAATAAATAGAAACACAACCTGGAAATATTATCCTTATTGGTTGCCATAATCTTTCGTTCAACAAAACACCTTTCATTTGTCAAAATATGCAATTAAATAAAAGATTCAAAACGTTTGCGTTCAGTTCCAAATTAAACTTAAGTTTTTATTTGCCCAAATAATAACAAAGAAGAAAACAAATTTCTAGAATAAGCGGATAAAGAGAAATATCTCAGTTTAAAAAATACAAAAGGCCATTATTCCAAATGAAGTGAAAGTGCAAAAATTGACAAAGAAAAAAACAAATCTACAAAATGAATCTACATTTTTTTCCTCCTTTTTTTTATGACAAGCACTTCTATGTAGTACACATTTCACCTTTTTTTTTTTTCTCCATTTAACAAGAAGTTTGAACGTCCTTTTACCTTTCCTCGATCCTTCTCGTCTTCCTTGAATAAAATTAAGAGGATTACTTCATTTAATAACACAAACTCTTTTGTTCATTAAGAAAACATTTTACACCTTGCGATTATTTTTAATAAGATTCTTCGCTTTCTAAAACGAAAAAATGCAATTAGAATAATGGTTCTTTTTTTTTCTGTTTATAGTTCGATTTTCTTCCTCTTTTCACTCGTTCTTTTTCATTCATTTTACAAGTGACACTAACTTAGAACTAATGTGAACGCTTTACAGTGACAGTTTTAATAAAACTTTTCACAGTTTCTATTTTCAATAAAAATAAAACAGTGGGAGAAATTTTGGACCTGTATTTCGTCGAGTTACAAAGTCAGTAACCTTAGGCAAATTTTATATTTCAAAACCAAAACAAAAAAAAACGCAAGTTTTTTTTTTGTTTTGTTTTTTTAGTATTATTTGCGTGTTTGTACACTGCTGGCCACCGTATATGCAACACCCTGAAGGAAGCACACAAATAACATGAAATTTACAACACGCATTAGTGGAGGTGAGATATGTGCAAATGATTAAAATTTCAGCACAGACACATCACGCGCGCCTGTGGCGCCATCTCAAAGCGCTATTTAAGGGTTGGAGATTTCGACGATTTCAGGTTCGCCAATTGTGTTTTTCTTGCGGTTTTTCAAAAAATTATCAGTTATGTCTCGTAAAAAACAACGCTCGGCTTTTGATCAAGTATCTGAGTTCAACAGAGGAAGGACAGTTGCCTACCGAGATTGTGGATTATCTTTCAGGGAAATCGGTAGTCGTGTTGGACGAAACCACGTAGCTGTAATGCGGATATGTGACCGCTGGATGCAGGAGGGTACGACGGACCGACGTGGTCGATTGCATCCCCCTCAGTGCACCACTTCCCGTGAGGACAGGCAAATTCTGCGCATGGCAGTGACGGATCACTCAGTCACATCACGAACCGTAACACGGCACAATGAGTCTGTAACGCATCATTCAGTGTCTGCGCATACCATTCTGCGCCATTTACAGCAGAGTGGTCTGTCCGCAAGACGTCCATTGCTTGGTCTACCCTTGCCGCAGAGCCACAGACGTCTCTGCCGCCAATGGTGCGATGAAAGAAGGATGTGAGCGGCAGAATGGAATGAAGTTGTCGTTACTGACGAGTCACGCATCTGTCTGCAATAACACGATGGTTGGATTCGAGTCTGGAGACACCGTGGAGAGAGGATGCTAAACAGCTGCACCGCCACACTAGTCCTGCACCGAATATTATGATATGGAATGGTATTGGATATCACTCTCGCACTCCTCAAGCAGCGTTAGCAGCACTCCTTTAAACAGCCAGAGCTACATCTCTGAGGTGTTGGAGCCAGTTGTCCTTCCTTACCTTCAGGGCTTGGCCACAGCCATATTTCAACAGGATAATGCACGACCACACGTGGCACGCATTGTCCAAAGGTTCTTCGTCAATCACCGGATTCAATTGCTTCCCTGGCCGGCTTGTTCTCCGGATCTTTCGCCGATCGAAAACATGTTGTCCATTGTTGCTCAATGATTGTCCCAGATTACACTCCCCAGCTGCCACACCAGATCAACTTTGGCAACGTGTGGAAGCTGCTTGGTCTGCTGTACCTCAATAGCACATACAAAGTCTCTTTGAATCAATGCCGAGGCGTGTGGCATCGGTGATCTCCAACAATGGCGGCTACTCTGGCTACTGATTCTGACAGGAACCACACTTCACAGAAATCTATAAATTTAATCATTTGATGCTTGGTCAACATGTTATCTACAAAATAAACTTCGTTGTGCTATCTCTTGTCTTTCTTGGTGTTGCATTTACGCTGGCCAGCAGTGTAGCTATATTCAATATTTTACAAGTGAATGTCCAAAATTGAATTTTAACAACTATCATGGTATTCCCACTTGTTGGTTGAAGTAAAAATCCAGCTCATTTTTAAGATTCCCTTGAGGATCCAAACGCAGATTGAGTGGAGAAGACATTGAATCGAACTCAAAACAAGTATCAGCAAGAGATATTTCAATAATGTCAAATTCTTGAAATGACTATGCCATATACAGATGTTATACCAGTGATTCTAAACCATTTTGCCGCCAATTTTTTTTAATTATTAATTATATTCAGAGAATGAGTGAGTGAGTGAATATTAACGTTGCACTGTTCAGCTACACGAGGGCTTTTGGCGACGGACTACGTAATTTTGAACCATGGTCAAGTGACGTGAAAGACATCTGAGCGTGTTCCATGCATGAAACAAAATGTGTTGGATGCAATGCCTAGTTGGAATGAGTGGCCCTCCCTCAATATGCCTATTAAATCGTAATAATCCATATTCACACAAATTGTGATGCGAGTTAACAAACATCCATCGGTGCATCTCTCTGTGGGTACCTGCTGATTGTGCATTTCCTTTTACCAATTCGTACATCAGGTGCATATTTGCCTGCTGGGTGTTTATAAAACGCACAATGACAGCACAAATGACTACGGTAATGCAGGTCTGTTTCCTTAACTGTTCTTGTGGACAACGCCACCTGGCACCGAGCGAAGACGTTTCCGACCATGGGTTGCTATGCAAATCAGAATCTTTATGTGTGGGATACCTCCTACCTGCCCTTAAAGTTTGTCTCTATGAACCTGGAACACCCTTTATAACGATAATGTCTATCTGTATACCTAAAAAGTAATACTTGAAATATCTGAATTCTATTCAAAACAATTTTAAAAATTTAGAAATTAGAACCAAAAGAAAAGAACTTGATCACGGTGCCAAATTATGAGGTCTACCCCCCCACTCTAAACGTTACTTAGGAGGACAACGTTAATAATCCATGAATCAACAAAAAAAGGGGCCTGCAACAATGTATCTGACTAGTTTACCTTTAACTAATGATACAAGGTCTCACAGATTCTTCAGCCTCTATCCATGCATCCTTTAAAATTGTAATTGAGCCTTGCTTGTCTTAGTGCCATTCTTCAGAGGGTTTAAAAGGTCACTTAGATCCTTGTGTGTGCGTGCGTGTATGTGTGTGTGCAAACACTGCGATGATTTTATGGCGAAAGCAAAACAGACAAAGAGACAATCAGCAGCGCCATCCTACATGACAAAACTCAAAGACAAAAAGAGCGATCACACGAAATTTTAGCTTTATATACCGGCAGTGACAATCGAGTGATTATTGTGTAATAATAGCTCTGATTGGGGATAAAATGGGTGGGACAGGGATTTCGGATACTAGTTGATTACGATTAAAATTCAAGCATTAGTTTTGAACCACTCACACACACAAAGAATTAAAGCTTGTTTAAATATTATTAAAAAGAGTTAGTTAAAAGTATGATAGAGGGAATTATTACATATGCTATATAATGAATTATTCTCGAAATGGGATTTTTTGAAAGGCAATCAAAATGCGAATTGCTAGTATTATTCCTGGTGATTTTCTAAAGTGATATCTTTTAATGTACTAAGATTTTTACAGTCAACCAATTTCGTCTATTCAAAAGACATTGCTGAATGCCTTGATATGCAGCGAATATTGTAAACCTGTCCCCACACACATATCGAAACAATCATCTTGTTCGCGTATTTAATGACAGCATGTGGTAAAATCTTTTTATTTGGATATGTTCATTTATTTGGTGAAATTGATGGACGGTATGATGTGTGAGTGAAACTTTAGCCTTACTCTTACACAAACAAATTTATCAGACCGCACAACGAAATGCAACCACAACAGATGAAAATCAATTCAACGTTAATAAAGGCAAACGTAAAATGGTGTTGCCCAAATGTAAGGTGTACAAGTTGAATAAAAAGAATACCTTTATTAGAAATCCAAATAAATCGCCATGGGCGTTGTAACACTGGTCCCATCCTTTTTGACAGTAGGTCTATGCATTTATTGTACAGAGTGTTTTTTTCCAGGTATAGAAGTTTAAGTTGGCATTACTTTCCAAGATGGCGACCGATTTAACAGCTGTTAAGTGTTTCTTTTCTCAGTTTGGTTTGGCAATTCATCATGAATAGACTCACGCCTGAACAACGCTTTCAAATTGTGCAATTTTATTTCGGAAATAATGGTCGATTTTCATAAGCGAATTTTGTTTAGCGATGAAGCGCACTTCTGGTTGAATGGCTACGTCAACAAACAAAACTGCCGCATTTGGAGTAAAGCTAATCCACAAGTGTATGTCGAAACACCGTTACATCCAGAAAAACTGACTGTTTGGTGCGCTTTATGGGCTGGTGGAATCCTTCTTCAAAAACGATGAAGGCCACAACGTTACAGTCAATGGTGATCGGTATAGAGCCATGATTACTAATTTTTTCTTGCCTGAATTGAACAATCATGATGTCCAGGAGCTGTGGTTCCAACAAGATGGCGCAACATGTCCCACAGCTCGTGCCACAATCGATTTATTGAAAGACACGTTTGGTGACCGCCTAATTTCACGTTTTGGACCTGTGAATTGGCCTCCAAGATCTTGTGATTTAACACCACCAGACTATTTTCTGTGGGGCTATGTAAAGTCATTGGTCTATGCGGATAAGCCACAAACGCTTGACCATTTGGAAGACAACATTCGCCGTGTTATTGCCGATATACGGCCACAAATGTTGGGAAAAGTCATCGAAAATCGGACGTCCAGATTGGACTACATCCGAGCCAGCCGTGGCAGTCCTATGCCAGAAATCATATTTAAAATGAAATGCCACAAGATTATCTTTCGGATACATAAAATTCATGTCAATCGAATAGTACATCGTTGTTTTATTGCAATTTAAAGTTCTATACCTCTCAAAAAAACACTTTTTAGAACGCTCGTGGTTGATTCTCGAGGAAGTCCTGCATAGCTTCCTTCACCTCGTGACCTATGAAGTAAAAAAAAGTATGGAAGGTTTCAGAGAGACAAATCTGGACTGAACGATGGTTGTTCCAGCACTTTTCAACTTAATTTTTTAAGGCTGCCTGGGCTTCCCGTGAGGTGTTGGGGCCGGCATTGTTGTTGAGATATGATATCGTTTTCCACCCTTCGAAAACTTTTGCCCCAATTGTTCGAACTAAGCAGTGCTTACCATAGGCCAGGGGAGGCGAAGCTTTATGGATCAACGCGCCATTTTTTCTAAAGAAGTGTTTTATGACGTGGAGACACGCCGTGAAATAATTTTGGCCTGTGACTAGTGGGAAAATAACAAAATTAAATACTAACAAAAAACTCAATAACTCTTTATTTACTACGAAAAAATACCTTTTGCAATGTATGGCTGTAAATATTTTAGTTAAACGTTGTGAAGGTCCCCTTGGACCTCACTTTGAGAACGAGAATAAGTAGGAGTCAGATAAGAGCCAGTAGCCATTTTTATAAATAACTTTCTTTATTTGGTTATCTTATCCAAATAGAATCAAAGACTTATTAACAAATATATCTGACTAGTATTATGAGGTTTTTTTAAAGGGAATGCCCTTTAAATTAACTTAAATATTTAATGATTCAATTAATTAACAATTAGAATATCGATCACGCAGAGATTACCACGATAAGAGATCCCAGATTTATATTTAATAATGTTCCTATTGAACATTTAACTTTAATCTCACTCCTAATATAAACGTTTAATGAGACTTCAAATATAAATCAATATTTACCACACAATCTCAACTCTTCTTGCGATTAAATTATCCACCAAGAAATCTTCAATTATAAATTTCTAATTTCACTATTATACCTTTCTGCTTCAATTTCTCTCTCCTACTGCTCTAACTTTACTATTCCGTTTGACTTAAATACTTTATCTAATCTGCATAACAAGGAATCCTGTCCTCTTTTTGGAGCTGATTGGAAATAGGTAGGGAATTAAATTTCCCTAAAAAAGACGACTCAGAAGGTTAGTGATAAAGTTCCGTATAGATTTGTCACGACGTGTATAATTCAATTTTATTAAGTAATATTTATGTGACTTATGTTGTTGCAGATTGGTGTGGATGACAAATAACTTGTATTAGAATTGTAAGATGTTACTTTTAGTAGAATGCATTCTGAATTGGAGTCATCTGCCAAGTGGTTTCTGAGCAATTAATTATTTTTGCTGTGATTCATTTTTTTCACAAGAGGATTTGTGATTTGTTTCAAAATTCCGTTTTACAGACGATGTTCTGCATATCACTATTCCAGAACATAAAACATTCTCGCCTTTACTAATAATTTCTAGATTCACCAAGTTTGAAATTCTCAATTACACTTATCTTGCATTTTTTGTTTTATTGCTGAACTAGCCATGTAAAATAATAGTTAAAAACCGTAAATATAGCAAAAATAAACTTTAAAATACAGTTGGGTCAATAAAATTGGGCGTTGACAAATTTTGCATCTCTAAGCAACTGTAGTGCATGACGTAACTAAGGCAAGACAATAACAAACGAAGGTTCTCCCCATCGCCCCGCAACCAATCACTCGCGTTTGTCCGTAATACTTCATAGTGAACTTTGTTATTTTCAAATAAAGTGCAAACAATTTTGATCACTGGCGTGCCCAAAATATTGTGTCGCGTGCCATTGGAGGCACGCGTGTCACCGGTTCGCCATCCCTGCCATAGGCTGTCCCCATTCTTTCATAGATGCCTGCATCCAGCTCACCTTCCGCAATCAACAACCATACTACCGCGCATTATTCCTATATGGATGCATCCATGAAAAGTACGATTTTGATCTATTTCCTCTATCCCCAACAATTTCATTATTGCACATCGTATGCGCCGTACACCTCTTACCTTCCTTTGTATTCATATTTGGTGGCGCTGCTATAGCTGCAATCATTCTGACACAATTGCACATGTCTACTTTTCTCTCTCTCTCTCTCTCTCTCTCTCTCTCTCTCTCATTTGGGCAACCATTATACAATAATGTTTAAGGAAACAACTTTTTTTCCAAAAAGACGCTTTAAATAGAAATTGACTTTATAAAAGCTGGTACCCTGACACGATGGTAAATTTCCAATCATAAGTATATTGTATAACAGATTACAAAGAAGTAATTTCAATAAGAGTGAGTATTCCAACGACATAAAGTGCAATTCTCTTTTTTTTCTGTAGCTTTAGTGTACTAAAAGAAAAATTTGTTGAGTTCAAAGACATTTGCTTTTAAGAAAGTTAAAGCAGGGAGTGCAAAAATTCTACCTCTGCTTGAGAAGTTCTTGAGAAAGAAAGAAGACATATTCTCTCCTGCAGATTACTTTCAGATTTCTCAATATCTAAATGGCCTTACTCCAGACATCACATTTTTTTGAAAAGGTTGCTACTGCAGAGTCCCGAAAATTAATACTTGTAAGTGTCTGGAAAGGTTTTTAAGATTACCTTCATGCAAATAGGCTTCAGTAAATGATAGAAAATAAATATATACCAGTGTGGGGGTGGATAATGTAGTGAAAGAGGTATACAAATTTCTAAGGTTAAGGTTTCCATCTAAAGTTTTAATATAGGAATCACTGATTTTTTTTCTTTTTTTTTTAATTTAATGTTGTGGTGAAAATTTACTTTTATGTAGAGCCACAAACATCTTATAATATAAATATGGATTATTGTTGAAATAAAAATATGCTGCTTGTACGGGGTTAAATGTTTGTTTTAATCATGAAAAAGTAGCTTCACATTTGAGAAACACAAGGGCTACTGGGAATAAATTTCATAATTGTCAGTCATGTACAAGTTACGAGAAAGACGTCAGAGCTGGAGTAAATTTTATATAGAAGACAGATAAAACAACTCCCGTACTCTACAAGTATCATAACGGTCTTACAGAAGTAAGTAAAACAAACAAAATAAGATAAAAAAATAAAATAAAAAGTAAATAACAAAGCACAAAAGTTACGAAATAATGAAATAGCAAAAACAAATAAGTTACTAAGACAACAAACACACACATGCAGTATAAAAAAAACTTTAAGTCAATTCCTACTTTGAATGGATGAATAGAAAGTAGTTTATTAACGATTGAAAATTTGAACAAGATTTATAAATAAATAAATATAGGGAGAGTATGAACTAATAGTAGGAATTGAAAAAGTACATTACAAAATAAAAAACAATTACGTAACAAAACCAATTCAATAAATTTCCATCAACCAGAAAATGAAAAACTTATAAAAAATAACAAAATAAAATCAATAAAGATACAAAACAAAATAAAGTGAACGAAGCTTTACGAGACAAGTTGAAAAAATTAGGAGGTTAGTTGATTTTAAGGCCATGAAGTTTAACCCTTTCAGGTATTTTCTTTCTTAAATTTTGAACAAAAAATGATGATGTGCTCAACACTTTGCTCACCACCAACATTGCAGTCATAAACTTTGAAAGGACACAGGTTAAATCTGGTGAGGTAAACTTTGAAATTACCTTGACCAGTAAGGAGTTGCGTAATTTTATAATTTTTTAAAAAGTGATCACAAGTTAGTCTTTGTGAAATGGTCCGAAGAAATTTCTTTGTCAGAAGAGAGTGAGCTGATTGCGTGTACTATGTGTTCCAAAGAAAGAAAAGTTTTCTTCAGTTTTTGTCTTGTCGAACGATTTCGGAATATTTACTGACATTTCAATCCTCCGCTTGGTTGCGGATTTTGCCAAGAAATCAGCCCATCGTTTCCAGTATGGACACGAATAAAAGTAAAAAACACAAGGATATTTGAATCTTTAAGAATTTTAAGATTCTTTTTAATTTCCCCAAGAATATTAAGAGCTGGAGTATTACAGGAGTATTACATTCTTAATTTCCACACCATACTCGTGAGAGCTTTTAAAGTTCATTTAAAGTTAATATGCGGCAACCTCAACGAGTCAACACGAATGTCTTTAGAGAAATCTGGACTCTATTTAAAAACTGAATAAAATATTGCTGACCAGGCGTTCGGGATCTACGTACTGGCTGCCGAATTTTCGGTATTTTTTTTCTAAATTTTTTTTTTCGGTACTTACGTATTGTCTCAACCTATAGGGGACATTATACACTGCTGGACAATTGCTAAGGACGGATAACACTATCATCCATAGCAACCACAAAATGAAAGGAAGCAAAATGTGGAAAATTAGAATAAGTGCGGGATATTAGAAGAAGTATGAATATGCAAATTTTTTTCCACGTCTGTTCATCACGTGATAGCGTTCATAAGAGCTTTAAAGGTTTTGACGCGTGTGGACAGTTGTTGTTTCAAGTCAAAGTTTTACAGGAAAGATTTCATTGACGAACTTAAAATTTTTGGCATGTCTTCCCGACTTCACATAGATGATTTCATGCGTGGCCGAATTATTGGAAAGATCGAAGAAGGGCGAAAAATAACAGATGTTGCCAGGGAGTTCGACATCGCTCACAGCGTTGTTTCACGGCTGTGGAAGTCATTTAAAACTACTGGAATGTGTAGTAGACGGCACGGGGGAGGTCGTGTTAGAAGTACGACGCCTGCAGAAGACAGATATATCGTCCTATCAGCAAAAAGGAACAGGCGCACCACAGCTCAGCAGGGGGCAAATCAGTTTCTTGCTGCCTCAGGAAAGCAGATCTCCCGAAAAACTGTTGCCAGACGTTTGAGGGGAGGAGGACTATACGCACGCAGACCTGTTGTGTGTGTCCCATTGACCAGACAGCACCGTACTGCCCGTTTGCAATGGTGTCGTGAGCATTACGATTGGACTGAACAGGACTGGGCATGCGTACTATTCTCAGATGAGAGTAGGTTCAGTCTGTCACCGGATTGTAGTCGCCAACTGATCTGGCGCGAGAGTGGTACTGTAAATCGGCCAGAAAATATCCAGGAAAAGGACCGATATCCGACATGTAGTATCATGGTGTGGGCCGGCATCATGATCAATGGCCGCACGCGCCTACATGTGGTTGCGAATGGGACTATGACGGGCCAACGATACATTGATGAAGTTCTACTTCCTCATGTTCGTCTTTTCCGTGGTGCTGTCGGTGATAAATTTGTTTTTATAGACGACAACGCAACATGTCATCGAACACTCGCTGTTCAGGATTGTCTAGACAGCTAGGGTATTAAACGTCTCATATGGCCAGCGCGTTCTCCAGATCTAAACCCCATTGAAAATGTGTGGGATGCTTTGGGGAGGCAAGTTGCTGGTCGAAACTATCCTCCGACAAACAAGAACACCCTCATCCGTGCACTCACAGAGGAATGGGATAAATTGCCTCAACAGCTGCTGGATAATGTTGTGCAAAGTATGGTACGACGTGTGGAATGTTGCATCACACTCCACGGTGGACATATCCCGTACTGATACCTTTCTTTAAGGTGCCTGCTGACTTTTAGATGCATTGTTCCATTTCTCCGTACGCAGATCAAATGAACATTTTTTTTCTTTCAGGTGTTTCATAGCTTTTGTACTTTCCAGAACAATAAATATTCTTTATTCTAATGTCTGAACAGTGTGGCAACTATATTTTATCCTACTAGGCTTCATATCTCGCTTAATGTTATGCTACATAGCAATTTGTGATCCGTCCTTAGCAATTGTCCAGCAGTGTATGAAACGCAGCCCATGATAGCCAATTCAGCGCATACGACACATGTGAAATTTGGGTTGCCACCTTGGCGAATTATCTCGAACGTTGGCAATTGTTGCGATAATATATAAGTACCTTTTTTTTCTTCGATAAAAAACATGAAACGGAAAAATTCTTGAAAGCATTCTATGAAAATTAAAAATGATACTTTCATATTTTGCGAACTATAGTTCTCCTTTATTTGAGTTTTTTTTTTTTTTTGGTATCCTCTATGGATACACGTTCCACTAACTAAATTACGTATTAAGCATCAATCCCAATTTGTTTCAATAATCAGCATATGAATATTTAATTGCTTTTTTGCTTTCGTCTACCTGTGAGTAGACGAAATTCGTTTTGCTAATCCACTGGATTACAAGGCTCTCACTAGGAAACAGAGAACGAGGAATTGAAAGAAATTCTAAGCTGCACTAGCTCCAATTTAACTTTAAAAGAAATAGAAATTCCAGATTCAAAAAAGTAAACTTATTTTCGTTTGCTTCAACAATTTACTGCATCTTTACAAGACAAGAAGTTTTAACAATGAAGTATTTTTGGCACTGCACAATATGGCGCATGCTGGTTCAAATTAAATCTTTTAAACTTGGTCAGGAATTTATTGTATGGTCGTCAATATAAACAAAGATTGAGAGATTAAGTTCATACTTATATAGATGAGAAAATAGGTTAACTTATTAAATCGTAACATGGTCAAAATATGAATTGCTTACTCTAACAGATTTTCATACATTAATTATGATATTGTGAATTCTCTATGAATCTAGAGGTATGGGATATTGCCTCGTAACAGTAGATAAAGCACTGAAAAGATCTGAAACGTTTCCGATTAACGACACAATATCACGATTGCGTAATGGTTACGTATTCCCAGTTCAAATATTAGTCCTTATTTCAGTTTTCAAATACTTATTATTACGACAGGTGTTGCACCACGAACACCAACTTAAATAATTATATTTTGTGGGTAGGCACACCACCGATTTCTAAGTTCCGCAATCGACCAAAGTTGTTCCGACTATTTGAATTCCCCATCGGTTAGGGAAGGTTCACGCAAACTTTTCATTAGGAATTACTGTGGAACAAGTTACCACCGGTTGCATTTTGACTATATTGAGGATCGCATCCCTCCCATTGGCGTGGTGAGGTAAACCTAGATAAGGGGAATGCCAGCTCCTATATCATCCTCTTCACTTGACTGTGGCTTAAATTTGCAAGGTCCATCACCAATCTTCCCCTCGTTGCTGCAGAGTTTGACGTAAATTAAAATCAAATTAATCATTGCCTCCAACTCGTCAATATTTAGGTTTGACTGTCATCTTGATTTGGTGTCGTCTTCTAGTAATTCAGATTGGCAGAAAAGTTTTTAAACCATCTTTGTGAGCTGTACATGATGAAACTTCCTTTTAGTAAAGCACAATAGGTTTTTTTTCTACGGAGAAGTTTAAATTTATAAAAGAAAACGTATTTATTTCTCTATGTTTCACAGACATGCTTAACTAACCCTTACACCGTAAAAGCTACCGAAAGCTGACCACAACCATGCAGTACGGGCACTCATATTTCTTCTTTCTATCTTATATTTGCACATAATTTTTAATTTTTATAGTGAGATAAATAGTGCTAACGGGCTTTTAAGAGATGCAGTTTGTCCATGGTACTAAAATACTTCTTATCCGGAATTTTCTTTGTGGTGAAGGCCGGAACATTTCATTGAAGGCAGAAATTTAGGTTCTTGAAAATATTCAATACAGAACATGGATTGGCAAGGCAATCAGCACTTGTTGCTAGAGAAGAAAGGCAAATGGAAAAAATATCTAAAAAATATCCAAAATATCTGTCCCCACTGAAATGTAAGATAGAGTATTAAAACACATGCTTCAAATTGTGTATGTATATATATGCACACACAATTCCTCAACCGTTTAAAAAAGAGGTACAAGCATGATTTTTTTGTTGTTGTTTGTAAATATGAGAGGAATTTTTCTAAGATATATAAAACATTTTTCATATCATGCAGAGTGTACTTATAAAAAACAAACATTTAGGGTTCTTTGTGTTTCACAATTATAAAACAAGTAATATAAAAAAATTAAGTCAATTCCTACTAAGGTTAAGAAAAAAAATTTTATTTTAGTTACTTTTTATTAAATAGTGACAATTAACATAAATATGTATATACATATGACAGAATTACAATATTAAGTAGCAAAATATAGCAAGCGGTTTTCCTTGCAATTTTCCATTTTCCTTTCTAAATAGGGTGTTGGACTATTTTTTTTTTGTTTGTTACAATTTATTCATTAATTAAATTTAATTATTTTAATAAAATAGTACAGTAAAAGAAAGAAATCAATTTCTCGGAAATTAGGCGATCCAAACGAAAGATGTTTGGATTAGAAGTCCAACGCGCTAACCATTGCGCTACAGTGACACAACGAGCGATTTTTCTTTTTGTATATGATGTTGGACTATTATTTTTTTACTAATTGTTCATTAATTAAAAAAATTAATATTTGAAAAAATTGTATTACATAACATCAGGTGTCATTCAGCACAAAATTAAAAAATGTTTTTGAGCTTGAATGGATGAATAGAAAGTATTTTATTAAAGACTGAAAATTTGAACAAGATATATATGCATATACAAATAAATAGATAGATAGGAAGAGGGGGAAGTAATAGTAGGAATTGAAATAAAAAAAAATTGTGAAAACTTTAAAATTGAAAATTAAAATAAGGTTCTTCCTTTTTTCGTATTCTGTTAAGTATTGTGCTTAGTTATATACAATAAAAAATGCGCCTTTTTTTGGAATGTTTAGGGCAAAAAAAAATGACCGCTTAAGGGGTTAAAGGTAAAAATTATGTTTTAATGTAAATGAAAGATACAAGACTCTTCAATAACCGAAGTAAAACACATGCTAATATGCAGTGGCCTAACGTACACCCCCGCATTGCAATCATTTGTAAGATCCAACTTGGGGTCCAAAACGCGACTTAGCAAGGAGACCCTAATATTCTCCGTTGCGCCACTGCCACTGTGACAGATAAACAATTCTTATAATTGTGTCCAATGATGAGATCAAATCCTTAGAATTTTCCTCCATTACTAAAATGACCAAACTTTCTTGATTACTTAATATTAATCTCATACTCAAATTTAAAGGATAACGTTAGATATTTAAATTCAAAATTTAAAAGGTAGTTGAAGTTAACGAGTCAAATGTACAAAAAATCATACTTTTTATTTTTCGTATAAAATATACTGAATTTTAAAAAAATGTTAGGAAGAATTTCCATCTACCTTTCTCCCAAGCAAAGATGAATAAGATGATTACTTTCTAAAATTCGTCTTCTTTTGTTTATTAATATAGAGTTTATTTTTGTATTTTTTCTCTCAATTTCAAAGAAAGGGATTTTAAATTACTAAAATAAAAAATCAACTTTACAGAAAAAAGTCTGGAAAATGCTAAAAACTACGTAAAACATGCTTCGCAAAATTTAAATGGAAATATTTTTGTACCTAAAAACATATTTATATATATATTTTTTTATTGAGAGTTTCTTTAAGAATAGATATATTAACTGGAAAATTACAAAATTCATATCCAATGACAAACTAAAAAATAATACACTATATATATATACGATTAATTTTTTTAATTGTGATACTAACAACATATATAATTAAACCTCAATCTAAGATATCTGACAAAAGTAATTATTCAGAAGTAGCTATATTGCTTTCATACAAGCACTAGTTTTTAAAAATATGAATGAATTTTTTTTCACTAACTTTTTCCTTCTCTTTTTTAATCCTTTTCAGCCAAAACCAAAGTTTTATTTTGAAAAAATAATTGATGATAAGCTTTTAAAAATGTCACATTATACGAGCTTTAAAAATCATAAAATTTCCTACATAAAGCTAAATAAATTTCTGTTTAAAAAAAACATTCAAAATTACTTTTTAAGATATTTTTTATTAATGGATAGTAATTAGTTGATATTAAAAGTAACATTAAAAAGTTTTTTAAAAAACATTATTTGAATAGTAAAAAAAATTAATCTATTCAAGTGTCAAATAATAACTTTAAAATGTTTGTAATCCAGCATCCCAGAATTTGTAAAATAGTGAAGAAATAATATTTCAAAACAAAATTAAGTAACTAATTTTAAAATGAATTATAATACAGCGTTGTCTTAGGCAAAAGTGAAATAATTAATTCAAATATTTATAAAGCATTTCTCTAAAATCTATCTTGTCTTTATTTAAACACTTTTAGTACTTTAATTGTGTTATATGTGGTCTTGCATGGATTATATATTGCATTCCATTTCGCCGGCTCAAATCTCGCCAAGTTGGCGTTTTTAGCAACAAATTTTCGTTCTCATTGGTTTTTTATCCATTTTTGATGCATTATGAAGAAGACGTTACTGATAAGAAAAGACCAGGACTTGTTTTGAAAATGGGATGGTAAATGATTACCATCGGGAATATTGCGTTTGACGTTGGTTGTACCATTTTTGACGACTTTATCGCTTGCACCGGCGAAACGGAAATGTACCGATTTTTTTAAACATTCAAAGTACTTGTTGGTTTAAGACCATATTTAAAACATAAAGGATATTAATAATGTTTCTTTATTCTTATTCCCTTTACTTTTTAAAGCAAATAACTTGGAGACAAGATGGGGTTGTACATTTTCACTGTTTGAAACAAATAAGTACGAAGTACATCCAAATTTCTTTATCTTGGCGACAAAAAAATGATCAAGACTAAACAGTTTGGGGATAAAATACTTCGAGACACATGAATCGTCAAAATAATCATTTAACAGGAAATATATAGAGATCAATGGAAAACACCAACACGTGCCGAAAAATTCCGGAAAATAGATTAGCAGTTTAGTTAAAATGACAGAAATGATCTAAAATATTTTCAATTGGCGCGCACGTGTTGTAAAAAACTGAAACGAAAACAATTCTCGAAATCGGCAATCGTATTGAATAAAAGAAGATATGTAATTAGTCTCGAATGTCACCAAGATTAATTCTTCTACTTTGATGACTGACATAGCATGTATTTATTGACTTTACATTCTGTAAATAATTTTTTATACTGGATATATATTTTCCTTGTCTTCATTGAAATTATACCAAAAGTTAATAATAATTATGTATTTTAATTAGAAATGATTAAGCATTGTGTTGAAGCAGAACAGGAACTCTCGTATCAAGTATAAGAATAATTTTTTTCCATTACAATGTTGACCCATTTCATCCCACTGTCCTATTTAGAAGACAGCTGAAAAATATTATGTGGAAATCATTATTTGTATGTTACGAGTATTTTGACAGTTGGAACATGTAGGGATATGTATTAGCTTCTTCCAGCGTGAATTATACGTCTCTCTCTCTCTCTAACCCCCTTCCTCTGGAAATTTTGCTTATTCATCGCATTTATGGGAGCAGTTTGTATCACCTGTTTGGGGTTGCAGAATTCTTTTTCAGTTTACTATGGACACTTGGCTGGGCATTTTTATGTGATAGTACTCTTTCATTATGATTCCGTTGGTTAATTGAAGTGATATTGTTCTTAGGTAAATTTCTGCAAATTATTTTTAACTGTCCTCTAAATAGGACAGTGGGATGATACGCATTCAATTGACGCGATATTTCTCTCTTTATAACGAAGAGTACAAAAATAGTAATAATTTCACTTCTAGTGTTTCCCTCCTGCTTATTTATGTCAGTGCAAAGGTTTCTGAAGTTAGAGGAAGCATTAGAATTATTAAATAGCTTAGATTCAGATGAGAGCGATATTGAAATCGGTGTGTTACCAGATGCCAGTGAACAAACTGACGAAGATGAAGGGGATGGGAATAAAGTAAATGCTGGTGAGATATTTCTAAAAGATGTTCCTGGGTCTTTGAAGGTTAGAAGTAGAGATAGTTTCCAGGCTGAACCTCCCACAGCCCTAGTGTTTCGACAACAAAGAGCAGAAAAAAAGCTAAAAGACATCAGTTATTTTGGATAAAGAATAACTCACAGCATTATCAAAATGGGAAACACAGGCTGATTCAACTACAAGTGACTTGCTAAAGCAGTTGGTAACTGGATTGAAAGATAAAACTCCATCAAAGCTTTTTGAGCAACTTTATTCCAGGGAAGTTTACGATTTCATTGTAAATGGAACAAGGCCATATGCAGCAGATCAATAAGCGAACAAAATTTCTTGACCACTGCTGACGAAATAGTGTTTTTATAAGAATTTTGCTTCTAGCTGATTATCATTCAAATACTTGTGAATTTGATTATTTGTCAGATGCTGAAGCCTTGGCATTACCATGGTGAAAAATGTCATGCCATGAAACCGCTTCCAAAAGTTGAAGTCTTATTTACATTTTGTGGATAATAGAACTGTAAATCGGTATGTCCAGGATCGATCCTTCAAAGTAAAACCTTTATTTGTCACACTCAATAATAATTTGATGAAATTTGAAGGTGAGTATGAGGACACAAAGATAAAGTTAACGGGAAGGTGCTGAATTTGACAAATTCTTACAGCAAACTTGTGAATGATGTAGATCTCCATGACTGGTTGGCTGGACTTCATTCTATTAAAATTCGTGGGGTAAAGTGGTTCTGGGTACTTTAAGGCTATGGTAAACCCTGGATAATTCACAAAATTCTCAACAAAGATGAAGTCCTAAACTTGAAGGAGTTCCAAAGATCTGCAACAACAGTTTATCTAAAAAAAACTGTGATAAGTACAAAAGGTAGATCTAGGATCTTGACTGTACCTTCTGGTACAAAATAAGATATCCGTAAATATAGTGTTGGTCATTTTTTACTAAAGCAAGAAAACAACGTCGTTGTCAAAGAGAGGGCTGCAAAGGAAAACGAAAACATACTGTGGCAAATGTGACAAAAAGCTTTTTCAGACTTACTTTGAACCTTTCCACCAAAATTATAGTGAAATCTAACTGAAAAAGGAAATACCTTGTAAGCAAGAAAGTATTATTCAAATAAAATAAAATTTTGTACTCGAAAATAGTTTTTCATCATTGAAGAGAATACTAAAACCTATATGTGCAAATTTTATCGTCTTTATCCCAGTGTCCTATTTAGAGAGAGAACGGGGGTCAGATTTCTTATATAAAGTATGTAAATTTTTCAAATTGTGTTACATTTAGTTTGCTTAGGTGTAACTAACTTTAGAAAATATAATTGTGTGTACTCAAATTTCAATAAAATAAATAAATTGGGATAAAATAGGTAAAAACATTTTTGTACTTCTTTTATTTATAATGTTCACCATGTGTTATGACCATTATTTTACAAACATTCACTTGTGAACATCCAACAAACTCTTTCTGAAATGTTCCGGTTGTCAATATAATGGTTTAAAATAGTCTGATGTTTAAATTCCCTCATTGTTTACAATTATGAAATTTTTAAAAAAAGAATTTACTGGTCTTCCAAATTTAACAATAAATATATATGTAAAAAGTATTTTTAAAAAAATATGTTAAAGAGATTCTAGTCTGAAGTAATCATTTAAAAAGTTAATAATTCTTCAATATTCAATTATCTTGAGGGTTTTCGGATTAACTGGAAATTTAAGAAAATAAATGTGTAATCTTAGAAGCGTAATTTGGTAGAATTATTTCAACTTTCAAATTCTTTACTTTAAGTTTGAATTTTAAAAAAAGCAAATTTAGTCTGTTAAGTAATATATTAAGAATATTTATTTGAAAGCTGATTTCCATACTTGCAACTAAATTTTTTAGAAACGACATTCAATGTATAGTGTCTTTTAAAATGCATGTTTTTAATATTACCACAAGATTATTTTCAGAAGTGATTACAATTATATTTTTTAAAAGAAAAAACGATTGCTATATTAATGTGTGTGGATTACTCCTTAAATTCTTTGAAAACAAATATCAAAGAGAAATAAATTTCATATAATGCTTAAATTTCCAAAAATTAAGATATACTTTTGATTATATTGAAAATATTTCAATAAAGAGAACTCCGAAGATTCAAAATATTCCTCTCACTCATTAAGAAAGTATCAAAAAAATAATTTGTGTGAGTTATCCTGTGTATGATTAAATATAAAAAAATAATCACTTTATTCGTCGAAATTAAAAACTGTTTTCAAACTAAAAAACTCTAAAAATGATCAAAAAAATGTAACAAGCAAAACTTTTTCCTTAAATTTTTAAACATATGCAATTATTTTCGGCTTAAAGTTCATTCTTCAAAAATAGTTGATGCTTTTGGAAAATATTTTCTAATGTGAAAATAATCCAGTGCTTTATTTATTTTTTATTTTAATATGACATATCCAAATTTTTTTTAAGAAAACAGGTTCGGAATTTATTAGTTATATAAAAATGCTTTTTGTTTTCATAAATAATTCATTTTTAGTTCAGAAATTATAACGATAAAATCATTCCAAAAATTAGACACTACAAAAATGGTTTTAGCATTCAAGATCAGAATGTTTTCCTTTATACGGTGCAAATTCTAAAACATACAGCTCATTATTATTGAGAAATCAGTTATATAACGGCAGTTCGTAAATAATAGTAGCTAAATGTTATTTCATGTGGGCGCTTTTTCCAATTCCTACTATTAGTTCACAATTTCCTTACACACTGAAGAGCTAAAAAAACTGGAACACGTGTCTAATAAATTGTAGTTCCCCAAAGAGTTCGCAGAAGTACCTCAACATGACGTGGCTTGGATTCAATCGATGTCTGAAGTAGAGCTGGAGGTAATTGACACCATGAATCCTGCAGGGCTGTTCATAAATCAGTAGGAGTAAGAGGAACTGCAGATCTCTTCTAAACAGCATGTTGCAAGGCAACTCAGATGTATTCAATAATGTTCATATCTAGGGATTTTGGTGGCCGGCTGAAGTGTGTAAGTTCAGAAGAGTTCTCCTGAAGCCCCAATATGTAGCAATTTTGGACGTGCGGGGGTTCGTATTGTCCTGCTAAATTCCCCAAGTCCGTCGGAATGCACAACGAACATGAATGGGTGCAGGTGATCAGACAAAATACTTACGTACCTGTCACTTGTCAGAGTCGTATCTAGACGTATCAGGGGTCCCATATCACGCCAACTGCACACGCCCCATACCATGACAGAGCCTCCACCAACTTGAACAGTCCGAGGTTGACATGTAAAGTTCATGTATTCATGAGTTTGTCTCCATACCCTTACACGTCCATCAACTCGATTCAATTGGAAACGAGACTCGTTAGACCATGCAGCGTGTTTCTAGTCATCAACAGTCCAATGTCGGTGTTGACGGGCCCATGCGTGGCGTAAGGCTTTGGGTCGCGCAGTTAACAAGGGTACACGCGTGGGCCCCTTCGGCTCCGAAGGCCCATATCGACGATGTTTCGTTGAATGATTCACACGGTGACACTTGTTGATGGCCCAGCATTAAAATCTGAAACAATTTGCAGAAGGCTTGCACGCCTGTCATGCTTGATGATTCTCATCAGTTGTTGTTCGTCTCGTTCTTGTATGTTCTTTTTCCGGCAACAGTGATGTCGTAGATTTGATGTTTTACCGGATTCCCAAAATTCATGGTACACTCGTGAAATGGCCGTACGGGAAAATCCAAATTTCATCGCTACCTCGGAGATGCTATATCCCATCTCTCGTGCGCCAGCTGTAACACCACGTTCAAACTCACTTACATATATCTTGATAACCTTTCATTGTAACAGCAGTAATCTATGTAACAACTGTGCCAGACACTCGTTGTTTTATATAGGCTTTGCCAACCGCAGTACCTTACTCTGATTGGCTCCAGATCTCTTTATTTGCATAGGAATTCCTGTACCAGTTTTTTTTGGCTCTTAAGTGTATATATATTGTTCAAATTTTCAATCGTTAATAAAATACATTTTAAAGCGCTCAATTACGCTGAAATTTTATATACGCGATTATTTTGGACGACATACGGTAATTTAATAATAATGGATAAAAATTTATTAATTAAAACTAATTATTCAAAGAATTATAGGTACAGCCACGTTGGCATCATTTTAGGCGACTTGTGTCAAATCTGTAAACGGTTTTTTGCTCACATTTAATGCGCTCATTTGAGCTAAAATTTTCTATACACGATATAGTTTTGGGTGACAATACAATAACTTAATTATAATTAATTAAAAGTAATTCATTCTGAAACTAATTACTGAAAGAATTACAGATAGAGTGTCGCCCAACCGATATAGTGGTTAGTGACGTTGACTGCGATGCCGTAGGGGCTGGGTTCGAATCCCGGAGAAGACATGGATGTTTGTAAATGTATAGTGCCTTTGCGGCAAGGGGGTACTCTAAATAGCCGTCGAGCCGCAAGTCCTCTCGTGTGGTTGGTGGACGGGGGAAAGAGGTGGGAGGCCTCTGACCACCCCCAGAGTGTTTTCCCTTTAAATTGGGGTGGAACCAAGCCAAATCATTCTGTCATCTGCAGGGTGTTCAAAGCTATGGCTAACGACAGGCGTCACTTAGCCCTTTTCCATGATGAATTTCGTGGGCCTCGATCTGGCCTTTGTCATTCAGGTGGCATTGGTAACAACAACATAACAGATAGAGTCACGTTGGCTTCATTTTTAGTGACTTGTGTCAAAACTTGGAAATGTTTTTTCTCACGTTTTAAAGCATTCAGTTGAACGGCAATTTTATATACATGATTGTTTTGGATGAGAATACGATGCTTTAACTATAATTAAAAAAATTAATTGCCTCTTAATATTTGATTCTTTCATATGTACATGGATATTTATATGAGTTGTAATTATTTGATAAAAAGGAATTAAAATAAAATTTTTCTTTGTTGACTTAAGTAGGAATTGACTTTAAAAAAAATTATATCATTTGTTATTCTGTTATTCTTTTAATTACTCAAATGATCAAAAAGGTCTACAGATGAATGTTAATATCTCGAAAATATAGAAAAACTAATAACATGTTAAACTTAATCAACACGTCGATTATGCATTATAATTCTTTTCTCTAACTACACGAAAACATGTTTGGAATAATTATAAAAATGCCAACTTATATGAACAACATAACTTTAAAAAGAAACGATAATATATCAGCAAATAAACTAAGTAATCAGTTAAATTAGAATTACATTAATTATTGATTTAAAGTAGATGATAATAACATGGAACAGAATTTTCAACTTAAACATTGTCTATAACTACTGTATGATTTAAATAAACAATTAAAAAATTAGCTCAAAATAAAGAAAAGGAAAAAGAATTCAATATTTTACAATATGACTTGTATGAAGCACAATTGCTTTATACAAGTTTTACATCAGCTTGGCTTTTTCATTTTCAAAAACAAAAAAAAGAAACATGTAATATAAAAAAATATTTAATTCAGATCCAACTTAGGTCAACAAAGAAAAATTTTATTTTAGTTGCTTTTTATTAAATAATTACAATTAATATAAATATGTATATACATATGACAGAATCACAATATTAAGTGGCAAAATAGAAAGCGATTTTCCTTACAATTTTCCTTTCTATATATAGTGTTGGACTATTTTTTTGTTGATATTTATTCATTAATTAAATTTAATTATTCCAATAAAATAGAAAAGAAAAAAGAAATCATATTCTCAGAAATTAGACCACTCAAGGTGGTATTCTAACCGACAGCCTTTGGATTAGAAGTCCAAAACACTATCCATTGCGCTACAGGGACACAACGAACAATTTTCCTTTTTATATATGATGTTGGACTATTATTTCTATCTGCTTTACCAATGATGCGTTAAGTAAACTAAATTAATGAAACAGTATTTGAAAAACTGTATTAACATCAAGTGTCATCCACTACAAGTTTAAAAAATATATTTGAACTTGAGTGATTGAATAAAAAGTATTTTATTAACGATTAAATTTAGAACAAGATATATTTAGGGAGAGTGTGAACTGATACAAGGAATTGAACAAACAATAATGTATGAGCAAATAAATTAAGTAACCGGTTAAATTAGAATCACATGAGTTATACTGAATTAAAGCAGACGATAATAACATGGAAAAGAATTTTCATGTTATATCTAAATATCTTACAATATGAGGCAGAATTGCTTTATACAAGTTTTACGTCAGCTTGGCTTTTTCTTTGTTTTAAAAAAATATGTTTTTAACATAGCATAATAAGAATTTTACTCTTATTTAATACCAGGATTTCTCGCCACTTTTGTCGCCAAAAAAAATCTAATTTTCTTCCAATCCCAAACTTTCACTAAACCTACCTCCAATTACTATCCACATACCCCTATGCGTTCAATAATCACCCTTTCAAAGTTTCATAGACCAATAAACCCACGCTATCCCCGGAGGTCATTCCCGGCGTAAGAGCCCATCGATTGTCCGTGGCCAAAAGAGGTGCTAGTTCCCATAATGGCCGAAAGATCCGGATGTAACGAGCCCAGCGAACCATCCTTGGCGGGCGTAAATCCCATTTTAAGCCAACATTTGTAGCCCTTCCGGAGGCTTAGACGGACAGTCCTTCCCAATCGAGGCTTAGAGAAGAGAGGGGGGATGCAATTCGAATATCGAGTTTAAAATGTGACTAGACGGTCGAATGCTTTTGTAGATATTTATGAATGTGACTTCGTAATCGTGGCACTGGAACTCTGCCAATGCCAAATAGTGTGAGATTAAATTAATGCACTGTTTTCTATTTTTGGATGTAATAAATTCAATGTAAAGCTGTTAATATTATTAGTTAGGATGCATAAATCTTATGTAAGCTTCCACAAATAAAACTTGTGATAGATTGATCTGGATTTCTCGCTGTTATATTGTTTATATTTAGCTTTTTAAAATATTTCAGCAGATACCAAAAGTTGACAACAACGAAGCGCATGAAGTGATTAGCTGGAAACACATAATTGTATTTATCGTGTCACCATGAAGTCGCATGAATATATATTTAATGATTGACTGGAAACACGTGAGTGCAGTTGTCTCGTGATTATGGCGTCACATGAATTTAACCCAATATTGACTAAATTTTGGACTACTAAACTTAAAAACCAAATTGAACACCAAAATTAAAAAAATTGTGTATGTGCTTATGACCACAAGATAGAAGTAAAAAATTCTGATTTATTCTGGGCAAGAGAATCCAGTTGTTCGGATGTACTTTTATCTTTTACGACATTTTTGCATGACGTCGTTAAGTATTTCCCTTTTTATTGACCGTTCTTTGGTGGATTTGTTTATTTAATCCATTTTCTTTAAAAAATTATGTATTTTATATATATATATATTTGTAAAAATGAGTATATACGATTTATATGTCAATTAGTCTAATTATTGAATAATTTATATGTAAATTACTTATGTAGAATATATAAATATATATAATATATATATGGTACTTATGTACTATCTCAACAATGCCAACGTTCAAGATAACTCGCCAAGTTGGCAATCCTAACTTCCCCTGTGCTGTACGTGCGTAATTAGCAACCATGTGTGTTTCCTTTCACATAATGTCACCAATACCTTTGCAATAACACACAAATACCGTTTATATAACTTGTATAACGCTGCATACTAAGTAAGGATAGGAAAACTTATGCCCTGAGAAACGTTTAACATTTCTCGAAATTCTCTAAGCAGACAAAAGGAGTGGGTTCTTACTTTTTCCCAATTAATGCTTTAATTTCCTCTCTCGTAATCCCTTAGTTGTCCTCTTTAATATAAACAAAAATATTGACAACTTTCTCGCCACAAAAATTTTGGATTTTAATTGTTTTGGCCCATTTTTGTGCTTAAATGTTCTTTCTACTGAACCAAAAGATATATTCCTTTTGTTTCGTTTCTTATCCTTGATCTCTTGCATATAAATATAATCTTTCTTTTCCAATTATTTTCGCTTGTCATTCACTCAGGGGAGTTGAGTTGAAGTGAGTTGCATGACAATAATATTTAAACAAAGAAATCAAAATTTCACGGGGAAAAGTATGCATGAAATTTTTTTAAAAAAACACGCGCCTAAAAAGTTTTCAATTCAAATCTAAGCTTACGGCACCTACCTGAGCTTGATTTCCAAGTGGAGCCGAAAAAAGTCGAGTGAACGTAATGCACCCGAACCTGACTCTTCATTTAAATTCACTCTTCATCAAAACCCGTTTAAAGAAAAGTTATCACTTCAATTAGTTTTAGCAGGAGGAAACAAAAATTAGTTTTTATCGTATTAGCAATTGTCTAAATAGTTCCGGTTTTTTTTTAATACACAAATATAACATCGAAGCTTGCATTGTCTTTTAAATCTTTTAATTTAATTTGACAATTACTAACACTATTTGGAAAATAAATCGTTAATAAATTTCTTAGTAAAAATTTCAAAAAGAAATCTGCGTGTGTGAATCAAGTTTTCCAAATATAAATTCAACTAACTTTTTAAATATCGAAAGCTAAATTCGTACTTTTTTACCTTACCAAAAACTAATCAAAGTATACATTTTTAATGCTTATAAGCTTTTAAAGCGTTGACTATTAACTAACTTCTTAAGCAAGCTATGATATGCTTATGTTCCAAATGAATTCATCCATCTAATTCCAAAGACTAACTGTCGTGAGCTCAAACGTCCTCAAATTAGTATGGTTGCGGTAGTTAGGAGAGGGATGATGCCAGCTCAGGTGTCGGTCTCGTCTTTTGACCATGGTTCAAAATTACGAGGTCCGTTGCCAAAAGCTCTCTTGTAGCTAACAGTACTCTATGGGCCCGATTAATTTGAGTTCGATCTGTCGAAGCTCAAAATCCTCTCGTAAGCGTGGTGTAAAAGTCGGGGAAGTGAGATGCAAACTCAGGTGAAGACCGTAATAGCTTAGTGATCATGGTCACGAACACATAGCCAACGTGTCATGAGTTCAAGCCGTATAACCAATGAAGAAACACCGTCTATAAGGACCGATGCGCATTAAATCTATCGTGGGGAACTCGTCCCGTTGGTGTGGTGAGATAATTTAGAGACAAGGTATCAGCATCACTTGACCGTATTTCTTCAGAATGCAATGTTAAAAAAACATTTGACTATCGTTAATAAATATTGTAGTCTTTTAATATTACTCATACATGTTTTGCAAACAATAGCAGAAAAATATCAGCTTTTGATAGCCTGAAGTATGATGTGAAACATTATCCCAACTTTATAGCTTGATGATAAAAGTATTTTCGTATTACACGTTTCAAAGAATACTGTAGAAATAAAAATTATAATTAAAACTCTAATTAAAATAACATAACACTCAGAACTCTGTGAAGCGAAAACATGTTTGTGATCTAAAAAAGAAGCTTCCCAAGAAACGTTTTCAAAATCACGGAGCAGACAACAATTCTCAAAATTTATATTTTTCTGCGAATAAGGGAGGGGAAATTCAGTATAATAAATGTCAATATATGGATGAAATATTTTGGATTGCAATCGCTTAGCAGAAAATACAACACCTTTTAAAATGACAGAATTTGAATTTTTTAAACTCTTAATGTACAGGATGCTGACAAGAATTTATATACTTTTGCATCATTTATTTTAAAAATCTTCAGTTCCTACGTAATGAGTAAATGAGAAGTCAAAAAACATATGTTCAGACAACTGTTATATCTCAATTTAAATATTAAACTACTTCATATGTATTATTTAAGATTTCTAAAACTCTATGCATATATTGATTGAAGGTGAAAAAATGCATTCATTCCCTTGCATTTTGTAAACATTCTCGGACTAAAAAGATATTGTTACAAATTTGTGTGGAGGAAATGCAGCCAATGACTCAAATTATTTGAACAATAACAGATCTATTAATGGATAAACATTTGTTTACACGAAGAGAAATCGACATCTATACACAAAGACATTTTTTGACAAATTCTTTATATAGCGTCATGTAAATTTCCAAAATGATCGATCCCAGAGACTTCTCGAGGGTTCCTTAGCGATATCATTTTTCTCCAGTCTAATAACTCTGATCATATCTTCTATGATTCAAGTTCATGCTAAAAAGCGAAAATTTTCACAAGCAGTGTATCAATTCTGGGAAAACAAAACACATGGCAGGTTTTCATTATTAAAGAAAATGTTTCGGAAATAGTATTATGGTATTTAAAACTTTAATATCCCTTTATCTATTAGTCCAATATCCCTAGTGTATCACGTTAAATCTGTCGAGATTCAAATTTGTCACATTGGCATGGTTTAAAAATTTGGAGAGTTGGGTGTCAGCTCAGGTGTCGACCTCGTTACTTGACTGTTGTTCAAAATAATCTATCGAAGAAAGCTTGTTTAGCTAAAGAACTTCTTATTTTTAAACAATCAACCAATTACTTCTGCCTTCCTTAGTCATTTGATTTATATTATTGATGTATTAAGTAATTTGGTTGTTTTAAAACCCTCTTATATCATTATATCAAATAGCTAAGGTAATAAATTTTGCATCAATTATAGCTTAAAAATAAAAATATTATTCTTTTTAAAAAAAAAAAACCTTTTTCCTTCCAGATTTAATATTTTGTGACCTATATCAGTACAGTAATAATTTTTTAAGACTTTTTATATCCAATAAAACCTTCCTATGTCCTTGACACTATCGCAGTGTTAGAGCCCCACCGCATATAACGGATCAGGAAACTTAATGATCAGAGGACACAGATGTAATGAGAATTAAACGTACTATTCTCCACTGGCGTAAATCTTGCTCTTAACCAACATTTGTAGCCTCTTTCGAGGTCATACTCGGACAATCCATTCCGATTCAGGCAAGTAGAAGAGAGAATTACGCTTCTAACACCAAATTTGAAGCTCTTGAGTGACGTAATAAAGCTATTAAGTAGATGATAGTGTCTTCGTTATTGCAATGAGGGCATTCGAACAATGTTGAATTGTAGAGAAATGAATGAATATTTCGGGTATAAAGAGTCCCTCTATATACAATGGAACCTCCATATTACGAACCTCTAAATTACGAAATTCTCTATATAGCGAACTTTTTCCTGGAACCAAGAACATCTCACGATTTTCTTTGCCATAATGACCTTCCAATAGCGAAGTGCATTTTCTGTCTAACGAACTTTTTCTCTTGTGATTCAATTTTTTTTCTCCCTATTTTTAAAGTATTTCTCGACATTTCAAATTATTCTCTCTTTTAACACATTTTATGATGGTCATAAATTTTAAACTGGTTTTATTAAGTGCCTAACCTGCCGAGAGCAATAGAATTCTGGGCGTTTCATCCAAGATGTGCAACCTTTAACCCCCATTGTCCAGTTCACTGGACACACCTTCAATATCCTCATTCCCCCTCAGTGGAGTGGTCCCGTGCACCCTTGTGCTTGAACTAGTCTCCGTTCACTTATAGTGTTGTTCGGCCGTACTGGTAACTTCATTTCTAGAAGCTTAAGAATGTCAAAACGTAAGGGCTTGAGCATAAAATAAAAATAATTAATTCTTCAGGAAGTGGATAAAGACGTCAAGAAACTTTTTCTTTGAAATCTTTCTTTTTTTTCTATTTTTTGATACGTAAGATATGCAAAATAAATACACACATATTAATTTACAAAAAAAAGGTGTGAATAATTACTTTTCTTTAATATACAGTGTTTAAGAATTTAAAATATTTTTATATGGTTTATAAAGAAAATTTAAAGATGAACCTCAATATAGCGAATTTTTTATACAACAAACTTTTTTTCGGAATTTAGCGACTTCCTTATATAGAGGTGCGACTGTACATATGTCGCAGAAAAATGACGAAATTAGGAATTTCATGAAATCCCTAAGGGATGATCAATTCACGCAAGATGTTAAAATAACGTCTCTTCAAGGTCATTTCCATGATGAAAGTAAGTGATTTTATCAAACCCTGAACTGTTTCAGTGAAATAATGAAATGAACTAGTCAGGATTTGCATTGACAAGATGCTGTCCAGGGGGGAGACATCTGGGGGTTCGAGTCCTTGAACTTCTTAACCATACAGGTAGTACAATCAATCCCCTAAATGTCAACCCCATATCTTTAAAAAGAGGGCTGATTTGTTCCTTTCATCATTTCTCTAAAACAGTTCCGGGATTTGATCGAATCACTTACATAAGGGAAATGACCTCAAAGAGATATTATTTTTACATATTGCGTGAAGTAATCATCTTCCTTAGGGTGAGTGAGTGAATGAATGTGAGATTTTATGGCGCAAGAGCCAAATCTGGCTATACTGCGCCAAACATTTATATAAATCTGTGATCTAGACGGGAAAAGAAAGAAAGGATAAATTGAATGACAAGAAGGAGGGTCGAAAATAGAGAAGGATCACTAGGGTACCCCAGGTTCGTGAGACCCGTGTTTACCAAAGATAGTAAACCCCTTGGGAAAAGGAAAAGATCACTAGGGTACCTCAGGATTGTTCTCCCTTACGGATTCGATGAAAGTCATAATTTCATCATTTTCTTACGACATATACATGGATGCTTGCATAATTTTATCGTTTCATCCCAACACAGTTCAACCCATCATTATGAATATGTATTTTTTGAGGGAGAAGTTATCCTCTTTGTTGCAGCGCCCATCAGATGGCGCTACAGCATATCAACTCCAGCACCGTTCAACCAAGGGGTTGACAACCTACGGCACACGTGCCACATGTGACACGCGGTACAATATCAAGACATACAAACATCTTCAGAATTATGAGCAATTAAGGAATTACGAAAAAATCTGAAAAATACTCTAAAAATAAACTTGCAGCTATTTTGTAAATTATTGAATGATAACGCTGCAGAGATTTAATAGCTTGAAGAGAGAAAATTGCATGTACTCTGGTTTCCACTTTCGGTTTTACATATCTATAAGACAAAATTCTTTCCTCATATGAAAAATATTTCAAGTCCGCAAAGCAATTGCTTTTCAACTGAATGCTCCGAATCGTGTCAGATTGAAAGTCACAAATCGCACCCTTGCTTTTACGATATGAGTGTAGAGCGGTGCAAGCAATAGGTTCGCAATATAGATTTTAATTATTTTTTATTTAACTATAAGGAAAGGAAATACTTTTATTTTAAGTTGTCTATTTCTTCTATTTCTTATTTTAATAAATATGTTTAAAGATACATATTCTGTGTAAAATTTTAATTTTTTTATTTTTGTTAAAGAAATAGTTATATTTTATGCTGTTTATTTTTGTGTTAATATGAATATCTTCAAATGAGGCAAAATTAATATATAATAAAATTTTAAATTTATATTATTGACTTCTATTCTCTAACTCTGCATTTATTATCGCAATCGTCGAATTGTTTGAAACATGTCCCACTGTGTGGCGCGCTGAAACATTGGTAGATCGGTTTGGCATGCCACAGCTAAAAGGTTGCCAACCCCTAGTTGAACCAATTACCTTAAAAATTGTCATGTATAAGCATTTTTTTCCTGTGGAGAATACGTTTTTGTGGTTCACTTTATTGCAGCTTCCCCCCAGGTAGTGCTGCAGCATAACAACCTCTATATCAGTTAACTAATCCCTATGAAAATTGGTATCCTGCTGTATTTAAACACGGAGAATGCATTTGCTGTATTTATAGCTCTAAAATAAAGTTATTTTTCTGCATTTTTTTATAAAATAAATCTTCAAATTGGTGCTTTGTAGTAACCTAGAAAAAAAAGTACGGAAGAATCAAAGGAATCTAATACTAATCATACTTCGTTATTTTTATTGGTAAAAATTTATAATCAAAATATATGTTTGGTTTTATGAATTAGTGTCGATATATACTGTAATTGGAAAGTTTTATCATAACAAATAGTGAGTGTGACTGATTAGTAATTTGTGAGTGATTTCGATAATCGCGAATAGTAAATTTAATACTCGATATAATAACATCACGATGCACGTTCAGTATAGCAACAGATCGAAAATATTTTCCTGAATTATTCCACGAGTACAACTGTTTAGTCAGAGTTTTTAAATCTGCTTTAGAGGATGTGAGACTACAGATGACTTGAAAGACGATTCTACACAAATATTTACCAAGCAGTTTTTAGACACGAGCAACGGTAAGCTTACAAGTTATCCTTCAACACAGGAAATATCATTTCCACAGGACTGCAACCTTCAGTCATCAATAGAAGATCTTAAAAAAATGGATTTCCCGAACATAACCAATAGCTTCAGAAATCATGATTGGCTCTGTGAGTGTGTTATCTTAGCTCCAAAGAACGACGACGTTAATCGAATTAATAACAGAATTCAATTGAAAATTCCTGGTGCAGTTACGGAATACAAATCTATTGCTATAGTTATGGAAGAGAATGGTGCCGTTAATTATCCAGTAGAATTTCTAAATTGTGATACCTCGCGGCCCGGGGGTATCACAATCTCCTCATCCAAGCGACCTAGATTTGTAGGAATAAATGAATGAGCACCCAAATTCTCCATAATAAATCCAATTTTATCTAAATATATATTGGTCAACGCAACCCAAGTCAGGATATGTGATCAGGAGTGATACTAAATAATTATTACTTCTAAGTAAATGGCGCCTGAAATCCTACTCACTATCTTTATTAGAACTTAACCTCAGAATCTTTATCTACCGTAGACTCCTTAATAAGCTAAAGTACGTTCTATATTTACTCTTCTTTAATTAATCTCTTACCAATATCTCACTGTGATCAACACCTCGGCTTTCTGTCTCTTCTTGTGTTCTATTCTTCTACTATTAGTCGTCCATTCTATTACTATCCGACTTTTATTCTACAATCCAGCTTCTATTCAACTCTTATCCAACTTCCATCTTACTAACTCGCGAATGCTACAGCTCCAGTATATATCTTTTCGCTAATCTGCATATCGCGGTTTCTTCTTGAGAAGGTTGGATTGAAATAATGCCATTCTGGCCCCACAGATTCCCCAAGAGGATTAGTGAGAAGGCGTGATAAATCCCCGTCACAAAATTCATTGGAGCCATCGGAGATACCACCACACAAACTATTGTTGTGTGTGAGAACTGGATCACCAATGCTACTTCTTCGGAACCCGACCATACCTAAGTAATGTAACGGAACCAGACCTTCCACTAAAAAAATTATGCCGAATGGGAATTGAAGCAACAATAATTAACTGTAAGTGTGAAGGAGAAGACGTGTTGATTCCACTCATTCCAATGATCTCTACTAATTTGCCCTTTTCATTCAAGCGGTTGCAATTTTCTGGGATCATGCTTTAGCGATGACAATCAACAAAGCTCAAGGACAGTTGCTGAGCGTTGCCGGATTAAATCTAATGAATCCATGTTTTTTGCATGGTCAACTATATGTTGCTTGCTCCAGATTAGGAGCTCCAAAATCTTTGTACATCTATACACCAAATCATAAAACCAAAAGTATTGTTTACCCACTTGCGTTGAGCTAGATGTGTTGCTTTGAATTATTTTTAGTCATATAAAATAAAAATTTAATTAATTACTGAAAGTACTACTAAAACTCAATTTATTCATTTACTATAGCTGTTATAATACATACTGGTAGGACATCTGCTGGGTTCAGATAGTATTATATAAATCAGGTACATAAGATGTGAGAATTAAATTTAATATAGCCTATTTATATTTACCATTTTATATTCCCGTCAGATCACTAGCGTGCCCATACGCTTTTGGTGTGGTAGAGTCATTTGTTCGAGTCTTGATGCCGCTAAGGACCCGTCGTGAAGTACGATTGATGCGTATTTTATCTATCGAGTGTTAAAGTTCTCCCGTTATGGCGTAGAATGATAATTTGGAGAGTGGAGTGCCAGCTGAGGTGTCATCCACTTGACTATGATTCAAAAGTTCAAAATCCATCATCATGTTGCGACATTAATAAACGATCTTTCAATCAATCCGGTCAGATACCAATCATTACAATTCTTTCGACAGACAAAATCATTTCTTCCAAGACGCCATTGTTGAGAGCACAGAGGTTGTGGTGCACGTTAAATCTCTCGAGGCTCAAAATCTCTCGTGTGGTATGAAAGTTTGGAGAGTCAATTGTAACATCTCAAGTGTCGTCATAAGCAATGTTCAAAATAAAGATGTCCATCATCAATAGCTCAAGGGTAGATTCAAGGTGTAATGTTGATAAATAAATCAAATCAAATGTTGATAAATAAATCAAATCAAATCCAGGAGACAATGTTTGAGCTATTGAGGAAAGAAGTAAAATGTATAACAGTAGTCACAACGGATTAATTTGTATTACTAAAATAAAACATAGGCCTTTCAAAATGGCTCATGCAGTTCATATATGTAGGGGGATTGATATACTACATGAGTGTATTCTTATACACACATTGGGCATACCCTTCTACACACTGCAAATACACTATCTACCAATAAGTAATTGGACACATGTGATAGAAGATATAAAGTATATTTATTCATATTCAATAGTTGATAGAGCCTCCACCTGAGGCAATTAAAGCCTCAACCCTCAGAGGCATGCTTTCCACAAGTGTTTGGATGATGGATAACGGTATTTTCTACCACTCGGCTTGGAAAAAAAACACGCAAGTTCTTTCTCCGATTTTGGACGTTTGCTGCTTACCTTAATTCGGCGATCAAAATCTTTCCAGAGGTCTTCTATAGGATTCAAGTCTACACTCAAAGCAGACCAATCCATTCGATTCACCCAGTTATCATCAAAGTAATCCATAGTGAACCTCGCAACATGACAAGTGGCCTTGTCATCCTGGGAATAACAACGATCCAACCCGTAAAATTGCCACAGTGTAGGAAAAACATTTTTGTCTATAATAGCTTAGTAGAAGTCGGCGTTGAGCTTACCATGAATTAGGATCAAGGTGGGTTCATGGATCGTCCCACGAGAAACATCCCCAGACGGTAATTCCAACTCCGCCAAACTTTATTGTAGGTACTATGCATTCCGGAAAAAAGGCGTTATCTAGGCATACACCAGATCCAGACACTGCCATCCGACTGATAGAGATTGAGCTTTGTTTCCTCACTCTAGAGAGCCCTTTTCCACTCCCCATATGGTTCGATTTCGAAGTGCCTTGAACCAGCTTAACGGAACAGCGTGGGTAGATTTTGTAACAAAGCGCTTATGAGCGGAAGATTCTTTGAGTAACACTCGTCGGTCTCTATCTCTTAGTTTTGTGGGTCTAGATGGTCGAAACCCATTCCCACACAATCGCGACTCACCTTCCACTTTTTAAACGGAAAAGCCACTGTCGATTTTAGAATATTTAACTCACTTGATATGTCCCTTAAGAATCAGTCATTTCTATGATATCCAACAACTACACTCTTCTCAAAGTCATAGAGCTCTGAATTTCGTGGCATCTTGTATGCCACTAACGTCAGTGCTATTTCCTACACGATAACTAAGTACAGAAGGCCGGACCTAGATCAGGAGAGCAGATATCTACATTTGCATGGGTGTCCAAATATACTTATTGGTATGTAGTGTATGTATATTGCTTGTGTACATATACAGAGTGTTTTTTTTTCAGGTATAGAAGTTTAAGTTGGCATTACTTTCCAAGATGGCGACCGATTTAACAGCTGTCAAGTGATTTATTCTCAGTTTAGTTTGGCAATTCATCATAAATAGACTCACACCTGAACAACGGTTTCAAATTGCGCAATTAATTTTATTTCGAAAATAATGGTTGATTTTCATAAGCGAATTTTGTTTAGTGATGAAGCGCACTTCTGGTTGAATGGCTACGTCAACAAACAAAACTGCCGCATTTGGAGCGAAGCTAATCCACAAGTGTATGTCGAAACACCGTTACATCCAGAAAAACTGACTGTTTGGTGCGCTTTATGGGCTGGTGGAATCCTTCTTCAAAAACGATGAAGGCCACAACGTTACAGTCAATGGTGATCGGTATAGAGCCCTGATTACTAACTTTTTCATTCCTGAATTGAACAATCATGATGTCCAGGAGCTGTGGTTCCAACAAGACGGCGCAACATGTCATACAGCTCGTGCCACAATCGATTTATTGAAAGACACGTTTGGTGACCGCCTAATTTCACGTTTTGGACCTGTGAATTGACCTCCAAGATCTTGTGATTTAACACCTCTAGACTGTTTTCTGTGGGGCTATGTAAAGTCATTGGTCTATGCGGATAAGCCACAAACGCTTGACCATTTGAAAGACAACATTCGCCGTGTTATTGCCGATATACGGCCACAAATGTTGGAAAAAGTCATCGAAAATTGGGCGTCCAGATTGGACTACATCCGAGCCAGCCGTGGCAGTCCTATGCCAGGAATCATATTTAAAATGCAATGCCACAAGATTATCCATAGAATAAAAAAAATTCATGTCAAACGAATAATACATCGTTGTTTTATTGCAATTTAAAGTTCTATACCTCTCAAAAAAACACCCTTTATGACCCACTAAACGCTTATATACGCATATGCACCCACTAAACGCATATATACGCATATGACCCCCTAAACACATTTATACGCATATGCACCATATATAGCATACACTGCATGTGTGTATACTCATACATGTAATACCTGCATATATAGCGCTTTTACGAGACTGAAAAAGAAATTTCTTTAAAAAAAAAAAGATTAAAGTATGCTTGTGAATATAATTTTTTCAATTTAATACAATTTAGTTCTACATACATATATTTTTAAAAAGTGGATTATGGTGTGATAGATTTTTTCAACGAATGTTATTGTTCAAGAAATTTGAACTATATTTATAATCATTTTTATTGGGGTACTGTTGAATCAGTTACAACATGAAACATACTTACAAATGTTGAAGGGTTAGATCACTTTTCCCCTTTCCTCACAGCTATCGCTACGAAGATTTTGGAAACTTATTCGTCTCCAAAGCTGTTTGCTTTTAACAGACTTAAAATAAGTATGTCTGGGCTTTTTGTACGAGTCGGAATTTCCACTCAGATATATGAGAGTGCAGTCATTGTATGAGGAAGAGACGTTTCCAATACATTATTTCCTAGCCTTATGAAGAGCGATGGCGTAAAGTCTAAGAGATCTGTTTCTATGCAAAAGATTATTTTTTCGGATCAGACGTTTTCCTCTTCCTTCTTCCATGCCCTATATAGATTAATAAAAAGGCAGACATATCCTCAGTACCCATGAAAAATCTATATTTTTTAAATAAACAAAATAAAACATAGTGATGCATTTTTTGCATTTGTATATTCTAAATCAAGAAGAAATGATATTATTGTAAATAAAATACGTAGAATCTATAGATATTATTAAATTATGTATTTAAAATTAGTCATACTCCTCTTCTTCAGAAAGTTAGAATGACGGAAGACAATAGTTTAAACAAATGGTATTCATACTAGGTCGACTCACGGAACCCTTGAAGTTATAAGGGGATTCAGGGAAACCCCATCCCCAAAACAAGCCCCTTAGAAGTATATATCCTAAAATAATATTTTAAATAGATCAACATGCTATGGGTACTTCTAAAAACAATTAAACAAGTAATATAAAAAAATTAAGTCAATTCCTACTTAGTTCAACAAAGAAAAATTTTATTTTAGCTACTTTTTATTGAATAGTTACAATTAATATAAATATGTATATACATATGACAGAATCACAATATTAAGTGACAATTCATTTTTATTAATTGCAATTAAAATATCGTATTGTTATCCAAAACAATCGTGTATATTAAATTTCAGTTCAACTTAATGATTTAAAACGTGAGAAAAAAACATCTTCAAGTTTCTACACAAGTCGCCAAAAGGTTCGATAAGTCACAAAAAATTATGTGAAAGTGGCTGTATTTGTAATTCTTAAAATAATTAGTTTTAATAAAAATTAATTTTTATTAATTATAATTAAAGTATCGTATTGTCATCCAAATTAATGATGGGAGGCTGGTGGATCCCTTCTTTTCTGGTAATTTCTTTACGAGCCCCCTTGACCGGATGTGGCAGCATTCCTTCAGATGGGGACTGTCTAAAATCTGGCTCCCATTTTGGGATCAAAGAACGCGTAAATCTTGTGGAATGAAGCCTTGCGCGATTGGAATTATCCAATTAGAGACTTGGTTCAGAGGACAGTAGTAAGTCCTGCCCAAGAATTTGTAAGTGATTTGGTTCACTATATAATAGCCCATTTCGAGGACCTTCTTTCCATTCAATTTCACCCCATAACGCAAGGTTGTGAGCCTTTTTTCTCTTCCCTAAAATGATGATAGCCATAATGTAGAAGAGTGCGGAAAGCACCACCGTTGAGACATTTGCCGACCCCATTCACCAGCCTATCGTGGTGTTCCATCCCCTGTCTAAAGCTAAGTTTTTTTTTTTTTTTTTTCGTTTCCTTATTTTTGTGAATGTGACTTATAAAGTGTAATAATCAATTTAATGGTAACTTAAAGAAATGGTTTTCTAATCTTAAGTAATTAATTTAATTGAATTTTGTTTATTAGCATTGGCCATGATGCGACTAGGATTTTTCCAAACTTGGGTTTATTTAGATTAAAATTATAATTCAATTTGGCCTCGCATCAATTATCATGTATATAAAATTTCAGCTCAATTGAGCGTTTTAGAATGTATTTTATTAACGATTGAAAATTCCACCAAGATAAATAAATAAATATATAGAGATTGTGAGCTAAAAATAGGAATTGAAAAATATATTGTATTTTTTATTAAAAAAAAAATTTATACTCACGTATTATCGCAACCATATTGGAGATTATTACATGAAACGAAGCACACATGGTTGCCAATTCAGCTCGTACAAAATCGGGTTTGCCAACTTGGCGAGTTTTCTTAAATGTTGGCGTTGTTGTGGTAATTCGTAAGTACCAAAGTTGTTACTATAATATTATTGTAACTTATTCATTATTTCATGCTCAACGTGTCATCTACCCATGCATTATATTTAATAACTGGCATATGTGTTTGTTGTTTCTAATGCCGCCTGTCTGACGTAGTCAGATCGAGGCCCATGGAATTCATCGTAACATGGGGCTAGAGGTACGCCTGTCGTTGGCCTTGAGCACCATACAGGTGACAGTACAATTTAGCTCGGTGAAATCCCCCGATGTGGTGACACCACCTCTATCTCCACCTCCACAATTTCTGCATGGAAACTGAAGGGGATGGAAATATTCTCCAGTCCCTGCACTCGTGACAAAGCCCATAAGACTACAGACCCACTGATTTAACGAGCACGTACTCCGTGTGTACTCGGAGGGTATTTGGTGGCATCGGGCATCGAACCCATGCCTTCCAGTCTGGAGTCCGATGCTCTAACCACTAGGCTACCCACGGCCCAAACTATTGAAGAGTCTAAGAAGAGAGCAACTATCTCCAGTCGGCTTTCATATTCTACGTTAATTTTCTTCCTTATTCTTATTTATTTATTTACTTGAACGTTGTTCAAAATGGCATTAAAATGTTTATAACTGTATGAGAAACTACTTCTATATATTTTGCAAATGGTACTTTTTCGTTTCACCGGTGCAAATATCGCGAAGTTGGCGTTATTTTGACGACAATACACAATATATATACATAAAAGATATTAATTAATATTACTTCTCATTGGTTTTCATCCATTTTTGATGTATTATGAAACAGACGTTAATGATAAGAAACACCATTAATTGTTTTGAAAATGTGGTGGTAAAAGGTTACCAGCGGGAATATTCTGTTTGGTGTAGTTTGTAACATTTTTGGTGATTTCGTCACCTGCGTCGATGAAACGAAAAAGTACTCTGCTAAAACCTAAAATTTATGAATTGTTCCTTCTTAAATTTAGACTTAAACGTTGACAAAAATTAGCGCCAAGTTGCCAAAAAAGATGCTAATTTGGCTGTATCTCCAATATATTTTGCCGTCCCCACTGAAACAACATAATAATGTAAGAGATGGAGTTTCTTGCAACTATTACAGATTTTATCATAAATAGATTCAACAAAAAGTATTATTAACTTATTAACACATGCGGATTTAAATTCTCTTTATACTATTTTAAAATAAAATTAAGCACTAAACACCCAAATTTTGTAACAATACTATTCAGATTAACCGATTTTTTTCATTACACGAACAATTAAAATATACGAGCATTTTGTCGTCCAATTAAGAGTACTTCTGATTATAATCAGTTGAAATTGGATGTTCTCTCTGCAGTTAATAATGACTCTAAGAAACGTATTAAATGCATTACTTATAGGAAATTATAAGTTTGGCAAACGGCAACCAAAGTGAGAACAGATATTCAAATGTTTGCATCCTTCTCTCTGGTTAAAGATTAAGGCAACCTTGGAATAGTTTCAAATGCGTAGTGTTTAAAACTAAAGCATAGATTACAGCAAGTATATTTAAATTCATGGCCATAAATGTACGTGTATTTTTTTAAAAATAAATATATAGTTCAAACAATTACTTCGATACCATTGAATTGTCTTCCATTTGAATCGATTTTTCTTTCGAAGTCAATTTTACAAACAATTTATCACAATTTAGTCTGATTGTAATGCTTAAAAACCTTTTTATACCATCGAAGTTTCGATTTTAGATAATATGATTCGTATTGATATTTATGAAAATTAGCTTACAAAACTATTTGTTTTCTCATCATTTCATTGCGAAGTTTTAAGTTGTTAAAATATAGTTTATAAATTGGAATTCGAATAAAATTGTGCTATTCAAATTTTTAAGACATTTTCATCATACTCACAAACATATTTATACTAAAAACAACACTCTAAAAAAACGTTTAGATATTGTTTATATCTTTCATCAAACATTTGGAAATATATTTTTTATTCACTAACATATGAAAAATATTTTGCTTATCTTATGATATATGCTATGCATAAGTAAATACTTGGTAAATGCACTCTAAAAATGAAGTAAAATTTTTGTTAGAAAAATGAAATTTGGTTCGTAACTCAAATATTATGGATATAAAATTCAATAGTTTTGTTTCGTAATATCTTTCTATCAGTATAAGCACATGCACTTGCCTAAAATAGCTTTCTAATGTTTATTACATTACATATTATGGATCATTAGATACGTTTTGTTACACGAAAAGTCGAAGCGTTTTACATATTTTTTTATTCTAATATTGTAATGTGTGTGTGTGTGTTTTCAAAAGAAATTGAAGATGGGCTTGAAAAGAGAGTACTTACTTGAGAATCTCTAGTAATGCATGCTGAATCTCTCTTTCTTCATCTCAGTTGTATATATAACTAGTGTTTGATCTAAGTTTGCAAAAATTAAGTTTAGAAAATGTATAAAGAAAAAGTATTCATTTCATAAATTTCAAAATATTCAAATCGGTGAAGAGATTTTGCCAGCTAATTAGAAACCAACTGGATATTGAACAAAATATTACAAATACTTTTGCCCTTAAAAGCTTAAAATGAGCTTATTTTTAATTAAATCTACACAGAAAAGCTATTTCTTATGCCATACGATGATTGAAATGTAATATTCGAAATGATACTCATCTACGACGAGGGTATTCTTTAGAAAATGAAACAGTAACAGTCTTATTTCAAATAACGATGAACTTCTGCAAGTGGATAATAGCTGTCTTAAACATCTCAAAAATTTTTGAAATAAACAAGAATGAGAATGGGAAAACTAGGATTTCTGGAATAGAAGGCTGTTTTGCAGATGCTATATTCACAAAAATGAACATCGAATATGATATTGTTCTTCCACTAGACAATGAATATGGACGCGAAATAACCACCGGAAACTGGACAGGCATCGTCGGAATGGTACAGAGGGGAGAAGCAGATTTAGCAATTAATACTTTAGGGATCAACGAGAACCGATTTCGAGTAGTTGACTTTAGTTTCCCATATTCATCTAGCAGATTAACCTTTGCCTCTTTAAAACCTTCTGAATGGTCGAGAACCTTTGGTTTACTCGATTTATTTGACTTACCTACCTGGATATTACTGTTCTTTAGCATTTTACTTTCCTCTGCAATGTTTTTTGTCGTATTAAAAGGCACGGCTTCTTATTTTGAAGTTTTTTATAATCTCTTAAGAAGCACATTGAGACAACCCTTGATGCTACACAATTACACCCACGAAAAGAAGTTCCTCACAGGTCCTTGGTTGATGTTTTCATGTATAATGTCGAGTGTTTTTTGCAGTGTTCTTTTATCCTTTCTGGCGACACCTTCGAAAGTCGCACCTATTAAAAACTTCAGAGAACTTTCTAAAGCTGTTGAAAGAGGAACCCATCGAGCGTATTCTGTGATAGGAGCTGCAGCTATTCCCTTTTTTCTGAATTCCAAAGAACCCTACCTTCGACTCCTAGGCAAATTGTTGGAACAAAACAAGTGGTATATTACGCCAGGTCAAACATTAGATACTCAAGTGAAAAGTGAAGAATCGATCCTAATTAGTGTCAGCGAATATTTGATGTTTATGTATGGAGGCAACGACTTTCAATCTAGAATTTTGATTTCGGAAGAGAGTGGTTATACAGTTCCTACAGCATTTGCTATTAGGAAAGGTTTTTGCTGTACATCACAGCTGAGAAAAGTAATGTCAAGAATGGTAAGTGCTGGAATTTATGACAGGTGCTTTAAGTTAGAGATTTTAAAGCACAGACTCTCTCAGATGGTTAATGAAGAGAAAGTAAACGAGGAACGTATTCTTTCGCTTGAAGATTTACTTGGTCCCTTTTCCATATTATTAACAGGTTGGGTGGTTTCATTTCTTGTATTTTTAGGAGAAATTGTTTTCTCAAATTGCGCAAGAAGAAATCTTCTGAACTGTAAAGATAAGAACATGAGTATGACTTAAATACAATTTTCCTTCTTTTAACTTACCATTTAAAATAAAAACACTTCTGAATGTAAAATTAATTCTCCTCGATAGGTTGGTTCTCTGATGGTTTCTTATTAGTGTACACGCGGTATCTCATCATGTTGTCTGCTAATAGATACTGAGAAAGTGATTCATATGAGACTTGTGCAAAATGTTGGTTTCTTATTACTATTAGAGATATTCAAAATTTATTTCATCGAAGTTATTGGTTGTTCAAATCCATTTTCCAAATTTTCCGTTTCTGAGCATCAATGCATTTTTATTAAAACTGTTCACACATGCTATTCTTCAGATAGTTATGTAAGGTATGCAATACTCCATTTATCTATTATAACTTGCCTCTGAATATAAAATAAACAGCTTTCCTTGCCCTTATCTTAATTTGATTTAAGACAAATAGGCGTTTTTCAGTCGAATCCTCACGAAGGAAATCTTAAAAACTCTCAAATATATATGCACACCTTTACTACACAATTTATTCGAGGCAAAACCCGCAATATCTACTCAACGACTAAATAGTTTAATCGTATAATTAATAGATCAGGAATCCAGGTCTACGTTACATGGCATGAATATTAAGAGTAGGGTTGCAAATTCAAGTTTCTCTCTCATCGACCTTTCATTTAAAATTATCTAACATATTGACTGCAATTAATGGACTTCTGGCAATACAATGTATTTGGAGGACACGCATTGTATCCATAAAGTTAACTCAATTGAAACCCACAGTATACTCACAATACATATACTTTTATAATAGAAGACTATTCATAATACCCTTCAGGGTTCCACTCAACAAAAGGAAAAAATGGAGTCAAATACAGCAAAAAAAAAAGAACAATTGAAGGAATACCGAAAAAGTTGTCTTATTTTCAGCAGTGCAAGTCCAACTGAAGGCAGTTAGTAAATAGAAATTGACTTTTGTGAACCGAAAGCTTTTTGTGTCTTAGAATTTACAGAATTTGAATCCGTGGTATCGTCTCAGAGAGCATTTCGTACGAAATTTCAAGCACAGTAGCTAACAGACAAAACAAAAAAAACTTTTTTGCTTGCTACAAGAAATGAAACAGGTTGCTTGTGGCAAAAGAAACGAAGTAATGGATCGAGTCCATCATCTCAAGCTGCAAGTGATGTACGTGGAACGTTTTAAAAGAACCCGAAAATATCAAACTTTCGTGCAAGCCGCTTCTTGAGAATTTCTCAGCCATGTACAGCCATATCAGTAGTATACGAAATTCTGAGTTCGAAGTTGTACAGGCTGCAGCAGTTTCAAGCGTAGGCTTCTTCAGATTGCAATTCTCGTAAGAACTGTTGCAGGACTGTTTATAGAATTGATACAAGTCATGTGGCCGAAAATTCAGATTTCGAACATCTGTAAGGTATGTAAATAAAATATGAACTGTTTTTGTATTCCTTAAAATATTCTCTGTTGCCCTCGTTTTAGTTTTTTACTATAGCGCTTCGAAACACTAGAGAGAATTATGAATAACTCTGCATTTGCTAAAAATGAAAAATATATACTTCAAGAAATTATGGGTTGTATTGTGAAAGATCTTGTAGACACTAAATGTTGAAATTCTCTAATTCTTCTCAAGAGTTGAAAAAACACCAAATACCTTAAAAGCCACTAATGTCCCCATGCATCGTTTTGGAGCTATTCGTAGATCTAGAGATTAACAACTTTTTATATTTAGTAAGCATATATATATATATATATATATATCGAATTTCACCCAATTTCAAACTATTTAAGAGTTGTTAAACAAGAATGATTACGTTTGTGGAAAATTGAAAACTGTTACATTAAATTAAACTTTTTCGTGGAACTATATATATAATGTGTGTGTGTGTGTGTGTGTGTGTGTGTGTGTGTGTGTGTGTGTGTGTGTGTGTGTGTGTGTGTGTGTGTGTGTGTGTGTGTGTGTGTGTGTGTGTGTGTGTGTGTGTGTGTGTGTGTGTGTGTGTGTGTGTGTGTGTGTGTGTGTGTGTGTGTGTGTGTGTGTGTGTGTGTGTGTGTGTGTGTGTGTGTGTGTGTGTGTGTGTGTGTGTGTGTGTGTGTGTGTGTGTGTGTGTGTGTGTGTGTGTGTGTGTGTGTGTGTGTGTGTGTGTGTGTGTGTGTGTGTGTGTGTGTGTGTGTGTGTGTGTGTGTGTGTGTGTGTGTGTGTGTGTGTGTGTGTGTGTGTGTGTGTGTGTGTGTGTGTGTGTGTGTGTGTGTGTGTGTGTGTGTGTGTGTGTGTGTGTGTGTGTGTGTGTGTGTGTGTGTGTGTGTGTGTGTGTGTGTGTGTGTGTGTGTGTGTGTGTGTGTGTGTGTGTGTGTGTGTGTGTGTGTGTGTGTGTGTGTGTGTGTGTGTGTGTGAACCAGTTTAAATATTCAAGACATAAATATAAAACGTTAAGAGAAGTCAGTAGGGTAAAAACCTTTTGAAAATCAATTTTGAGTTTTTGATATTTCTAAAATCTGCAAATCAGGACCTTTCCATTGATATAACATACAAGCCATTATATGAACTAGAAGTATTTTAAAATGATTTTTAAAAATAATCAGCTGATGAACCACGCCTATTTTGACAGATAGAAATGTAAACATATTGTCTTTTTAAATCGGGGGAAGGTTGCAAAGCCTCTAATTATTTTATTTATTTCTACGCAATTAATTTAGATAACTGCAAGTTTAACTGTGTGTAGATGATATGCTAAAAAATTTTGGAGCCAAATTTGGACAAGCGGTTTTAGTTATTTGAATGTTATATTTAATAGTTAGTGATTTTACCTAAATTTAAGTCTATTCTTTACTTTAAATTTAGTTTTAATTAGTTATTATTAAACTCACTAAGTATTAGTAACGAGTTTAAAAAGTTTTTAAATATATGAACTATTTGCAAAATTTTTCTATCTAATTTTCTGCATATGGATTACTCATTAATCCTAGTTTTGAGTGTATATTTCGAAATACTTAGTTTGACAAGGTAAGATTTCCTTATAAAAATTTCTGTTTTCTAAAAAATTTATATTTTTAAAATTTTGTAAATTTACTGTATGCAAGTACTCTATATTTCTTAAATGCAATTGTGTATGCTGAAGTGACATTTTTGAAATATTCTTAATATATATTGTGCCTAACTGCACTCATTGCAAATTATCAATTTCTTGGAGGAAAATTATCTCAAGTTATAAAAAATACAAGAAGACTTTAAACAGCACTTCCAGAAATTAAAAATACTTATTCTGAGCATCAGATACGGGCAATCTGCAGAACAAAAAAAACAAACGTTTATTTTCCAAAATTGCGCAATTGCACGCAACACATAACAGCTTAATTCTACACTAAAAAGGGAGATTCTTAGAAATCTCCCCTCTCTGTTTTCCTCTCGGAATAAATTTAAGGGGATTTCTTCATTTAAAAACAGAAACTCCATTGTTCTTAAACATAGAATTTTTCGTTTCTAAGAAGAAAGAGATGATTAGGATTTACGCATGTTATTTTATGATACTAGTTTCCAAATGTTGTTACTGTTGAAAGTTAGATTAAACCTGCAATAATCCGCTATAAATGAAATAACTGAAATTTAAAGCAGCTGTTCATAATACAAAATGAAATCGAATGAATAAAAATTCATTCGAGAAAAGAAGAAACAATTGTTTGAATGGTAAGTTTAGAATGAATATTTTAATTTTATGACATGGAAAGTAGTTTTACATTACGAGAGAACATATTTTTTCACGTTTTTGTGTATTGTTTAATTTCGCTTTGTTTGTTCAAGCCGGTTGGGTGGCGTGGTAGGTTTATCGCTGGCCTTCTACACTTAAGGTTGCGGGTTCGACCCTGGACCAAATCGGTGGATTTATATGATGCAGAAAATCGACAGCGACCATGTCGAATGATTATACGCCATGTAAAATAACCCTAGAGTGTCGGTTAGGCTCTTGTGTGCCATAAGAATTGATAGTTTGTGAATGTGTTTTTAGTGTGTATTTCATTATCTTTTACAACTGGAAAAGAAAGCTTTAAAATCTGCAGAAAAATTTAACAAATATTCTCAAATTTTGAAAGCACCGTTTTGTAGATGCATTAATAACATGAAATGATTTATATTTGTTGTAAATTTTCATAAATATTTAGACATATTTCTGTCTGAAAATGTATTTTTAGTGTATTCCATTATCTTTTGCAACTGGAAAAGAAAGCTTTAAAATCTGCTGAAAAATTTAAGAAATTCCATATTTTTTTTAAATATGTATTAAGGAAAGAGGGTACCTCCTTTCCGCCTAACGGTAGATTAACACCCATTGTACAAATTTTCAACTGTTCACATACTCATTGCCCAAATTGTAAGACTATAATTTACATGTATTGTGTAGTTCTATTTATTCAATTCATACTATTAGTTCACACTCGTCTTATATATATATATCTTGTTCAAATTTTCAATCGTTAATAAAATACATTCTATTCATCCACTCAGGTTCAAATACATTTTTTAAACTTGTAGTGGATGACATTTGATGTTAATACATTTTTTCAAATATTAATTCATTAATATTTGAATAATTGATGAATATACAGTAACAAACAAAAAAACATGTATAAAAATGGAAACCGTTTGTGGTGTCCCTGTAGCGCAATGGATAGAGTGTTAGACTTCTAATCCGTAGATCATGGGTTCGAATCCCACCTGGGGTGGACTAGTTTCTGAGAAGTCGCCCATCCGGTATAGCGGTTATCGACGCTGACTGCTGTGCCGTTGGGTCTGGGATTGAATCCGGGGAAGACATGTATGTTTGTAAATGTATTGTGCCTTTGCGGCAGGGGAGTACTTTAAATAAACGTCGAGCCACAAGTCCTCTCGTAAGGTTGGTGGAAGGGGAAGAGAGATGGGAGGTCCCTCAACAAGCCCAGGGTGTTCTCCCTCAAAATTGGGGTGAAACCGAGCTAAATCATTCTGTGACTTGTATGATGCTCAAAGCTACGGCTAACGACAGGCGTCACTTAGCCCTTTACCATGATGAATTTTGTGGGCCTTGATCTGGCCTTTGACGATCAGGTGGTATAAGTAACAACAACAACAGTTTCTGAGAATGTTATTTTTTTACTACACTATTTTATTATAGTAACAAATAAAAGTAATAGTCCAACACCACATAGGAAGAAAAATAGAAAATTGCAAGGAAATCGTTTTCTATTTTGACTCTTAATATTGTGATTCTGTCATATGGATAAACATATTTATATTAATTGTAATTATTAAATAAAAATTAACTAAAATAAAATTTTTCTTTGTTGATCTAAGTAGGAATTGATTTATTTTTTTTATATTGCTTGTTTAATTATTGTTGATAATATATAATTAGCAATACCAAAATTCTAACAGATTTCCATTTTTGTTTTCTGTTTTTTATCAAAAGCCTTTAGAAGCACCTTCTTCATTTTAAGCAAAAAAGCACACACACACACAATTTGTGCTATTAAAGAAATTCTTTTAAAATAGAAAAAAAAAAAAACTCGAACCATACTCCTTGATTTTTACTAGTACTACGATAAACTTGTTACCGATGGGAGGTAAGATCTTTTTGAAAACGTTCATAGAGAGAGGGAGGGTGAAAGTAGCTTCGATAAACAAAACTGGCTCGTGTCACGAGTTATTCTGATGGTATTTTAAAGCCAAATTAGCCTTCTTTCTTCTAAACGTGTGAAATTTCTACTCATTCAGTTCGCAATCCTCTTAAATTTCGCCTCCACGGTAAGCGAAATTTTTCGTATTAAACGATTTTTGTTCCGTGTTAATAGAACATAATGCATGAAAATACATAATAGTTTGTGGAGATCGTTATATTATTTCGTGTTAACCGCTATTTTATCTGAAGCGTTTTCGCGTCAAACGTATTTCACTGTATTTGAAAAAAGTTTAGGATATAAAAAATCCAAATGAATGTATCGGAACTTATGTGAATTAAGTCTCGAAGGTTGATTTCCATCTCAAGAAAACAGAAGATAAAATATTATCAGTGTCTTTCAAAAGATAGATCTTGATCATTACGGCAAAAATATATAGTACTTTAGGTTGAAATAAATTGAATTTCTTGTCATTTGAAAAACGATCTTCTTACATTATTTATTTTGACAACTATTAAGAAGAGAGAAAAGCGAAAAAGCACTCAAAATAAATTTTAGAAAAGCCTTTTGATTTTTAACTCTAAGCAATAAATGACACACATGAAAAGTTAACGATGGAAAAAGAAGACCGATATAACATTTTTATATCTTCGTATCTGGTTCTGCAACGTTAGATAGATATTTACTCAGAAATTAAATTCTATAGAAATATCTTTTGAAATATATATAGTAAAATTAAAAATGGTGTGTGCTTTCTCCATTTTGTTTTAAAATTTAGATCTATGTAAAGGCTTGAAACATTCTATTTATTTTTTTTTAATTCAGACTTCAGTTACAAAAAGTTTTATTATGATGTAAATAAGAAAATCGTAATTAAATTTGTAAAAAATTGTGTAAAAATTATCTGTCTACGAAAAAATAAAAAATGTTTTACATTTATTTTATTGCGCATAAAAATAATATAACTGAATATAAATTATATAAGGATGAATTTTTCTAAAAAAAATAGGTAAAGAATTATTTTTTGTTCTTAAATTAGAAATTTTTTTTTAGATATTTGAAATTGTGTTGTTAATGTCGGATCGTGGATTAGAGGTAGCGTGCCCTCTTCTTTAGCCTAAGGTTGCAGGTTCAATCCCAGGTGGAATTGATAAATTTTCTGAATGCGAAAATCGTAGGCTCGCATGCCATATGACTATATGGCATATAAAAAATCCCTTGAGTATGAATTTGGCTCTGATTCTCTCGGCAAAATGTAATCATGGCAACAGTTAGCGTTCGATAAGAATTTGAATTAAAACTAATTCGAACGTCCAAATTTGGTAGCGAAAACCGTCACTAGAGGTTGCTACTATGAAATGGCTCTCACATTTGAAGATTTGCCGTGCCTTCTGTTCAGTTCAGTTCAGGTTTTGTGGGATATGGAGCAACAAAGGCTATGATCCCCTAAAAGACAGATGTTTCTTAAAAATTAGTAGATGTCAAAATATTTCAGTTTCTGGATAAAAAATCTGAATGTTAATCTGTTAGACATAGCTTTCTCCAATAATTCTTTGAAAGTCAGGTTGTGATGTGGATCGATTTTGAGAAAATGTTTTAGATGATTTCGAGGATGAATATATCTATTGCAGTTTAACAAGATGTGGTCCAAATCGTTTAAGCAATTACAAGATCTACAATTTGCGTTATCCGATAAATTGAATTTATGCAGAAGTCCTGGAGTGATGATAATTTTGCTGAAGATTCGAGTAAATAGGATTTCTTCTCTTCTGTTTCTTGTCCATTTAGAGATGGTGCTTATGTTAGGAATATTGCCGTGTCTTTAAAGGCTTAGTTGCCAACATGCAGTGCCCATTTAGGGGAGGGGTGACTTTTGTTTTCGCTCCGTTTCAACTTAATTTGGAGGAAGAACACCCAGGGAGGTTCCACCCCTCTTTCCTTATCACCAGCCTCTCGAGAGAACTTTCAAATCGACGAATATTTAAAGTATGTCCCTGCTACACACGCACTCCACATTTGCAAACACCCATGCTTTCTCCGAGATTTGAATTCAAGCCCTTTCGTTCAGCCGTCAGTGTCACTAACCATTCTGTTGTTCGGATGGTTTTAAATATTTTAATGTTTATAATTATTTGTAGCTAAAAATTTAATTAATTAAATTTTATAGTTGTTTTTATTTATATTAAAAATTATTTTCATTTTTAGAAAAGTTTTGCTTCATTAAAAGAGAAATATACCGCATATTTTTCAATTCCTAATATTAGCTCACTCTATATACGAGTATTTATATGTATATTTATATTGTTCAACAAATTTTCAATCGTTAATAAAATACTTTCTACTCATTCAGTCAAGTTCAAATACACTTTTTTAAACTTTTAGTGGATCCCTTGTTGTTAATAAAGTTTTTACAAATATTAATGCATTAATAAATTTAATTAAATTAATTACAGGTTTTCGATGCCTACTTAGATTCGTATCCTTTGTTGTAACGTTGTAAATATAAAACTATGACAAAAGTTTGCGACAAAAACCGGTTTTTCAGCCAAGCTAGCCAAACCGGGTGTGTTGGTTCACTCTCTCCTTATATGTATACATATTTATTTATTTGTCCACGGCCCACAGCTTCATAATACGAGGTACCTTACCAAAAAACAGTATTACCCTCTCATCCTAATTAATAAGAAAAAAGAGAATAATTAATTGAAAGTTCCATAAAATTTAAAAGATACTATCAAAATTATTAACAGCTCAGAGCCGTTCTAAAAGAAAGCTTCTCACCAGTAGCTGAGGACATACTACCAGTGAGAGAGCGAGAAATAATTCAATTGGCAAGTATGGAACATATTTAATGAGGCACCATCCCAGAGGGAGGTGGTAGAAATCTGTGCTCTTCTCTAATTTGTCCTTAACGGAACGAAATCAGAAAGTATCCGTACGGAATTTGGAAGATAAAAAAAAGATGAAATGGAGAATAAACGCAATTAATGCCATCGTGCTCGTGGTACATGATGTTAAAATAAAGGGGAAGGACAAACACTGCTGAGTCGTAAATTTATTTATTTGTATATGATTCATTTCTTGCAACATTTCCTAATAATTTAGTTTTAGTTTGTCTTCCCACACTTAACCAGACAAAAAGAGTTAATTTTTAATAGAACAATCATATATATGTAAAATGTTAATGGATTAATCAATAACAAAAATTGATATATTTATATATAATTGAGAAGTTATCTCTATGTTACAAACACCATTTTTTACGCACCTGATTTCTCATCATGAAATTAATCTAAAATTTCTAGAAGCATCTTTGCAAGTGCACAACAGTGATTTTAAAAAATGGGTTCCTTAGCAATAAAAGAATGTTTCAAATAAAATGTTAGTAAAATTAATTTATCGAAACATCTCTTCCCCCAACATCTTCGTAGCCGTGATAGCCAGCGGTTAAGGTGACGGGGTCATGACCGGCGTGTCATTAGTTCGAGCCCTAGTGAAACTGAAGACCCGCAGTGTAGAGGTTCTGATGCACCTCTAGTAGACAAAATCCTCCAGCTGGCATGGTGGGGAAGTTTGAAGAGTGGGTTACCAGCTCGACTGCCATTACCTTACCATGGTTCAAAATTACGAGGTCCATCACCAATGGCTGTCGTCTTGCTTTCTAGTGAGTAGTTGATAAACATGTGACGGGCTTTACGTGAATTTCTATTAATCCTCTTGGGGAATCTTTGGGGCCAGCAATCGAGTTATTTCACAGCCATCCCTCTCGATAAGAAACCATGATATGCAGATTAGCTAGTATATACATATTGGTAGTTTAATAATCGTAAGGAGAAGGAAAAGGAGCTGAGTCGCTGAAAGCGGTGCTGTTACGGTAAGGATCTGAATTTCGACGCGTGATTATAAGACGGACTTCAACTATTAGAATAAATTAAGGAAGTTAGGATTCTTAAGATAACTTTGAGTAAAGTTAATCTGTTAGGATTTCGTGTGCTTATTCACTTAGGGTTTGGGGGGAGAGTCGGTATCGTATATATCTGACAACTATTTCTATCTATCATTTTTAAAGTTTACAATTTTCTGCCACAAAAAAATCTTACATTCATCCATTTCCCAACCCTCACAAAACTCTACCTTCAATTATGGTCCAGAAACCCTTATCTGTCTAATAAGCACTCTTTCAAAGTGTCATACAACAGTAAACCTTCTCTTGCCCCAAAATGCCATTACAAGCTCAAGATCTTATCAATTGTCCAAAGTATTTCCGAAGGTGCCATAGCCCTCATAACGGGTGCAGGATCCGAATGTTGCTAGTTTACCCAACCATCCTTGTTGGTGTAATTCCCTTTCTAAGCCATTCTGGGCCCGTAGATGGACATCTATTCTCGTTCGAAACTTTGAGGGGGGGAGGGTGACTCCCTTTGTATATCGAGTTTGAAATACGTATGACTGGACACAAAAAGTGACTACCGATACACTTGACTGTTCCTTCGTTGCATTACTTAAGATATCCGACTACATTCGGTACGTCACTTGACCATGGTTCAAAATTACATAGTCCGTCGCCAAAAGCCCTCGTGTAGTTGAACAATGCGACGTTAACATTCACTCACTCACCCCGACTACATTCGGAACAATGATTTTAAAAAGGCGTATAAATGAATAACTTTTCTGATATTTAGTGTCACCTGAATTAGAATAAACATATAATTCTGTCTTAAGAACATTGCAACAATAAAAAAATTACTTAACTGCACTATTTTGGTAAAAAATGAAGAAAGTTTGACATATTTTCAAAAATTCACCTTTTAGGGAAAAGGTTTTTATAATAATAATATTTTGCTTATGTGGTATATTTAACTGTAACCAGTTAAAGACTTAACTGTGACTGAGTGGAGGATTGTATATAAATAACACGCAACTATGAAATTGGATCTGTTTTTAGTAATGTGTTGTACAGTGAAGTAGAGATATATTAAAAAATAATATCTTAAGAAAGGAAGTCGTTCAAATGTGCATCTAATTATAGTTTGAACTCACACAACACAACAGTTGGCGACGAGGATGGGATATATTGAGATTCTTTTGGATAAGGCATTGCCTGAAAACTGCTCAAGGTAAAGGAAATTTTTTTCTCTCTTTAATCGGAAGGAACCATGGAACAGCAAATTGCAGACTTACTCCGGCAGAATCAAGATTTGATTCGAGCGCTGCAAATTAGAGAAGATTCTCATAGTCATAAAGTAACTGTGCAATTTGACAAATTTGATGAAGAAAATGAAAATTTCGATAGTTTCATTGAAAGATTCGAAACTTACTTAGATGTACAGAATGTACCAAACCTACAAATATAGTTTTTTAAAACATATAAAGGAGATTCAATTATACCATTAGGATATGTTACTGTAAGGGTACAATATAAAAATCAAAAAGTAAACTTGAACTTATACATTGTGAAAGAAAACTTAGATACTATTCTGGGTCGGGAATGGCTCTAAAAAATTCATTTAGATTGGCCGGCTATTAAAGCTTTTAGAGCAAAAACTGAACAAAATTTAAATAACCTTCTAAGAGAGTATAAGGATATTTTCGATGATAAATTAGGAGAAATAAACAATTATGAGGCTAAATTAAAACTCAGACATGGAGTAAAACCTATATTTTGTAGGGTTCGAACAGTACCCTTTGCTCTCAAAGGTAGAGTTGAAAACGAAATTGACAGACTTGAAAAAGAGGGTATCATAGAAAAAGTCGACAGCTCTGAATGGGCAACCCCAGTAGTCCCTGTTGTTAAATCCTATGGTAGTATAAGACTATGTGCTTATTATTCAGTAACCTGAATCCAAATTTAATTGTTCCTCAGCATCCTTTACCAAGATTGGATGAAATTTTTGGTAGTTTAAATGGGGGAAAACAATTTACAAAATTAGATTTTAAGCATGCATATTTGCAAATGAAAGTCCATCCCGACAGTCAAAAATTAATGACTATAAATACCCACAAGGGATTATATATTTGTAAAAGACTTATGTATGGATTAAATGGGGCACCTGCTATTTGGCAGCGCTTTTTTATGTTGGCGACTATTTCAGGGTATGGATGGAGTCAAGGTCTTTATGGATGATGCTAGAATAACAGGGAGCGATAAAATTTCGCATTTTACAGCTTTAGAGGAATTTTTTAAGAAATGTAGAGAACACGGGCTAAAGCTTAATTTAAATAAAAGTAAGTTTTTCCAAAATGAAATAAATTTTCTTGGGCATAGAATCGATTCAAAAGGGTTACATAAAACTGACGAAAAGATCTCAGCCGTTATAAATGCCCTATACCCCGAAATGTTCATGAAGTAAAAAGTTTCTTAGGTTAGTTAATTTTTACGGAAAATTTTGTGAAAATTTAGCTACTATTGCTAATCCTCTTAATAATTTAACAAAAAAAATGTTAGATTTTATGGTCGAAGGATTGCCAGGTTGCCTTGAGCAAATAAAGAAGGAAATTTGTTCACCTAAAATTTTGGTGCATTATGATCCTAGCCTACCTTTAACTTTAGCTAGTGATACATCTCCAGTTGGCATTGGTTGTGTTCTGTCACACGTATATCCAGATGGCTCTGAACGTCCGATCGCGTTCGCATCAAGAACTTTATCTGGGTCCGAGAAAAAATACTCCCCAAATTGATAAGGAAGCTCTTTCAATAGTTTGGGCAGTAAGAAAGTTTTATCTATATTTGAAAGGTAGAAGATTCACTTTGATAACAGATCACAAACCTTTGATAGCTATTTTTGGTTCAAAAAGAGGTTTACCAGTGTTGGCAGCTACCCGACTTTTACATTATGCGCGCTCATTTTGCAGTCATTTGAGTTTGATATAATATTCCGTAAAACGATTGAACACGGAAATGCAGACTTTCTTTTCTCGTTTACCAAAACATCCGAAGAGCTTGAAGTTAAAGATGACATCACAATATTTCAGATGTCACAGATTGAAGCATTACCGGTTACTTCTAAGGAGTTACGACAGGAGACGAGTAAAGATATAGAGCTGGGTCCACTCTTAAGAGCCTTAAGAGAAGGTGAAGATTTGCAAGGGAGGGAAGCCCAGTATACCATTGAGGATGGTTGTATTATGTACGGACAAAGAGTCTGTATTCCAAGGAAATTTCGGAAGAACGTTCTGGAAGAATTACATGCTGGACACTTAGGAATAGTAAAAATGAAGGCTATAGCTAGATCGTTCGTCTATTGGAAAAAATATAGATAACGATATTGAAGAAGCCGCAAAAAACTGTGTCGATTGTGCTAGATATAAGGCTGATCCTCCAAAATCTAAAGTTCATTACTGGGAATATCCCAGTATGCCCTGGGGAACGTATTCATGTAGATTTTGCTGGACCAATTTTTTGAACACACGTTTTTTCTGATCGTTGACGCTCATTCCAAATGGTTAGAAGTATATACCCTATGAAGGTAACCACAACCAAGAAAACCATCGAATGTCTTCGAGATAGTTTTGCAAGATTCGGATTACCTAGGGTACTTGACGATAATGGATCTCAGTTTACATCCTATGAATTTCAGCGATTTATGCATAAAAATGGAGTTAGGCACAAAACTAGTGCACCTTTCAAGCCTTCTAGTAATGGACAAGCAGAACGTTATGTTGCTACTTTAAAGCAATCATTAAGAGCTATGCATAAATACGAAGGTACTATACAGCAGAAATTAAGTACATTTTTAATGCAATACCGAAAAGCTCCTAATGTAACTACAACACTTAGTCCAGCCATGTTATTCTTAAAAAGAGACATTAGAACCAGGATAGATTTTTTTACCTGAATTGAAAACAAAAAAATTCAGGATAAATTACGAAGAGATAATTTCGAATTCCGAGATAGGAAATTTAATGTTGGAGATCGAGTGGCTGTGAGTTTACAGAGCAGCTAATACTAGATGGAAGTTTGGTACCATTGTAAACCAGGATGGCGTACTCCACTACATCATTGATGTTCAAGGAACCCTCGTGAGACGACATGTTGATCAGATCCGTTCAGTGGGGATAAAGTGCAAGAAAACATCATTCCACTTATGCACCAGAGATTTCCATCATCAGAGGTTCGAGAAAAACAACTCTAATATTCAGCATGCAGAAACGGCGGAAGATATTTCTAAGGATCTGAACAAGGAATTGGGTTCATCTTCCGTACAAGGGAGTGCCATCAACTGATGTTGCAGTTCCAGATCTATCACAGTCTTCAGCTAAAGAGACTGACTCCGAGACGAGGAGTCCACCAGTTCCAGACAGGCCATTACCCAGGCGTTCCGGGAGAATCAGGCGGCCTCCGGAGAGACTTGTTCTTTAAGGAGGGAGGAGATGTGGTATATTTAACTGTAACCAGTTAAAGACTTAACTGTGACTGAGTGGAGGATTGTATATAAATAACACGCAACTATGAAATTGGATCTGTTTTTAGTAATGTGTTGTACAGTGAAGTAGAGATATATTAAAATAATATCTTAAGAAAGGAAGTCGTTCAAATGTGCATCTAATTATAGTTTGAACTCACACAACACAACAGCTTACATATATATATAGGTAAGACGGAGTCTCAACTAAGATTTTTGAGAAATTCACATTATTTTCAGAGTTACGATCAATCGAAGTAATAACCGATGGGGGGTTTTTTTGTTAAAACTTATCTGTTCTGATATATTAAAAAAATATGAATATAAATCCATTTCTAAATAATATATTTCAAACATCCTGGTTCAGACTCTGTAGAGGAGTCTTAGCTACATATAGGCAAAATATTATTATAATAGAAACATTTTCTATAAAAGAAAAATGTTTTGAAAATATGGCATTCTTTCTTCATTTTTTGCCGAAAAATTACATTTAAATAATTTTTTCTTGGAGTAATATTCTTAAAACAATTTTAAATCTCTATTCTAGGTCAGGTGACACTAAATATACAAAAAAATTATTCCTTTATTAGCTTTTTCAAATGACGTTCCGAACGTAGTCGGATACCTTAATATTGTATTGTATGTGAAGGAAGGAGAGAGAAGGATTCGATCTGGATACCTTCCGTTCCGTACGCAATTACTTTATCGACCACGCCAAAACTATCGTCTTCGCGTGATGTTTGGTACCAGTTTATATTGATATCACACCGCCACATACCCCATAGTGATTCGGCGAATAGGCGAACGAACGATACCATATTCGGGGCGAGTATGTGAGCAGTTGCGTCACTTGGTAGGCTGCGTCATTCATGCGTGACGACTTAATTGCGTCATTTGTGTGAGACGGCTTTGAGAAGTAACGGCTTATTTGCGTCAATGTTTGACGGCTTGGTTGCTTTTGCAGTGAATAGATGGCGCCATGACTGTGGAGTGCGAAGGGTGCGGTTCTTTGCACGGCCAGGGTCACCAATGAAGGAAGGAAGGATTCGATCTGGGTACCTTCCGTTCCGTACGCAAGTACTTTATCGACCACGCCAAAACGATCGTCTTCATGTGATGTTTGGGTACAAGTTTATATTGATATTACACCGCCACATATGTTATTTAATAAGGTTAAATTGTTTGTGTTTCATGAGATTAAGTAAGTTTATGCAAATAACGTTTGAATAAAAAAGAATGAGATAAGAAACATGCTTATAAAGTTTTAAGTCTGTAAGTCAAAAAATTTAAAAACGGATTTTTTTTTGTGACGCTCTGATATTTCCTCCCTTCTCTCAATAAAGAGTCAATTTCCATAAGCCCCTTCTTAGTGGATCTCTACTCAAAAAACGGGCTTGCCAAATTTCAAATCTAAGAATCTTTTAGTTCATTAGATCTCATGATGAGTGGGTGAATGATATGCTTTTCTCTTTTATATATATATATTTAGATATATAGAGATATCTTGAGATATAGTTTTCCCAATTTTAAAAATCTTAACCCTTAACTTCCCAATTTTTTTAATTTCTATGAAAAAATTATATCAGCTAGTTCTCAAGTAATAATAAAAGGGAAATATATATAAAAAATTAAGCTGTTTTAAATTGAATTTCAGTCATTTTTTTTTGTTTGTTGCAAAAGTGCAACATTGCGCAGTAGTGCTATAAATTACAAAACCTTTTTTTTATATGAGGATTTTATTATTCATCGTAAAAATTTAAAATACTAAATTTCTTACCTGGTAATTTATTTCGTCAATAAACAAGAGGAAGCATAAAATATAATGGATTATTTTTATAACAAATACACAGTTCTTGAGGCATCAGAGATTTTTATAATTGTTGTGATTTCTGGAAAAAATTTACTTCCATCTAGTGACAAAATTAGCATTTATTTCGTTGCAGGAATCTTTTTTCTCAGATAAGTGATTTGTAGGTAATTAAAAAAAAATATTGCGTCTGTTAAATTAAAATAAATCATTTGTTGCAGAAATGCAACCCAGTGGGAAGTTAAGGGTTAATATTATTGGTAAGGAGAAAATAAATGCAAATGTGCAGATGTTTCATGAAATATGCAGTTTTAACATAATAGGTTTAGATACAGATACTATAACAAGATAACATATAAATCAAATATATTTTCTGAACACATCAATTAAATTTTTTATCCATAATTCTAACTTAATAAATACATTATATAATCAGAGCATTATAGCATAAAAATGTATTTCCTTGCCTAAGTACTTTGTCTTAGAAACATATATATAATATACTATGAGATTAATTAGTTAAGATTATTTATTTAGGACTGGTTTTTTTATACTTTCTATATATACTGTGTATGAGAGGGGGGATTTGTGTTTTTATATATATTTTAACAGTGATTACTTATCTAAATGGTGCTTTCTTACTCTTGCATGGTTATCGAAATAATATTTTAACTATTCTCGTTATTATTACTTCTATTTGAATAATTAGGCGAGAGATGTTTATCTAAGACTCTTTCATTCGATTGCCTTAATTGTGTCTTTAGAGTCTGGATTTTAATTGTTGACCGGGAAAAAAAGCTCCCTTTAGAATTAAATATTTTTTAAAAAGTCTCTTTCACACACGCACACATTTACTTTCCAGACAATTACAAGTTTCTATATTCCTCATTGATTTTCGAAACTATTTTAAGTTTAATATCTAAGCCGAAAGAATCTCCAACAAATTTTATTCATTTCACTTCCCTATTTTAAAAAAATCCATGCGAAGAAGCTTTAATGAAGGCGGGAAAAAGATTAAAATTCTATATGCAATAAAAAAAGGCTAGAAAATGCATTAATGTGTACGAACGCATTCCGTTTGATTTCCGTTTCTATAGCGACGCAATTTTGCATTCGTACTTCTTGTTGCCAACTGAAGATCTTATTATAATCATTTTAAGTGCTGCAATTTAGAAAAGAACTGGAACTTCGAACAAAAAATATCAATTAATGAAAGATAGAATCCATTGCATGCATTCCGAGTAGAGGAAGATTCGAATACTTTTAGCAATGGAAACACATTTAGAATTCTTTCGATCATAAAAACTTTCGATTAACAGAACAAGTTCGAATTGCAGCGTAGAAGCAGACAATAAAATCGTAACAGTAAAAAATAAAATTTGGATACTCTAAAATGCGGAAGAAGAAAATGAAATCGAAAAGAGAAGAAATATTCTTCCGATAAGATGTTTTTTTCTTTAACTTTTTACTCGTATTGCTGAAATATATATATATATATATATATATATATATATATATATATATATATATATATATATATATATATATATATAATATATATATATATATATATATATGTTTGCTTTTTTTAAAAAAAATATTTCTTACTATGCGCAAATTATTACATAAAAGAATGAAGCTTTCAGTAATAACCACATATGAATGTATTAATTGACATTTTTTTTCTTTCCATATAAAAAAAACAATTAAGTTTCCATCAGTTTTTATTCGAATTTTTAAAATTAAAAAATTTAATTTCTTAAAAAGGTTATCAACATACACTGTTACAATTATTTCGATACTTATAAGACAAAAAGAAAAATAACTTAAATAATAAACAACTGTCACAATTTAAGCTAATAAATTTTATATTTACACAACTAAAAACTTCAATTCTATGAATTATTTATTAACCTTTGTAATTGTGCCTTAAAAAGTTTAAAAATGAAAATATTAATTTCATTCTTAGCAAAATTTTAAAAAAGAAAAAGGGAAAAAAGTTTTGAGGATAAAAAAGATATTGAATATAAAGAGTTAAGCTTTACATTTATTTCTTTTAAGTAATAATTAGACTAATTATAAATACATGAAATTACAAAAAAAAAACTTAACAAAGTTATATGCTATAAAAAGTAGAAATAAAAAAATTGAAGAAAGAATTTACTTCATGGGGTGGCTTTAAACGAGAGGTAATTTTTAAAAAAAAAAAACCAAAAGAGTCAAAATTAAAAATTAAAAAAAATCCAAGAAATAATTTAAAATTTTTATCTTGAAACAGCAGTTATTTTTTCACCTAAAGTATTTCTTCATTTTTTTTCACTTAGATTTGGTTTCGTTTTATCTACTTTTGGAAAAATCGTTCAAAAAGTAGTTATTTTTATGTTCAGAATAAAAACACAAAATGGTACAATTTTTTCTTTATAGACTACACTCTATCTAACAGTATATGACTATAAATTTAACTTTGAAAACAATATATTTTGACATAGCCACATACAAATCTGGAGTGATAATTTTTATTTCAAAAATTCTGTATTTTAAAAACAAATTAAATGAACATCGAATATATTTTATATTTCATACTTGAAGTAATACAGCCGTAAAAAATGTATTTATTTTAGTAAAAAATTTAAATGTGTATTTTATCCTGCAAATCGTTTGCAAAAAATGAGTCGTTAATAAGTTTAACTTATCAACATCACAAGTTTGAAAACACATACTAAAAAAGCAAAAAGGATAATTCACTTAAATACTAATTCTGCGATATTCGAGCACTGTCATGGGCGCACATATATATATACAACGTGATGAAGTTGTTAGATTCTTTAACGAAAAATACATCATCGTCATAAATATGCAATTCACTTCACTTCTCAGAAAACATAAAAATATTTGTTGGTTTCAGCAAAGTGCAATGTGCGATGAATTTTCCATTTCCTTTGCATATTTTAGTCTGTGTTTGTTCATTATAGACATTTGTAATGGATGTCACTAGAGTTGTTTATGCTCTTCAGGAAATAATGCAATAAAAATATTAATTTCTCTTCTCAAATGCATTTCTGAACTCCAGGATAGACTAAACTAGAAAATGTGGCTCGCTTCAACGTACTTATTACTAGGGGGGCGGGGCGCATATGAAATGTCGAATATTTTTCACATGTGAAGGTTTGTTTCCCTTTTTTCGTTATGCCTTTGTTTTTGACATAACTTCGTTTATAGTCCAGAGTCACATTTAAAAACAACTATAACAACTCAAAAGTGTTCCATTGTGCTACTTGTTCTGAATTTCGTAAGGATATGAATTCAACCAATATTCATGTAATCTTTTAGATGAAAATAAACTTGGTAAAATGTTGCAAAAGTTGCAAGTAATATTCACCAGGCATTTTAGGAGAATACTGTTTATAATCGAAAAGTGCAGTGTTGGTTGAAAAAACTTTGGTCGTGAGAATTTTCCCAACAAAATGAGCAGCGTAGAAGACTTGAAACATCTGGGAAAAGTAATGCTTTGAAAGCATTGTTGGAAACAAATCAAACTGTATCTATTATACTGCTGAAATGATGAAATGATTGAAAATTATACCCCCATCACTTGTTAAACGGCATGGCCCAATGATTCCCCATGACGACGTTCGTTCGCATACGGCGTGTAAAACAATTGCTAAATTAAATGAACTACGAGGCGCATCCAGAAAGTAAGTTGCCCTATTCTTTAAAAAAAAAGAACTCACACTTTCAGGAACATATTTATTGGCAACAAGTACAGCAATGTTTCAGCTATTTTTCAAAATAGCCTCCACCAGAAAAAAGACATTTGTCGAATCGTGGGATCAACCTTTGTATCCCTCTGTGGTAGTACTCTGCCGCCTGTGAATGGAACCAGCGTGTGACAGACGTTTTCAGATCTTCTTCGATATGCCAAAACGCTCACCGGAGGACAGGAAGTTTTTGAGATGCAAGAAAACGTGAAAGTCGCTGGATCAGAGCTGTAGGGGGTGGATCAAACAACTCCAGACCAATTCCGTCAAAACAGCTGCTCTGCGTCGAGCCTTATGTGAGCCGTCTTGATCATTGACACTTTGACGACCCTCTGAAAACTGCCTACACCAGCGACGCACCATCTGCTTACTCATGATGTTGAGCCCATAGGCCTGACAGAGCTGACGATGAATTTCAAAAGGCGCAATGCTTTATGCATTCAAGAACTTTAACACCGACCGAACCTCGTAAACGGAGGGAGAAGGAATGAGTTTCCATTTCGGGCCACCGCTACCACGCTACTGGCACGAGGCGGGACCTGTCCGGCTGGCATATGATTGATACGTCATAGTCAGTTACACATGCGCAATGGATTAAATTCATGTGACGTCACGATCACATGATTCCAGTGAGCTCTTGTGTACGTGCATACGGCGTCATTTGCTTACGACTAATGGCCAACAAAGGTTTCTTGATTGCAAATGAATTAGAGAGTGTTGGTTGCAAGTTTCAATGTCCTGCATTCCTAAGAGATAAGATTCAATTGGATGCATCTGAAATGGGTAATAAACGCGAGTTGTCAAACGTGAGAGTTACAGTGGAAAGGGCTATTGGCCGAATTAAACGGTACAAATATTTTGAAGAAGCTTTACCTTACAGAAGCCTCCATAATGTAAATAGAGTGGGGGGTTTGTATGCATGTTTTGTAATTTCCATAAGCTATTAATTCAATTGACATAACATATTATCTACTTATCAGAATGCATAACTCCACAAGGGAGGTAACTTTGATATAGAAGTGCTACACGCCAAATATCGGTTGTTGTCAATTTATGTGATATCAAAAAAGGCTTAGTGGTAATGTTTTATCACCTACATCTTGGCGAACATAAACAAACACTTGGCGCGTAGCACTCCTACATCAAATAAACACCCCAGAAAGAGTTACGCATTTTGATAACTAGGCCGGCAATACGAATTAAATGTAAATAATTTGCTATGTGTTACTGCAACTGTTTATTTGGGTTTATTAATTTCAATTTTCATTACTCAAATTATTTCTGCTTGATTATGTTTTGAGTTCTCATAGTTACATAATTATAAAATTGGTTTCAAGGCCAATTTTTGTTAAATAATTATAAAAAACCAACAAGGGTATAGAATTTCAAATCTGTAATAACTTTTGTGCGCAATAATCTATGAAACACTAATCACTTAAATCGACTAAAAAATTTTAAAAATTGTGCACATTTTATGAGTTTGAAAAACTTAAATTCTTAATTTTTTAAGTAGTGAAATAATAGCTGGTCAAACTGACTTGTTGCTTTCAGAATCAACTTAATATAGTTTAATAATGCATAAATTATTTGTTCAGTTTCTGTATTCAAAAAGTGTTTTGAAAAAGGGTACATTTTTGCTTTAAAAACAAAATGACTTATGCCAATTTAAAAAACAAAAACAACTTAATTACTAAAAATTATTTGTTAGGTCTGGTTGTACATTTTTTCTTGTTTTGAAAATTCTTATTTTCCAATGCTGCGGCTGATATATATTCAATTAACTTTTATGGCCTGAAAATTTGAGGAATGTCTAATGCAACAATCTTGTGATTTTTGTTTTAAATTCACATATTTTTAAATAGTGTTATTCATCATTTAAATTGTATAAAAATATTTGTTTTGTCTACATCAGATATATTTTTAATTTAATTGTGAATGGATATTTTATGCGACTATTCATTTATATTTATGTATTGTATTCTTTCAATATAATTTGCAATTCATTGTGCTGTAAAACTAAAATTCATTTTCATCAATGCATAAATAAAGGGTGTTTTTTTAGAGGTATAGAACTTTAAATTGCAATAAAACAACGATGTATTATTCGATTGACATGAATTTTTTTCATTCGAAAGATAATCTTGTGGCATTACATTTTAAATATGATTTCTGGCATATGACTACCACGGCTGGCTCGGATGTAGTCCAATCTGGACGTCCAATTTTCGATGACTTTTTCCAACATTTGTGGTCGTATATCGGCAATAACACGGCGAATGTTGTCTTCCAAATGGCCAAGCGTTTGTGGCTTATCCGCATAGACCAATGACTTTACATAGCCCCACAGAAAATAGTCTAGCGGTGTTAAATCACAAGATCTTGGAGGTCAATTCACAGGTCCAAAACGTGAAATTAGGCAGTCACCAAACGTGTCTTTCAATAAATCGATTGTGGCACGAGCTGTGTGACATGTTGCGCCGTCTTGTTGGAACCACAGATCCTGGACATCATGATTGTTCAATTCAGGAATGAAACAGTTAGTAATCATGGCTCTATACTGATCACCATTGACTGTAACGTTATGGCCTTCATCGTTTTTGAAGAAGTACGGACCAATGATTCCACCAGCCCATAAAGCACACCAAACAGTCAGTTTTTCTTTATGTAACGGTGTTTCGACATACACTTGTGGATTAGCATTGTTGACGTAGCCATTCACCCAGAAGTGCGCTTCATCGCTAAACAAAATTCGCTTATGAAAATCGGGAACAATGGCAATCTCGTTTTGGGCCCATTCGACGAATCTACGCCTTGCTTGATGATCGTTTTGATGATTTGCCAAACCAAACCGAGAATAAATCACTTGACAGCTGTTAAATCGTTTGCCATCTTGGAAAGTAATGCCAACTTAAACTTCTATACCTGGAAAAAAAACACTATTTATTAACCAAACTTTCATATTAACTCTCTAATATGAGATAAACAATGGCTTAAACAAGTAAACTTTTTACAAGTATTTTGGAACCATCCATTTATAGATAAATCATATGTAATTCAATAAGAAAAATATATTTAAAACTGAGGATAATTAAATTGCATTTCTGAAAATTATTACACCTTTTCTGATGATACATTCCCTTAATATAGTATAATTTTAAAAAATTAGATCAAAACATGTTGTAGGCACTTTATATGAAGAAAAAAACATTGAATGTGTTATTAAAAATTGTAATGTACATTTTTAATATATTTCACACTCGCATTAATTTTAATTTGTGATCCAAGTGTCAGAAAAATCAACTTTTTTTGCATTTTTTTTCGATGCTTAATATTGGAAGTGCATTTAAGCTTTCTGTACACACACATGATTGAATGTAACTTTTTATTAATTTTAATATACTGAAACAGCTCTCTCAGCACTTGCTGTAGTAACTGCAATCTAAGATTAAAGTATTAAAACAGTTAATACATATGCGTGAGTGTGTAGAAATAACTCATTATAACTATTTGGTATGTATCGTGTGTTATTTGCATTTAAAATCAAATTCTGTTTCTTACTGATTTCATCTACATCTTCGTTGTAAAACTTTACAAAAGTCTTGGGGCTTTTTTTTCTAATTCATGTTGTTCTCAGGTTTTGAAATCGTATACGTGATTGGTATATGTCTAAATCTATCTTCTATTTGCGCAATAACTATATTAATATTGCAGTGTTATATAAGTAACACCTAAATTCTTCTACCAGGTTTTTTTTTGTAACTTGCTAAGTGATGCACAATTCTATTTCAAAAGTTTTTTTATTTTGTTGACATGAAACACAGGATCTTATTTACTTCATAATTTTTGTAAACTGAAAAAATTTCCATTATTAGCTGTTCTTATCATTTCATGGTATCCACAAAGGGGCAGATTATGAACTGCTAAAAATAGAATCACATGTACTCTTTGAAATATCAATTTGAATTGTTACATTTCCTTATTTATATAAACTTTGTTTCATCAATAATTGCACAGGGCAAACATAACACCCATTATAGCCTCCTGTAAATCTTGCAGATTGCACATTCTTATTATAAGTGGCGGTGAATAATATTTATCTATTGCCCTATGTTGACGCATCATATGTATGCATTCCACATTTTATTTTATTTACTGAAACGTACGCAAACCAATTAATTGGTTCTTAATTTCATATTACATGGCTTAAATTAATGTGGAACATAACATTTTCAAAAGATTTTTCCATTCTTAATGTTATCTGATGTGTAGAGTTCGAAATTTGCAACCTATTATTGTATGCCTCATTTTGCGAATCAATAAAGTCTGCAGATTGTTGAAATTCAGAGATCTACAATAACAATGTTTATGAAAAAATTTATATTTTGTAAAGAAATTTCAAGTTTTCGTGTGAAAGAATGCATTTTAGTTTTTGATCATGCTTAGCATCCGCTGCTCTCCCCCAGAAGGCCGGCCCTTATTTAATGCACTTTATATACAATTCAATAACTTGAAATAATGGATAATCACTTTAAATTTAAGAATTTCTATAAAGTATACATTAAAATAAGTAATTTTTTAACTTAATAGTGAAATAGTACTTTCTTTTAATATCTTAAATCATTTCTAAAAAAAATTCGAAACACTTTTAAAGAATAATTAGCAAGTAAATCGAACAGTCAAAGATGGAGAATGCTATTTTATTAGAATAATTTCCAACATCTTCAAATGCTTCATAATATTGTAAAGTATTTATATGCAACATACACTCTGTCGCAAAAAATATATGCACCCAGAAGAAATTGAGCTACATTCACGAAATTTGGTATGCATGTAGTGTATATGAAAATAAACAAATGATTAAAAATTCAGAACAAAATATCATTTTATTAAGCGGTTACAGCTTGCAAAAGGTTAAAAATCAGTAAGTAGTAAAGCCACCTCTGGCAGCTATACAAGCCGAAATTCGGCGTGGCATCGATTCAATTAGATCACTTATGACCCCCTGTGGAAGATCCTGCCATAGTCTTTGCATCTGCGCAGTTAATTCTCCTGTATCTCGGGACGGCTGCAGTTGCCTTCCCAGCGCGTCCAGACATGCTCTATTGGCGAAAGATCTGGTGACCTGGCAGGCCATGGTAGGACGTCATATCCTTGAAGATATTGTTGGGAGAGTCGCGCAGTATGTGGACGAGCATTATCCTGTTGATAAATGGCACCTGGGCGACTTGATAGCATGGGTAGCACAATCGGCGTTAAAATATCGTCCACGTATCTGCGAGCTGTCAAAGTGCCTTGAAGGACCACTAAAGATGATCGTGTGTCCCCAGAAATTGCTCCCCACACTGTCACACCTTGTGAAATTGCTGTATGCCGCTCGACAATAAATGCCGGATCGGACCGCTGGCCGGTGCGCCTCCAGACACGTGTGCGGTGGTCATCAGCACTGAGACTGAATCGGGATTCATCACTGAAGATGACACGTCTCCAGTCTGTCACACTCCAAGTTGCCCGAGGTCGGCAAAAATCCAGTCGACACTGCCTATGATGTGGGGTCAGTGGTAAGCGTCTTAGCGGACGTCGGCTCCTCAAGCCAACTTCGGTCAGTCGTCTCCTTATGGTTTCTCTTGATGGCACTGGATGTCTGGAAGGAGGTAAGTGGCGTTGAATCGATGCTAGCGACGTTGTTGGTGCCGAAGTGGCCACTCTTCTGATTGCACGATCCTCGCGATCATTTGTGTTCCTGGGACGTCCTGACCCTCCGCGACGGTACACTCTACCTTCTGTGATCCACTGTTGCCAACACCGAGCAACTACCATATCGCTCCGACCGAGGTGGCGGCCGATACGTCTATTCGACCAACCTGCTTCTCTGAGGCCTATTATACGGCCCCTATCAAAGTCCGTCAGCTGCTCGTACTGCCGCCGGTTACGTCTTAGAGGCATCCTAAGTCTCAATATCGTCTATCAAAGTCATCAGATTCGTTTGGATAGCCGTACGGCGCTCGTACTCATGCTTTTAAACTCTCCCAGTTGCGCAACTAATATGCGCATAGCACACTTAGACTTGTCTCATTGGCTTCGAAATTTTAATCATTTGCATATCTCTTACCAGACTACATTCTTGCCGAGTTTCGTGATTGTAGCTTGATTTCTTCTGGGTGCATATATTTTTTGCGACAGAGTGTATATATTGTAAAAATAAAATTCATTTTCATGAAATAACTGATCAACAATGAAATAAAGTATTCATTTGAACTTTAAATGTAGGTGGGCAAACTTGATGTAAATATAATATATTTTATAGAAAATTGTTACTTTTGTCACTAAATATACACTCAGGAACATTGAGAATAGTGACCCAAGAAGGAAGCTAAGTACAATCGCGAAACTTTGCAAATAAGTACAGAGTAATGTGATATGCAAGTTTTGTGCCAATACGCATGCTCATACACGCTGAGGTGACACTACAATCAGGAAGAGGGTACTATATAAGTCAGCGCAAATTCGAAGATTCATAAACGTGACGATTACCCTCCGATTGTAGGAAGACTTCGGTAAGCGAAACATGACAGGTAAACGTGCTAGAAGACATTTCTCACAGTTAAGCGAGTTTGAGAGAGGCCTGATCATCGGGATAAAAACTGCAGGCTGGTCGACGTGCCGTGTTGCTGGCCAGGTGAATCGTTCGGAGTGTGCCGTTAGAAATTGTTGGAAGCAGGGGACACGAGAAGATACCCACGCGCGGAAAACCGGGTCTGGAGTGACCGAGTAGACCACGCGGAGAGAGGATCGAAGGATCGTGCGGCAAGCACTTGTGGACCCCACAGTGACTTGTTCAACGATACGAGCAGACGTAGGCGTAGCAATTGTTCCACAAACAATTTACAGACACCTTGCAGAAGCAAATCCAAGCGCCCTTTCCGTGCACTCCCTTTGACACCGAAGCATCGGCAACTGCGTCTACAGTGGTGCCAAGCCAGATCAATGTGGAATGTCACAGATTGGCAAAAGGTTGTGTTTAGTGATGAATTCCGGTTTGTTTTGGGGACAGATGATAACCGTGTATGGGTGTGGAGGCGCCCTGGTGAGCGGTACAATTCCCTCCACACTGTTCTACGTCACACTGCCCGCACAGCTGGTGTAATGGTCTGGGGGGCCATAGCCTATGATAGCCGGTCCACTTTAATTGTGATGCGTGGAACCTTAACGGGTCAACGTTACGTTGATGATATTCTTCGACCCCTTTTTTAGACCTTTCCTAAATGGTCTCCCAGGGGCAATTTTCCAGCAAGATAATGCTCGTCCGTATACAGCAAGAGTTGCTCAAGACTTCCTACGTCATTTTCAGACTCTTCCATGGCCGGCCCGCTCCCCCGATTTGTCCCCTGTAGAGCACGTGTGGGATCAGCTAAAACGGCAGATGCCATCGTGTTACTCTGTACATGATTTAGAGTTGGCTGTTCAAGATTTGTGGGCCCATTTGCCTCCGGACAACATAAGGTGTCTAATCAACTCAATGCCAGACCGTGTGGCGGCATGTATTGCAGTTGGAGGTGGTCCAACGCGCTGTTGAAGTTGCCCAGTATTTGTGTCGTTGCACACCCTGTATTCGTTTAATTGTCTTGTTTTTGAGATCAAGTGAATCTCTCATTTGTGTCATTATGTGTATTAAATTTCATTTCAATCCGATGCTTTCTTCTTGGGTTGCTATTTTCAATGTGCCTGAGTGTATACTGAAGTAGAGGGAAAAAATGAAAAAAGTCATGCATAATATTTTCGACATATATAAATTCACACCCGTGTGATGAACGGGTACACCAGCTAGCAGCATACAAGTACAAAGAAAAACATTTAAGAAAAAGTAGGAAATAATAATAAATATGAAATAAAGAACTACAAAATTAATTAATAACTAAAATAACTAAGAGCTATATCTAAGTGTATCAAGAACTATAAATAAGTATCCCAGCTAATGCTAACCAGATAATACTAACGAATCAGACGAATACCTAATTAGATAAATAAATTAGAATAAAACAAAAATTATATATAAGAGTTGTTAAAAATATTTTCTAACAAATATATATACTAGAATAATGCAAAAAATACAATGATATCATATATTTAATTAGATAAAATTAAGACACAAGAATGGCATCAACATACATATTGGAAAACCCACGTTATGATCAAACACGTGCGGATATTGTCGCCGGAATCATGTGATTACTTACTTGGCGGCCTGCCTGTTGTGTAGGCTTTCCATTAACACGGCTACTTACTTTTACTTTAAAGAGGAAAACATCGGGAAACTTACTTTCTGGATGCGCCTCGTATAATATGAAAATTTGTAGCATTCACACACACAAGCTTATATATATTCACCGGATCTCTCGCCAACCGACTTTCATTTTTTTAAAGGCCGTATCACACGTATACATTTCAAGCAATTTTTGTCCAATTCGAGCAATTTTTACTCAGTTGCCATAGCAACCGCTTTAGAGCAATTTCTTGCTAGTGAGCTCAAGAAATTGCCCGGAATAAAAAATTGCTTGGAATTCCAGCCAATAGGAATCCTGTAAGCTCGAGCGGTATAAAAAAAATAATATATGGTTGGTTCCGAAGGAGAAAAATCGGCGAGTAACATTTCAATGTGGTGAAAGTGCGCGGTTGACGTCAGAGCATGTCGTTTTGTTTACGGCAACCCTTCACCCTCAGTAGGAGGAAAAATTGCTTGAAAAAAGTCTGCGTGTGATACGGCCTTAAGTATTTGGAGCAGTTTTTATATAGGCTAAACAGTATGAAAATGAAGACAGTCGGAAAAATTTCATACCAGAGCTTTCTGATTCAGAAAAACAGAATATTCTTGAGATAGGCGGCTTACATGTGTTAAAATCTCTTGAGAAAGGTACCGGTTGATTCATAAATAGCGTGACCAATTTCAGAAGATCATAAATTTTTATTGAATTAAGTTATTCACATGAAATTTTCAATGTGGTTTCCTCCAGAACAGTACATTTTATGTAAACATTTCGGCTAAGCTAAAAGAGCTTCTTCAACATTTTGGGGGTATTTTTCCAATGACCTCTTAAATTGCTTTTTGGAACCCTTGAAATACTCTTACTTTATGTCTATTTAATTGTTTTTTAAGTATCCCCATGAAAAATAATCGCAAGGAACACAGACAGAGGATAGTGATAGTCATTTATCTCAGGAGGAAGAAAATTTATTTTTTTATATTTCAGTCAGTTTATAGTTGATTTCGCAGCATGATTTGGTGGACAATGTTGGAAAAAAACAAAGTTTCTATGAGTGTAAAGACATATACTTTCTCTGATCAAATGTTTCAAAATTTTATTCTGATAGTATCTGGCATTAATTTTTACCTTCAGTTCTACAAAAAATTGTTTGCTTAAGCTTTGAGAGTATATTCCCATTCATACCATAACACCTGACGACCAACTTGCATTTTGAAAAACAGCTGCGTCTTTTCGAAGTTGAATATATTGCATCTTCGTTTTGTCAGCTGCGAATGACAGATAAAACAGTTCTCCCTCTTTATTCGAAGTTATCCATGCTTTGTGTCTACCTTTGCATAATATTAAATACAGAGACCAAAAACGTTTTTGTTTTTGTTTTTCAACGGTCTTAACAGACATTTGAAGACAATCTGGAAAATTTACTTTGCTATAAACAACACAGCTTTTGAAAAAATTGATATGCAGTTTTTTTATATATTCACTTAAAAATCCGCCATTCCATACACACCAACATAATGAGTGGATAAACTTCAGGAAATTAACGTGATTTTAATATTTAAAAAATTGTTGATAGAGAGCAGTATAAAATCGGATTTATAAACTAAAACAGCTTTTTTTTTCTTCCTAATGAGCTGCATATCGGCATCTAAATCTTTGCAGTCATGGCAAGTCCCCAAATATCAGAGCCATTTCATGGTGGCTCTATTTAGTGGCGACCTTCGCAAGCGAATTTTGACTCTTGAATCAATTTTAATTCAAACGTGATAGCGCGTTTAATCAAGTTTCACCAAGTGGTAATGCACAGGTCTCCGAGGCTCTAACACCGGGTTCGGAAAGGTCAACTCAGCCTTTCTTTTCTCCAGTGGGTCGATAAATGAGTACTAACGCTTGGGAACTTAACGCTAGGAGTTTCATGTCAGACTGACCACCTGATCGGAGCATCTGCACATGCTCCTCAGGGCCCGAGGTCATGTATACTGATAAGGGCACAATAGGCCTTAACCCTGATGGGCTGTCGCACCACTGAGTTAAGTTTGAATTTTACCGATAATACCTGAACCAAATTGACACTCAAGGGATCTTTTACATGTCACATAATCATATGACATGCATGTCTACGATTTTCGCATCCAAAAAAACTATCGACTCCAGTCGGGATCGAATCCGCAATCTTGGGCTTAGGAAGCGGGCACGCTACCTCTAAGCCACCAAGCCGACAAACTAAAATAACTAAAAATATGAATAAACTTCAACGAACGATTTCTTACGCTAAAGGGACTATTGAAGAAAGGAAAACTGCTTGCCAAAAAATATCCAGTGAAATTTTGAAACACAGAAAAGAGTTGTTTACCGAATGTGCATCATTTTTTTTTATATAAGGTACATAAGAAAACTATCTTTTGTTTGTCTTCAGATGTTTAAGAAGTATGTTTGTTCAAAGAGATAATTATGTTTACCTCTTTTGATGATACATTTTTTTACTATATTTTTTAGTATCAATATCTGCGAAGAATTAGCTTACTGAGGAATAAAAATATGAGTCTGTGGTTATATAAGCGATTTTTTCGTTCTGTTATTGTTCCTGCAGCTTCTAACTATTATATAGAAGAATTTTAACGATGGTGTTAAGGAAAATGCATTTTAATTTTTCTTTGTTTATTAATTTTTTCGTTTTTGGTTAAGTTCTTTTTTTAGTTGGCATTACTTTGGATAATAAATAAGGGATAAATTTAATCAATTTTTTGCTCTACTATCACTATTTGACGATTGAAATGATTAACTATTAGAATATTTGAATTTACATAATTTATGTGTCCCTTTGATCTGATTTAATTTTTGATTTTTTTTTATTGACCTCATACTTTTATGACCTTTCAAATTTGAACCTAAGTAAAGAAACGAGGACGACAACTAAGCTGACCCAACACTCTTTAAAAACTTACACTGCTTACCAAAAATTAAGGTAACTATCTCAAAATGTCATAACTGGAGAAATTTTTGATTTAGCGCAACGATATTTGGTGAAAAGATACTATAGGATATATCATATAGCAACATTACAATACAGGAAAAAGGCAAATTGTTATTTAAGATACAAATATCAAAAACGGTTAAATTATGGTACATTATATCTTGGGAAAGGTTGTCACTGTATGTACAAGCCTCAGAATAATCCATCGTGCTGTAAATAAAGACTTAAAGCAAGAGTGGAAATTATGTCGATCGCGATCGACCGGTGGACCGCCAAAACATTTCGGAGTGACTATTTTCACTAATAATCATTCCATCATGCGAAGGTCTAGAAAAACCGTATTTATTCGAATCTAAGTCGCCATGGATTCTAAGTAGTGCCCCAAATTGAAAAATAGTTTAAAATGGTTTATCGATATCCAATTTTACGAAATTATAATAAACTTAAAAGGAAAACTAATAAGAAGTAAATAATTATTTTATCAATATTATAAACTTTTAAATATATGCATGAAGCTGTAATTGCTCTAAATTCCTCATCCAACAATTTTTTTCCCTTCCTACCCAATTTTCAGTTGCATTAACATTGAGGAAAAAGTGCGACTTAGATTCGAGTAAATACGGCATTTTAAAAAATACGGAGGAAAAAATTCGAATTATAAGAGAAAATTTCGTTGAATAGAAAACGCACTTCACTATTTGGAGGTTATTTTACGAAGAAAATCGTAAAATGTTCTTGGTTCCAGGAAAAAGTTCACTAAATAGATTAATTCGTAAAACAAAGGTTCGTAAAAAGGAGGTCCGACTGTCTTGAATACTTTCTTTTAGCTCACTACACCTACACTACTAGGGGGACCCCAACACCTTGAGAAAATTAGAAGTAGCCCGTACCCTGGAAAAGTCTGCCCACCCCTGGCATAGAGAAATGTTTGCAGGAATAAATCCCATACATTATTTCAAAAACGCAGCTTTTATTGCCTAGAGGATTTTGGAGGGGGGGAGCATGATGACACACAATGATTCATCCTAGATAATCCCAAACAGGTTGTATTGGATTTGTATCCAGAATCTTCGCATATCAATGTATTCAAAAAATGTACTCTTCATGAAAATCTTCAACAATGTAAGCTCTGTGGGAACTTGCATTATCATTCATAAAAAGGAAGTACACTCAGGAAAAACTGCACATAGGCTTTACGGACCTCAACCCTATAGCACTGTGAAGTGACTACCAGCATCAGAGACGTGAAATGGTGTACTACCGCCCAATATGATGATGCTCAAGACAAGGATTCTTCCGCCACCAGATTGTTGATTTTGCTTAAGTTGTAGGGATGATAACTAGCACCGCATTCTCTCTAGATGTATTCACCTAGAATCACTTTGCGTATTGAATCTCAACTTACCAGTGAGCAGAGCACTCACCCATTCTTGGTATGTTCAATAATGATGTATATTTGCCTCCAGGACAAACGAGATATCCTGTGCGAGGTGCTATCAATGAGGCACATCATTAGACACAGGTTGTAAAGTATACTCTCTGTTAGACATGTATCTAATGCAGGGGAACTCAACTTTTTTTTCTGCTGGGCCGCATACATATGTCAGCTATTTCACGGTGAGCCACATACATATGTTAGCAATTTCGCGTGGGCTGCATCATGAGGATAAAGGAGGGGGGGAGGTTAAATGTGGAAAACTGATCAAAATATTATATATATATATATATATATATATATATATATATAACTCCTGTTTTTCTTTTTTATACAGTTATAATTTTTTTTATTTTTGCCACTAAAACTGAATTAGAAGCATTTAAAAAACATTCCTTCACAATATCTGCTTCAATAAACGGTTTCATATGATTACCAATAATATAACAAACTTCATAAGATGTCTTTGTTACAGCTGTGACATTACCACGGGCAACACTTTGTTGCTGTTGCAAAGATTATTCAAAAAAGCTTATTTATTACCTCTTGAAAGAGATCTTCGAGGAAAAGTGTCATTGAATGATTCCTGTTTATTGGTGTTTTTTTAAATACAGCACTTTCGTGACAGATCAAACAATTACTCATCCATGTTTCTTTTTCACTACAAAATAGTTAACCTCCCAATCGTCTTGAAAAGATATTTTTTTTTGGATATTTTTCGCTTGCCAGGTATAAAAGAGTTAGTAAAAATTAGTTCCACCCATAAAACTGTCCCTACTCTATGTTGTCTATTATCACTATCCGTAACCTTTACATATAGAAAAAAAGAATGTGAATTCGCACACTCTAACGAAATCGACAACATAACCAAAATGTATACATTTGATTTCTTGACACCACATTTTTAATTTTTTTTTTCTTTAATAAGTGCCTTTTAGAGCAATGGGCACTGACTGGGACACTTAAAAAGGCTCGGTGGGCCGCAGGTTGAGAATCGCTGGTCTAATGCTTTCCTGGACATTATTTTCCTAGACACGACAGCAAGTTCACGAAGAAACTCTGTAGTCGTCGGCTTATGTGGTCGTGGACTTAACGCAAAGTAAACTCCTGTTCGGATATCTTCCCTCTTGGGTGACCATGGCCGGGTTTTCACGTGATAGTACCACTTGTTTGTATTTGATTCCACAACACGCATACTGCTTTAAGTGACACTGGTAACCATAGGGACATCTCCGCTTTTTCCAAATGGAGATTCAGCAACATGGAGGTCATTTTCTTTATAGTTTTGAACCATAATCAGTAGACAAGTGATCATGGTCGTTAACTCAAGAATTTGAATCCTAGTGACGCTAAAAATCCATCGCATTTCATCCTCCCTTTGGCGTAGCGGGGAGATTTGGAGAGAGGATGCCAACTCAAGTGTTGTCCTCATCATTTGTGACCGTGGTTAAAAATTACGATGTCGTCAACAACAGCCCTCGTGTTGCTTCAGAGTGTAATGTTTATTAAAATCAGCTTATGTTAAAGCATCGCATGTGTGTGTAAAGGTTGAGAAAAACTCAAGAAATTTATATATGATGACATTTAACACATGATTAGTTCCTTCATGTTTTTTAGAAATTTGGAAAATAACCCAGAGAATTACAAGGTTAAGGCATTAGGTGAGTCGCAAATGCGTATGGCAATATTTAAAATAGGAAGAAATATCGCCAAATAAGGGTAATAGATGGCAACCGCATGCAGCTTTATGATATTCAATTCATATTGCGAGGGTAGCATTCACATGCATGCATATTGCAGTTTCAAAAATGGCGATGGTGCTGAATCTTTATACGATAGAAAAGCAGCATGATGTGATCCGATTTTTGAGGGCGAAAGGACTTGAATAAAAATAAATATTCATAAAGAAATGTTACCTGCTTATGGTACGAAGTGTTTATCACGTAAACCAGTGTGCAATTGAGCGAAGAAAATTTCGTAAGATCGTTCCAAAACTGTTGATGAAGATCAAAGCGGCCGTCTAATTTTGATTACAACAAAATCAACTGAGCAACAGGGGGAAGAATTTATTCAAACTGATCGAAGAGTGACAATTGACAGCACCGCAACAGCAATAGGATGTGTTCATGGCTTAGAATATAGCATAACATATGATAGTTTGAATTTCCGAAAAGTATCCTCAGTTGGGTCCCCCGACAACTGACCGAGGAACGCAAAAAAGAATCGAATGGGAATCTGCTTTCATCTGTTTGGTCCACAGAAACATCTTGGAGGTAAACAATTTGCAGATGACAAAGACGTTCAATATGAAGTCCTAATATTGGTGCCAATTTATCAATTGAGCGCTTCGGGAGAGTGCCCTTGGGCCCGGAGAAGTTGGACTTAACCAGGGTTTTTGGTAATAAATTTCGCTTCACCAGTGCCAAGGGAGCCTGTAGATCTTCTGCACCCAGGGCCCGATATGAGCTTAAATCAACACTCCGTATTGTGGATGAGACACTAACCCAAAGAATTTAATGCTACTGTAATTAGGGCTCTCATAAAACGATGAGGATGGTTGTATAAATGTTGCTAGAAATTATGTCGAAAAACAAAAGTTGTTTCCAAGAGAGATTATCATGTTAAATTATTTTTACTATCTTTTGTGACTTAATGACTTTCCCTCGAACGTATAGTTTATCTTCATGATCTGAACCATAAAGACTGAATAACTTCATTCAAAGTAAAATACATTTGAATTTAAAAAAAGCAAGTAGGTGGAAACTTTCCTAGCAAAAAATCCATATTTAATTCCCTTCCTACTATGAATAAAAAGTCTTCCATCAATTTCAAATTGAAAATGTTAAACAGATTTTATAGGATTAGACTTGATTAGTCTCGCTCTCAATCTTCAATCTTTTTTCAATACTTCGCGCTTCAGTGTTCCCTTCCCAGAAAAATATCACATTTACTTTTTTAATAAAGATTAAAAAATACCCCTTATATAAACATTAAAAAAAATAACTCCCAAAAGATTTTTTTTAACAAAAAACGATGAAAACGTGGTACCGAAAAAAACTTCATTATTCTCGCAGAATATATACCCGAGCAAAAGGGGAAAACCCTCTTACTTTTTCCCCCATCGCCAAATAAAGTATCCAAGAAGTCATGGTTTCCCCATTTATTCGACGGCTAACTGCAACCTGTATACTTTTTTTCACCGGTAAGAGCAATAATCAACAATCATTTTTCCATTTACCTTTTTTTCCATGACAGAAACAAATTCGTTAAATATTGCGCTTCTGTTCGCTTTTTCATTCCAAAATGTGACATATTTGCTGTTTCTTCTTTTTTAACGACATTTTGATTGAATTTTAATAAAAAGTGTAAGCTTTAGTGTCAAAGTAACAAGCTTTCTCTTTTATGACACTTCCTCCGCCTCCTCCTTTTTTTATTATCTTAACATTAAGTAGCGTTGTTGAATCTTTCAGATGAACACTTTATTTTGAATAAAACATTAAAAAATTTTCTAACAGAATCTTTTCACGTTTAAACGCTTGTTATACTATTATTGTTTGTTGTTTTTAGAGTCATTATTTTGATCGGGATTTTTCTTTCGGCCTTCACGTTTTCAATAAATCTTTTAATTACTTTTATGTATTACTCTCAGTAATTGTTTTCAACAATCCCGAACTCGTAGTTGGCGTTGTTTCTATATATTTATGTATGTGTGTGGATTAGAGTCTTTATACCCTTTAAGACTTGTCACGGATAGGAGTTTTTTTGCGTTAAATATTGTGCCGGGGCTTTTTACGTGAATTTCTATTAATCCTCTTGGGGAATCTTTGGGGGCCAGCAATCGAGTTATTTCACAGCCATCCCTCTCAAGAAGAAACCATGATATGCAGATTAGCTAGTAAATATATATAGTGGAAGTTTAATAATAGTGAGGAGAAGGAAAAGGAGCTGAGTCGCTGAAAGCGGTGCTGTTACGGTAAGGATCTGAATTTCAACCGGTGATTATGGAACGGACTTTAACTATTAGAAGAAGTTAGGATTTTTAAGATAACATTGAGTAAAGTTAAGCAATTAGAATTTCATGCGCTTATTCATATAGGATACTGAGTTTCGTTATATCACTCTAGATTTCCCCTTCATAGTTTGCTTGTCTTGGATTATTATATTTGGTAATAATAAATTGGATTTATCATGGTTAGTTTGGGTCATCAGTCTTTATCTCCAACAGATTTAGGTCGAGTAGATGAAGAGACGGCTTCCCGGGGGAGGCCATTACAATATGTCGAGATTCATATGCTTCACGTTTTGCATGTCAGGGATGTTTAGAGAGAGGGGTGTCCCCCTCGTCACTTGACCATGGTTCAAAACTATGAGGTCCGTCACCAATAGCTGTCGTGTAGCTTTATAGGGCGACGTTAATATAGCTCTCACTCGCATGTTTTTCAATTTTGATAACTTTACATCTATGTTAGGATTAACAGCTTTTGTTGTACTCTATGTAGTAAAACCATTGACAAACTACAGTTATATTGTTCAACAATTTAAAGGTCTCGGCGTGGCTAAGTAACCACCGATAAGCGAAACATATAAAAACAGTTTCGTATAAACTTATGTTTTGTTTTTTCCTCTTTGAATATATTTCCCGTTTTTGATTATACCCTTTTCAAAATTGAAATTGCAACACCAAAAAATAATACACATAACGTCATGCAAATTTCAGGTGCGACAGTGGTGAGTTGGATATGCAAATGATCAAAGTTGTGCGCTCATCTGATCACGTGGTACTCACACTCGGGCTATAAAAGCCACAAACTTTCTCTTCTCATAAGCAGCACATTAGATTTTGCGTAGCATTTGTGATTTTTGAAAAAGCGTAGAAAATGTATCTGAGATGTTTAATAACATCAGTTAGCGGCCAGGAAACTTGACCGTATCATCGAACTTCATGAACTGGATTTGTCACTGCGCACAACGGGAGTATCATCCAGTATTGTGTCTCACGATGGATTCAGGAAGATCTACGCCCCCCTGAAAATGAAAAGGGGAGCACAGGTGCATGTTAGAGCGCACAGACTGGCTTATTCACCAGTTGACAATTCGATATCCTTTCTTTACGGCACGTGACATCCGTAGCCGGTTGCCTCCAGTGTCTGGTGAACCTTTGTCCACTCAAACCATGCGCAACAGATTGCATGAAGTAGAGTTACGTGCAAAGATACCGGCAACAGGAGTACCGTTGACCACTCAGCACAGGGCTAGACGCCTGGCTTGGTGTCATCGTCATCGTACCTGGATCATCAAATGGCATAGGGTATTGTTCACGGATCAATCTTGTTTCTGTCTGTAGAGGAATAATGGTCGTTGACGGGCTTGATGGCGACCCGGAGAACGCTACGACCCAACCCATTTCGCCGAGCGTCAAACCGTTACTGGTCCTACACCGGGAAGCATGGTTTGGGACAGATATTTGATCACAGGATTCCTCCATTACACTCTGACGGCCGTTTTACAATAGACTTCTACGTCACACAGGTTGTGAAGTCTGTTGTTCTGTCCTTGTTGTAGAACGCACCCAAAACGGTATTCCAGCTAGACAGTGCTAAGCAACATGTCACACGGTAAACTGTTAACAGCCTGGCTGGATTTGACATCCTTCTCTGGCCGGCAAACTCTCCAGATCTGAATATCATTGAACACCTGTGGGATCTCATTGGACGTGACATGAACCGAGAACCACTAGCATAAACTGTGAATGATCTGGGCATAGAACTAATTGATAGAATGCCTCACTGGACTGAGGCCTATAGAACTGCCCCAGATGGGAACTTTAGGTACCGAATAAATTGGCTTACAATGATTTTATTTGTCTGTTTTTTTAAACATTTGCATATCCATCTCACCGCTATTACTCTTGAAATTTGCATGACGCTACGTGCATTATTTCTTCGCGTTGCATTTTCATTTTTGAGGGGTGTTCGTTCTCTAAGTGTACTTTTATCTATTGAGAAATGAACTATTCAAAAATTTCGTTTTAATATTAACTTCTAACGACATCAAAAACGAAAATGTTTCTAAAAAAACGAATAACTGTTTTTAAAACTTAAGATCGAGTTTATTGGAACTCTTTGAGGAAAATTATCCAAGAAAGATTTGAAATTATCTTTCATTTACAAATTGAAAGATCATTTCAAATTATAAGAACTTGCATATGAAGATTGGGTATATAAAATACACTGCTGGACAATTGCTAAGGACGGATAACACTATCATCCATAGCAACCACAAAATGAAAGGAAGCAAAATGTGGAAAATTAGAATAAGTGCGGGATATTAGTAAGAAGAAGTATGAGTATGCAAATTTTTTTCCACGTCTGTTCATCACGTGATAGCGTTCATAAGAGCTTTAAAGGTTTTGACGCGTGTGGACAGTTGTTGTTTCAAGTCAAAGTTTTACAGGAAAGATTTAATAGACGAACTTAAAAGTTTTGGCATGTCTTCCCGACATCACATAAATGATTTTATGCGTGGCCGAATTATTGGAAAGATCGAAAAAGGGCGAAAAATAACAGATGTTGCCAGGGAGTTCGACATCGCTCACAGCGTTGTTTCACGGCTGTGGAAGTCATTTAAAACTACTGGAATGTGTAGTAGACGGCACGGGGGAGGTCGTGTTAGAAGTACGACGCCTGCAGAAGACAGATATATCGTCCTATCAGCAAAAAGGAACAGGCGCACCACAGCTCAGCAGATGGCAAATCAGTTTCTTGCTGCCTCAGGAAAGCAGATCTCCCGAAAAACTGTTGCCAGACGTTTGAGCGGAGGAGGACTATACGCACGCAGACCTGTTGTGTGTGTCCCATTGACCAGACAGCACCGTAATGCCCGTTTGCAATGGTGTCGTGAGCATCACAATTGGACTGAACAGGACTGGGCATGCCTACTATTCTCAGATGATAGTAAGTTCAGTCCGTCATCGGATTGTAGACACCAACTGATCTGGCGCGAGAGTGGTACTGCTTATCGTCCAGAAAATATCCAGGAAAAGGACCGATATCCGACATGCAGTATCATGGTGTGGGCCGGCCTCATGATCAATGGCCGCACGCGCCTACATGTGGTTGCGAATGGGACTATGACGGGCCAACGATACATTGATGAAGTTCTACTTCCTCATGTTCGTCTTTTCCGTGGTGCTGTCGGTGATAAATTTGTTTTATGGACGACAACGCAACATGTCATCGAACACTCGCTGTTCAGGATTGTCTAGACAGCTAGGTATTAAACGTCTCATATGGTGGCCAGCGCGTTCTCCAGATCTAAACCCCATTGAAAATGTGTGGGATGCTTTGGGGAGGCAAGTTGCTGGTCGAAACTATCCTCCGACAAACAAGAACACCCTCATCCGTGCACTCACAGATGAATGGGATAAATTGCCTCAACAGCTGCTGGATAATGTTGTGCAAAGTATGGTGCGACGTGTGGAATGTTGCATCACACTCCATGGTGCACATATCCTGTACTGATATCTTTCTTTAAGGTGCCTGCTGACTTTTAGATGCATTGTTCCATTTCTCCGTACGCAGATCAAATGAACATTTTTTTTTTCAGATGTTTCACAGCTTTTGCACTTTCCAGAACAATAAATATCCTTTTTTCTAATGTCTAAACAGTGTGGTAACTATATTTTATCCTACTAGGCCTCATGTTTCGCTTAATGTTATGCTACATAGCAATTTGTGATCCGTCCTTAGCAATTGTCCAGCAGTGTATATACCATAAAAAACCGTGAATTATGTGTTTCACATTTTACAAGGAGACTAATTGATATTAAAGACAAATTTATGGTTGGAAGATTTTCCAAGAAATTTTTGAACTAGTCTCATTCCATATTCATGGGAGGAAGAAATATTTAAATTAATGTTAGATTAAAAAACGATATTAACCTAAAAAATTCCAAGAAATAAGTCCATTTTCTTGATTAAATCATTTTTTATTTTACAGTTTAAGTTTAATTTGAATTTTTTTATCTCTCTCTCTCTCTCTCTTTCTATCCTGAAAATATGCTCCTCTTTTTCCTCATTTCTTGTTTATATATTCAGCTCATTATAGTATTCATAATATCCTTCATCATACGCGGCTCTTACATTCTTTGTTAGAAAATTTCGAAAGTTTATGGAAAGTTTATAAAAATAAATTTAAACTCTCTCTTTTCTCAAGATAAACACTTTCTCAAAACTCTTTTTTAAATTTTGCAAATTCATTTTTCAAATGTAGATTTTACTGTAAGTGTTTTGGTAAAGTCTTTTCCTAATTCCACGTAATTTGAGGGGGCCTCTATAGCAAAGTTATCAGATTTTGATCCCATACCTGGTATTGTTTCATTCGAGTCATGAATTTCCTCTGATTTGATTTATATTTTAATTAACGTATTTACTCGCCATAGATTCTGTAAGCCACACTCTAAAATCTAAAAATATTTGTAAATGTATGAAACAGCGAAGCTCAACCTGCGGTCCACCGAGCCTTTTTAAGTGGCCCGGTCATGACACATTGCTCTGAAAAATTCAGTTCTTTAAGAAGAATGTATTAAAAATTTGGTGGGAAATTCTTTGACAAGAGAAATCAAATCCATCAATTTTGCTTTTTTGCTATCGAACTCGTACGGCTGCGAATTGATATTATTTTTTTTATTTGTAACGGTTAGTGATAACAGACAACAGTAGAGTAGCGACAATTTTAAGGGTGGAACTAATTTTTAACAATCCATCATACCGTGCAAGCGAAAAATATTCGAACGTTTTGGAGGTTGACTGTTTTGTAGTGAAAAACAGACATAGATCAGTACTTGTTTAATTTGTCATGAAAGTGCGGCATTAGAAGATGCCAGTTAACAAGAATCATTCAATGGCACCTTCCCTCAATAAATAGGCTTTATTGAATATTCTTTACAACAGCAACAAAGTGTTTTGTGAGTGGTAATGTCACCGCAGGAACAGAGACATCCTATGAAGTTTGTTTTATTATTGATAACCATATGAAACTGTTTACTGATGCAAATGTGAAGGAGCGTTTCTGAAATTCTTTTAATTTAGAGTTAGTGACAAAAACAAAAAAATATATATAAAATAACAATTAAAATAACCAAAACAGGAATTATAATATTTTGATCCACTTTCCACATTTTAAATTTCCAATGTTATCTTGATCTTGAACTATTTCTTCCCCCACCCCACACACATTTAAAACATGTTGCGCCCACGTGAAAGAGCTAACATATGTGTCTGGCCCGTGGGATATGGCTGAGTACCCCTGGTGTAAAAGATTCATTAATTTCCAATACTTAAGAATTTTTTTTAAAAATTTAATGAGAAATAATAGTAATTTAATAAGTAATTTATTTCACCTGTGTATTAAAAACTTTCACAAATACAACATGAACTTATAATTCCTCTAACCGTCAGTATCAGGTTTCGAAAATGATTCGCTATCATTTATGCGCAAGTGAGGGAACTTGCGCATAAATGATGCGCAGAGCTACACAATTTGCAAAGCCCTTGCTATCTCTAAGTCAGTGGCACTTCAGTGTATTCAGCAGCGGAATGGGATAAGTCATCAGTGTAAGTGGTCCCAATAAACGGTTACATTTTCCCTTTTGAAAGTGAAAACTCAATTTCCCCCGTCCAACAAATGTTTTGCCTTCGATTCTAAGCCGCAACCGATTTTCAGTAGCATTGACACTGGAAAATTGTACGGCTTATGTTCTTGTAAATAGGGTAATTTGGACCAGCATCGCGCTCAAAAGCAACTCGAGGGCTATTAACGACGGAACTCATAATTTTGAATCTACGTCAAATGACGAGAATGACACTAGCCTAGCACTCTCACTCTGAACTATTACACCATACCACCACGAGGACTTTAAATTAATTGTTCCTAATTCATAAGTTAATTTTATTCTTACCGTCAAGGAGTAACACCCTTCAAAAACATTCCATCTTAAGGTAAGAACCATATCTAAGGCCCTCAGATACTCGAGTCATAATTTTTAATTATCATGACGTTTGAGTGAATGTTTATTGTTACTGACGCACTATAAAACAGGCCGCGGTAGCCCAGTGGTCAATGTGACAGATTCGTGCCCAGTGTGTCATGAGTTCGAGCCTAGCACCGCTAAAGACCCACTGTGCTGAAATATTGGCCACGTGAGGGCGCTGCTGTGTGCACCTATGTATTAAAATTGTAAAGATCGTTAGTGTGTGACTTGTATCGTAGAATGTAAGCCGCGCCGCGGCAATTCGTATCTAATTAAACATTACTATACTTAAATTATCTCATGGAACTATTTATTATGGACTGTCTAACTAATTCGCCCAGATACACACTCATTTCGATTCGATATAATTATGGCTTTTTGCTTCGTTTAAAATTCGTCACACCCGCAATGTACAGGCGCTGATGCACGTTAAATCTGTCGATGCTCAAACTTCCTCCCGTTGGTGTGGTTTGAAAGTTAGGAGAGGGGTGCCAGCTCAGGTGTCGTCCTCATCCACTTGACCATGGTTCAAAATTACGAGGTTCGTCGACAAAAGCCCTCGTATAGCTGAATAAGACGACATTAATATTCACTCACCCACTATAAAGCAATGTGAGGGCTATTGCCGAAGAATTCTAGCCTTAACAGATTTAACGTGCATCGACTACTCTACACGAAGGATCTTCAGGGGCACTCACGACTCACTGGTCACGAGATCATGTTTCGTGACTTTGACTACTTGGCTACCATGGCCAACTGTTTCCTCTAAAAGAATCATCGTATCTGATGTACATTAAATCTGTAGAGGCTGAAAATCCTCTCTTGTCATGGTGTACAAGTTTGGCGATTGGGTTACCATATATCACGTGTCTCCAATTAAGCCCAGTTCAAAATTAAGAAGTCTGTCTCAAACATTTTGAGGCCGAATGCCGTTAAAAAAATTTATTTGATTCTCAAGCAATATTTTTAAGGTTGTCGCAATAACTGAGTGGTCATGATAGCGAACTCATGGCTGGCATTGTTTCTGTTGAGCTGTGGGTTCGAATTCTGGTGCCACCCAAAGACAAGCTGTGTGTGAAGTGACTGATATAAACAAGTGAAATCCTTTGAGGTTCACAAAGGCGTGGTGTAGAAGTTTGGAGAGTAAGATTCCAACCAAGGTCACCCTCATCACTTGACTAAGGTTCAAAATTACGAGATCCATCATTTTGATTCATGGTACGACGAACAATCAAACCATATTTTTAAATGGGGAAATTAGCTTATATCTGAAGTAGATTAGAACCTGCTACCTTCTGATCCGCGATAGCCCATAACATAACCACTATACTAAAATGATCACCTTAGTACAGAGGTTGTTCCTGGCTTATATAGATACTACCGCCACTCACTCCTTTACCACAGTGAGTCGCAAGATAGGTGAACGAACGTTACCATAATTATGACGAGTGTGTGAGTTGTTGCGTCAAGTGTGATCTGACGGCTTTTGGTTGCTCTTACGGAGGATAGCAGGCTCCGCGAAGTTTCGCGGTATTTCAAAGTTCAGCCAGAGTCACCAATGAAGGAGATTAGAACCGGCTATCATAAGCACATAACATAACTACTATACTAAAATGATCCCCTTTGTACGGAGGTTTTATTGGTTTATAGAGATACCACCGCCGCATATCTTTATAATATGTTCAGCATCACTGGGAGTGGCCGCAGTGTCTTAGTAGTTATGATCACAAGCTCGTAACCGACACTTCATAAGCTCGAGACACAGTGCCACTAAAGCCAAGCCATGTAGAGGGGTTGATTCATGTTAAATCTGTCATGGCTCAAAATCCTTCCTGTGGTATGGTGTGGTACTTTGGAGGGGAAGACCTTGCTCGGGTGTTACCCACATCACTTGAGAGGGTTTCAAAACTATTAGGTCCGTCTTCAATAGCCATCGTGTGGCCGCGATAGCCGAGTGGTCAAGGTATCGGATCGTGGCTGGCCTTGTCGCGAGTTCGAGCCCAGTACCACTAAAGACCCACCGGGTAGGGCAGCGATGCACGTTAAATCTATTGAGAGTTGAAACGTCCTCCCGTTGGTACAATGTGGTAGTTAGGAGAGAGGGGTGCCAGCTCAGGTGTCGTCCACGTCACTTGACCATGGTTCCAAATTACGTCTCCCATCACCAAAGCCCTCATGTAGCAGAACAGTGAACGTTAATATTCACTCACTCAATGGCTCTCATGTTGCTTTATAATGCGATGTTGTCAAACATGCATTCACCATCATCGGAATTATTATATTTGAGTTTTCGTGTTTCAGATGCCAACTATACATAATTGCATTTTATATTTTCAAAAGAAAATTTTGAAAATACACTCGCATCTCTCTCTCTCTCTTTCGTTCTAAAAATAAGTTCATAAATTCATTTATTTGTGTTTCATTTATTTCTTTAATACATAAACTTATAGTCTATTACTATTCAAAAGAAAGTTAAACTCATATAGACAATTTATCTCTTATTTAAAACCAGTATTTCCAATTTAGACTTTTATCGTTTAATTCAAAATGTTTCATTTTCTTTATGAATCATTCCGTAAACCTTTTCTCTGAAGATATAACTTTTTTGTTAATATGTTTAAATGTGTTGTTGAACTGAGAAATAGTAAAAGATTATGAGATAAAAAACGTTTAACAGTATAAAATTCTATACCTGGGAAATTTTAGATGGGAAATTTTTCCATGAGAGTTATGTAATATATATAAAAGCTAGATCAAATATATGTATATATATATATATATATATATATATATATATACCGGGTGATCAAAAAGTCAGTATAAATTTGAAAAATTAATAAATCACGGAATAATGTAGATAGAGAGGTAAAAATTGACACACATGCTTGGAATGACATGGGGTTTTATTAGAACAAAAAAAAATAAAGTTCACAAAATGTCCGACAGATGGCGCTGGACAACAAAACGTCAGTGACTGCGCATGAAAATCGCCTAGAAAAGGGGCTGTCATGAGAGAGAGAATCAGTTATCCGAAACTCCGCTCACTACCATCCACCAAGTCGCAACACCAGGCCAATGACAACACCAGACAGAGGACGGAGGAATCAGAACTTGATTCCAGTTCCTTGTGCAATACAGCAGCAGAGAGAATCAGTTGCACCAGCAGTCGCAGCATGTTGACGTTACCTGAAAAGGCACTGTTACTGAAGCTGTATTATCAGAATGGGGAATGTGCTAGTGCAGCATTACGTTCCTATCGCCATACGAAGGGGTAAAGGTCCGTTGACAAATGCAGCTGTGGCGAGAATGATTTCGAAGTTCGAAGCAACGGGCTGTTTAGACGATAGACCCCGTAGTGGCCGACCGAGCACACGGCGGAATGCTGCTGTGACGGTTAAGGATGAAATGGAGACTGTAGTGGGTTCGTCTATGCACGGGAAGTCAGCGCCCGTGCAGTCGCACGTCGCACCGGCATTCTATACACTACTGTTTGGTTGGCACTTAGGCGTACCCTCCGATGCTATCCGTACAAAATCCATCGGCATCATGAATTGTTACCTGGCGATTCCTTGAATCGGAGGACATTTGCGGTGTGGGCGTTTCAAAAGATGGCGGAAGATGATGATTGGTTGAGTAACTTGTTGTGGACCGACGAAGCTCATTTCACGCTCCGAGGGTCTGTCAACACCCACAACTGCAGAATTTGGGCTACTGAAAATCCTAGAACTGTCGTTGAAACTCCATTGCACGACGAGAAAGTCACGATATGGGTTGGATTTACCACATCTACCGTTATCGGGCCTTTTTTCTTCGAGGAAATGCGTAATTCTGGTTTTATAACTGCTACCGTGACGGGTGAGCGGTACGCCGATATGTTACAGAATCGTAACTGATCAAAATTTTATCGGAGCATAAGGCGTTAGCCAGGTCTCCACTTTTTCAGTGCTTGCACTGAACTACAGAATCGCATCATCCCCAGCCTGGCTGATAAACACCTGCTGGAACGTATGATTTTTATGCAGGATGGCGTTCCACCCCATATTGCTAGACGCGTGAAAGATATGTATATATATGTACAGAACTAGAAACTGTAGACTTATAAGAATTTTCTAGAAGTATTATTTCTTTAGAAATGCAGTTTTACGTTTAGAAAGAAGACTTGTGTACTCCGAGAACTGATGTTCAATAAAGAAAATAATGAGAAATACTATCCCAAGAAAGAGTTTTTGTTCCTGAACAAATTTCTTGCGTAAGTATGTGTCGAAATATGCTTTAAATTGTACTCAACAGATTTCATTTATTACTCTTTTCTTGTTTTTCACTTAGGTTATTTTATAAGTCTACAAGATTATTGAAGTTTGTTGTACTACAGTTCATTGAGACAAACCTTTGTTTTTGTTTTAATATCCATTTAAACTTTACTTTGCTTCTTAAAACACAATACATTGACTCTAAAATCTTTTCAGCGAAAACTAACTCGTATTTAACTTTAAATTGTTTTTTCAATAATTCTTCAAATTTATAGACCAGTTTTTGTTTATTCAGTTAAAAAATTATTTCCCAGCGTCTCCTAAAAATCAAACGGAAAAGAGAAACAGAAGAATTTACGTTTTAGATGAAAAAAATTTGAAATATTTTCTTGAAAATATTATGTGGTGATGGAATATGTTTGACAAAAATGTTTTTACTTTCATTTTGCTTAACCTTCCTCGGGTTTTTTTACTGTGCATACTTTTAAATGTTAATATACATTTTTTTGTATTTAAATTTCTCTGTTGACATTTTAAATTCGATTAATTGATTATCCATATTCCATTTCTAATCTGCACAGAGTCTATTGGCTACAGACCTCATGAGCAGGCCTGCTTCTCCCTATGGCCGAGGTAGCCTAATGGCTAAGGTAACGGACTCGTGACCGCAGTGTCATGAGTTCGAGCCACTGAAGACCCACCTTGTAGCGGAGCGATACACGTTAAATATATCGAAAGCTCAAACGTTCTCACGTTGGTGTATTGTGGTAGCTAGGAGAGAGGGTGCCAGCTAGGGATGGCAATTCTTTCGGATAAAGATCGATTTTTGAATCGTAACCTGATGAATCGATTCACAAAAAAATTGAGATCTAAAAGATCGATTTCTAAAAAATCGATTTTTTTCCATGTCTGCATTTACAATGTAAAAATAAATCCATTTTATGAAAAACAAGAAAGATACCATAATAAACGATTTCTTATCAGTAAAATCAGTTAATTTTTTAGTTCAGGGTATTCGACAATTACAATTATTTTTATTACCATATCAAAGGATCAGGTATAAAAGAAGACAGTTATTATTTTCTAAATGTATTTGTAACATTAAAAAGTTTAGAAAATAGATAATACAGCTTATAATCCCCAATGCTTAATATATAAGCTTTTTGAAAACAACAGTCTGTCACTTCATTTGGGATCCAAGCGGATCTGCTCATCCCTTGCGATGTTGCCGTCAATCGAAAAAAGGCGCTCACAAGGAACAGATGATCCCACGATACTCGTATACATCATGGCTATTGAGTCTACGTGATGATAAATACTGTTTTGTTCTCTCCTGTAAATTAACCCGTTAACCTCCAACACCGTAATATTATGGATTTCAACTAACTGTAAATAATTTTATGGTTTTTACCAAAACAGAAAAAATCGAATGTCAGTTTTCTGGGATGAAATATCGATTCACTGAATCGATCCAGATCTATGTATCGATTTAAAAGGTCGACTTTTTCAGCCCGAGTAATCGATTTTTCGATTAATTGATCTCAGATCGTCATCCCTAGTGCCCGTTCAGGTGCCGTTCTCCTCACTTGCACATGGTTCAAAATTACGAGGTCTATAGCAAAAGTCCTCGTGTAGCTGAACAATGCGATGTTAATATTCACTCACACACTAGGAACGCTTTTCCCGCCAAAATTCATGATTACACCAACGGGTGAGTGAAAATTGCGCGTCGACAAATTTCACGTGCATTAACCTCAGTGGCACCTTAATTCGAATTCAAGACTTACCATAAATTATTCTGGCCGTGTCCACGACCTTAATTTTTGCTTCAAATGAAAGACGTGAATCGTCATAATTTTAGGCCTGAATATATAATGATGAAATCGAAGAACTATAAGTCAATGTAAAATTGCTGAAACTCTTCTTTATTATACAATTATGGAATAGATACAACTATGATGCGAATGAGTTGTTGTTATTGTGGCTAATGCCACCTGTCTGACGTAGTCAGAACGAGGCCCACGAAATTCATCGCGTCAAGGGGCTAGAAGTACGCCTATCATTGGCCTTGAGCACCATACAGGTGACAGTACGAATTAGCTCGGCGAAATTCCCCAAAGGGACAATAGATAACGACACCACCTATCTCCACCTCCACAATTTAGACATGGAACTGAAAGGGAGGGAAATATTCTCCAGTCCCCTGCTCTCGTGATTCAGCCCACAAGACTTTCGGACCCACTGATTAAACGAGCACGTACTCCGTGTGTACTCAGAGGGTATTTGGTGGCATCGAACCCAGGCCTTCCGGTCTGGAGTCCAATGCTCTAACCACTAGGCTACCCATGGCCCCTAGAATAAGTAGAATTATATACGTGAAAATAACTCAAATAAATTCGTATGACAGCAAAAAAGTAAATTCAAAATAGTTTTGAAGCAATCATTCATGCAGTAGGAAACTTTATAAAAAAATATATAAGTTATTTTAAATCTATGTGGTATGACACAAAAAAGAGACTGGTCCATTTAATTATTGTACGACAAGAATCATTTATCCGTGACAGCATCATCTTCAAAGTAGTACCCTTCAGCATTTACACATTTTTGCATTTGGTGCTGCCATTGCTCTGGTAACGGTTTTCGAACGAGATTTTTTTTGGAAGGCCCTTCAGGAGATTCTGGTGGCCGCGGTAGCCGAGTGGTATAGGTATCGGACCGTGGCTTGCTTTGTCACGGGTTCGAGCCCAGTACCACTAAAGACCCGCCGTGTAGGGCAGCGATGCACGTTAAATCTGTCGAGAGCTGAAACGTCCTCCCGTTGGTGTGGTGTGGTAGTTAGGAGAGGGGAGTGCCAGCTCAGGTGTCGTCCACGTCATTTGACCATGGTTCAAAATTACGTGGTCCGTCGCCAAAAGCCCTCGTGTAGCTGAACAGTGTGACGTTAATATTCAATCAATCAATCAATCAGGAGATTCTGTATTTTTCCCCGAATATCTTCAGCTGAGATAAAATGAGTTTCCTTTAAGCAAGATTTAACTGTTGGAGTTGGAAAAAAAAGTCACACGGGGCATAATCAGCTGGATAAAGAGGAGGCTCCATCACAGTAATATTTTGGCTGGTCAGAAACTGTTTGACAGATAGGGCCGTGTGAGCGGGTGCATTTTCTTGGTGCAAAGACCATCCATCACTCCCTAATTAAAGCCTTTTAACACCCTTTTATGAGCTTCACGTATGTAATGGAATCTTTGAACCAATTTTTAATCACTTTAAAAGGTCAGATTAATTCGAAATTTTGCTCACTTGTCCAGGACCGATGACAATACAATAATTTAATGATTTTGTTCCATTGTCCTGATCAGGATCATCAGGACTGACGATTTCCCATTTTCAGATCTCATCCCGCATTAGGCGACTAATTCCAGATTCCATTTCCAGATTTGGCGACTAAAAGATTAAGTTACAACTTAGTTCGATTAACTATAAAAGGGTGTTTTTTTTAGTTAAACTATAATTTATATGAAAAATACTTCTATGATAATAATATTTTGCTGGTGTATAGCTAGGTCTTCTCTATACAGTGCTTGAATCAGGACTTTTGAAACATTTACATTATATTTCCTAATTTTTTCACGAAATCTTGTTAGTATTTCAATGTAGTGGTGCTGATTAACAGTTTAGCCACTGATATGAGTGGGAACCCTCTTCAAATACATGTGCACGAGACAAAGTTTCATCTCCATATAAGCCTTGGTTAATATTTGAAATGTTTTCATAGCTGATTTCTTCACAAGAAACTTAATGTTGATCCGACATTTTTCCGGTTGAATGCAGTTGCACGTGTTCACTCAATGGCGGAATACTCCCAACTGGGGCGATGAGTTAAGGTGAAACTGGCCACATGGATAGAGGAGGTACGTGGGATGACGTCACCAAAGCCGTTGTAGCCAATTCATCTTTTTTCAAGTTACATACTTAGCCTTGGTTTTTTTTTTGTGTCACACCTCGTATATGTAGATGAAAAGCGACTCACTCACTCATCACGAGATCTCCAAAGCTATTGGACCGTCAGACTTGGAATTTGGTAAGCATTCGTCTTTTGTTGAGCTAAGATCCAGTAGTAATGGGTTTCATATGAAATCTGCCCCACAGCAAGAGTTACGAGGACGCTTAAGAGCGAAATCTTTTCATTTTTGAGCTATTAGATCTATAAACTTGAGATCTGGTAAGCATGTTTGTTTTGTTGAATAGAGATCCGCTAACGAGTTTTGCAATAATCTACTCCCGAACAGCGTTAAGGTATCCGACTAAGTTCGGAACCATGATTTTAAAAAAGCGCATAAATGGATAATTTTCATGATATTTAGTATCACTCAGATTAGAATACACACATAAAATTGTTTTAAGGACATTTTGACAAAAAAAAATTTATTTAAATATAATATTTTGTCAAAAAATTAACTTAGAATAATATTTTGTCCGAATGTTCTTTTGTGAAAAATGGTTCTATTATAATATATTTTGCCTGTATATAGCTCAGACCTTTCTACAGAGGCTCAACTAGAAGTTTTGAAAATTTCACATTTTCTGAGTTACCACCAATTGAAATAATTATTCGCGTTTTTTTCTTAAAATTGCTCCCCTCTGTTGTCGTAAAATATGAATAAACCCACTTCTAAGTTATATATTTCAAAAATTCTAGCTGAGCCTCTGAACAGAGATCTGAGCTACATACAGGCAAAATATTATTCTAATAGAAGCATTTTTCACACACACACACACACAAAAGGAGAACATTTGGAAAAAAGGTTATTCTAAGTTAATTTTCTGCCGAAATATTGCATTTAAATAATTTTTTTTACCAAAATGTCCTTAAAACAATTTCATGCATATATTCCAATCTAAGGACACTAATTATGAAAATTATCCATTTATGTGCTTTTGAAAATCACGGTTCCGAACGTAGTCGGATACCTTAAGAGAGCGCTATAGGAAAAAAATCCTTTTTTTTTAACTATTAGACTTGCAGACTTGGCAAACGTGTTTTCGTTGTTGAGTAAAGATCCACTAAGAATGGGTTTTGTGGAAATCGACTCTGGGAGAGGGTATGGAGAGTAAAAGATAACTATACTTCGGTTTCAGAAATTCAAGTCCTGTCTTCTTTTAATCGTGAGTTGAAAGCTATAAGAATTATTTTCAGAACAATCGAAAGCATTATGCTAGAACTTAGGTACCTAAAACTTTAATGCAGCTTATAGTCATGAAATAGCTTTCGAATGACTAGCGGATTATAAAATCAATTAATTAATCTGTGAGGAATCAGAAAATTTTCTGTTGGGTCTTATCATCCTTTGGAATTTATGTATTCATACAACAGAATACAAAAATTATTCATCGATAGTAAATAAATAATATTTCTTTCCTGCTCAAACTGAAGATCTCTCAGATTCATGACGTCCACCTCTAATGGATCCCATCATTTGTTACAATTACAGGTAATGAAGTCGCTGATAGACTAGCCAAAGAGGGTAGCGAGAATGAAACGGCTATTGGAGAGAACTTCGCTCACTTATCAAGAACTGTACCAAAATGAAAGATCCAAACTAAATTTAGTATGGCGTATTCCACCTACGCACCCATGGTACACAGGAACATCCTCTGGCCCTCTGCTGAAAATAAAATGTTATCGTGGGTCCCCGAAAATGCTCTGGCTAAACAAACAAGTGGCCACCTGAAATGTTTTTCCTATGATAGTGGCAGGAAAATTTACCCCACTTGTGAAAAAATGATGTGGCCATTCAGCTTCACCGGATTCCATTCTGAGATACAACGGACTTTCTAGGGGGGACATATAACATCCGATCCCCTTATTATTATAGATTTTTTTTAGATCAACAACCTTCTGGAGCTGATCTGACATATGTCAGATCTTTTCGAGGATAAGAAACAACAGGAAATAAAAAGAAATAAATAATGCACAAAATATATAATTTTATTTTGTTATTCAGAAAATATAAAGATATAACTAATATATTTTAAGTATCAGTTAGAACTAATTTTCTCTCATAATTTTCTTCTGACAGTGGATTTCTTCAAAGACATAAAATTTGTACAAAATTTCCAACACAATGTGCGTGCGTGTGATGAAATGAAGAACATAATATTTGAAAAGTATTTCTGTAAAGTGACACAAACAATTTTATTATCAAACAACCAGACGACACTTTAATAAACATCATAACGATGGAAATGAAATTGTAACGTAATGAGGACAATTTTTTTTTCTAAAGAAGATATATGTTTTAATTGAATTCGTTTTAATTCGTGGAACATAATTTCATGAGTGCGACGGACTAAATTAAAAATAATTGGAAGTAACGCAATTCTGAGGGGAAACCTACATATAAGAAAGTGAGATGAATTTCGCAAGTGCTTTCATTCGATTTCGATTTATTTAATCGATTCTTCGACAACTACTAAATGCCTAAAATAAATTTAGATTTCTTTAATCACAAAAAACAAATGTTTTTTTTATCAGGAAGGGAATTTAAACCATTTATAAGACAAAAACTTTAATTCTCAGTCATTTTATAGGACTCAATTTCAATGGATGGAAATATATGCGTTAAGTCCTAGTTGAACCCCTGATTTTTTTGGCTCCAAAATATTTCGCCAAATGGTGCTTAAGTCGACCATTGGGCTAAAACTGACTGCTGTCTAAATAAAGACAGAAAAAACTGGGTAGAGCTGTTATTTCCTTCCGATAGGCAAAACTGCCAATTTAGCATGAAAATTCGGCAAAAGTTTGTCGCCAAATCATGAAATTCAAATATGATCCAACCGAAATGTGTACTGTGTGTAACAAGTTATTATTTCTATCATAAGTCTACAAGGGTGTAAATGATTGACTGATTCTGAATATTTTGAAAGTGATGTTTAAAATACATTTACGAATATAATCCCAATAAATTAATGTATTTCAGCAAGTAAGATCAAATTAATCATATATGATCAAATTAATTAATCATATGTTGTTTTGATTTAGTACGACAAACAGGAAAAAATTACTGCATTCTTGATTAATGTAAAACCTTATTAAATACTTTTACGTTTTGATAGATCCAATTTTCCATTCATACAAGCAAGTACAATAAAAAAAATTTTAATAAAAAGGGTACTTTCATATTATACCGTTGACCACACAATTTCGTCAAATCATGGAACGTTACAAATTTTAAAAAATCGCCAAATGCTGTTGTCATCGTTATTATTGTGTTCCAACATCGCCCTGAAACGGTGTTCACTATTAACTGTATATGACAGCATTTAAACAACGTCTTTTGATTAGATGAAATTGGTCGACAGTATAATATTAAATATCTAAAAAAATTAGCTAACTTTTCAAAAGAAACGCCTCGAAGTATCTTAACACAATACATGTACATCAGCATTTTGGTTTCTACTTTAATAAAATACTAATCGTTTATCTCACAAATATTATTGTTAATCAATTTACAAATATGATTTTTGATTAGTTCTAAAGTCCGAGTACCTTGATAGATTGAACAATGCCCTGTCCCGTCCAGCTCTAATTGTTGAGACTACTGCACTTTACAAAGCATTTTAATAGAAATTTCGGTACTTGCGTAGTATATATCAACCAATTTCGCCAATTACAAAAATTCTTGCCAAATCAAAAGATATCGCCAAATTCTGTCTTATGCGCAAACATATTTTTGTGTTGGTGCATGCGTGGAAACAATATTCCGCTATTGGATGCATATCGTGGCATTTGGCATCGTCTTTTAATTTGACGAATTGGTCAACGGTGTAATACATAAGTAAAATTGGGGGAAGGGGGAATACAGTATGATTTTAAATTGTTAGAACATGTTGAAAAATTTAATTTAATGGAAACGAGTTGATAAAAGCAATTAATAATTAACAATTTTAGTTAGTTAAAAACAATTTTCTCGAACAATCACTCGTAGAATTATAAGCATTTATGTCAAGATAACCCACAGAAGAAGTTATTTAAAGGCAGTAATGCTTACGAATTTGTGAATTTTGCAAAGGATAAAGATGATTATAATTCAAGTTTGATGTGGCATGAATAATGTATGATTGTCTCACCATCACAAACCTTAATTAGTTTCTTCGTTACTAAAAGAATTAATGATATTATATATAAACTAATTCTGCCTTCAAAAAAATTGAAATAGTTAACTCTAAACTATATCGCATCTATCTTTGTATGGTTAAAGTGTAGATTGGGGGAAGGGGCCTTGAAGATGTAAATTTTTTTTGGCGACCGAAATCGTTCGCCAAGCTACTTCATTTAGTGATAAGGGTTTTTTGAGCGACAGGATTCGATAGCTAAGCTAAGACATCGAGATAAAAATCACCTAATCCAACCCTCCCCCCACACACACTAACCTACACTACAGCCCTTAGGATTAATAAAGAATGCTTCTTTCAGGTCAGTGTTTTACATACGAATATACATTCAATAATCTCTACCAGAGAGACTGAATTGACTTGAAAATTAAAAAGTTCAAAGAATCACTCGGGTATTAGAAACGTAAAAGTATGGATGCTGCAGTATCATAAACAATATTGTTGATTTTTAATTTTATATAAAAGTGGGATTTAACTAGTTTCATAGTTCTAACCAATCTTCCCTCTTTCCATTTATTATAATGAGAGAAATCCAATTGAAAATAATGGGTAGAAGTTTAAAATCCATTTTAAGAAAAATGCAAATTACATAAGGGTGCATTTAAAAGCGATGAATCAATGATCAATAAACAAGTTATTGCCAGATTCCAAACTATAATAATACAGGCTGAATTGTAGCAGGGCGATAAGTATAAAATTAATTTTACTAAATTGATTATAAACTAGGAGCATTGAGTTAAACACTTAAATTATAGGAATAATTTTAAGAATATTTTTGTATTTGTCTGCACTGTGACTCTTAAAGTTAAAAATAAAAATTCTTGGAATGTATTATTTTTAAGAGCTACTGTAACGCCATCTACTAATTGAATATGCAGGCAATTAAATAAATGTAGTTAATAAATGGAAATATGTGTATTCTTTAATAAAAACAAACTATTGATGCGCTAATAAGAATTTAATCCATTTCATTTATAATTTCTTTATACAAATAACTATTATCAAAATGAATTGGGAGAGGTTTTTCTATACAAAATTATTATTATTGTTTGTTATTTTTTTTAATATTTTAGAATTAAAAATCTATTACTTTGTATGCAATTTTATTATAATATTTCTAATATTATAAATGTATATTACTCAGTGGTGTACCCATATTATACATGTATTAACATCGATAGTTTCATGCTCATTTTGTGATGATCATTTCTTTGAATTATTGAGTAAATTGCATTTTTTATGCGAAATTTCTATATTGCTCTGAAGTTTTTCGAACCTACATTTAGTTAACATCTCATTCATTTATTTTAAAACTGTATGCATTATACTCTTCTGTTTCTCTTTGAATATTTCTTCATTAGACAACCGGGAGGTAAAACAAAAAAAGTGATCCACAAAACTGTTATATTCGATGGCGTGTGTGTGTAATGTGGAAGATTTGAGAAAGGGGGAACGCTCAGGTGTCATCCTCGTCGTTTGACCGAATTTCAAAATCACGAGATCTGTCCTCAAGAACCTGAGTGCAACGTATAAATTAACAATCAAATAAAATAAAACCTTCATATTCGGCCTGAAAATGCAGTTTGATTTGCTAGGCTTCGTTCTTATTTTCTGTTTCATTTGACAACGTCTTTTAACATATTTTTTGTTGTTTCACTGAATATTTTAACTAATTCATCTATGCTTTCTCTCTCTCTCTCTCTCTCTCTCTCTCTCTCTCTCTCTCTCTCTCTCTCTCTCTCTCTCTCTCTCTCTCTGTGTGTGTGTGTGTGTGTGTGTGTGTGTGTGTGTGTGTGTGTGTGTGTGTGTGTGTGTGTGTGTGTGTGTGTGTGTGTGTGTGTGTGTGTGTGTGTGTGTGTGTGTGTGTGTGTGTGTGTGTGTGTGTGTGTGTGTGTCGCATAAATAATTAGTTGTAGCTTACTCGACCAACAGGATATAATCGTAACTTCTTTGTCTCCTAAAAATTAAAACCTTATCGTATTTTAATTATCCTTTACATAATCACCTCGTAAAATATATTTCCACCAATCACAAGATCCATCCATGGAATTTCGATTGATATAAATACTCCCATTTTCATGGAAAATTCACGTAACTGCAGCGTTTTGCATTTGTTTGCTGTTGCTTTGACTTTTGTGTTCTATAATTGCCTACATCAGGGATGGGGCACAAACGTCACGCGACACAATATTTTGGGCACTCCACCGGAAAAAAAAACGGTTTGCATTTCAGTTCAAAATATTTCCGTAATTCATTCGTCAGTCAAGGAATTTTCAGCAATATTTTCTCAGTTCAAAGAATTATCGAAAACTCTCAAGTTTATTATGAACCCTAATGTGAGTCAACTCATTTGGTAAACTGAACTTGTCCTAATTCGATTGGCTAGAAATTGAAAAAATTTAAATGCAATTGATTGATGTACAGTCTAGTTCAGCATGGATTGAAAAACTTAATGAAACAAGGAAAAAGTTTGAATTGATTGAAACGAAAAGATTAACAAGCAATACAAGTAGAAAGGAGAGTATCGAAATTTTAGAAACATGGAATTCAATGCCACACACTTTTAACTGTTTGAAGAAGCTGGTTCAAGCTGCATTAACCAAATTTTCATCAAACTATGTCTGCGAGTCATTTTCTTCAGAGATGAATAACCTTAGCAGCCGTTCGGCAGATGACTCAAACTCAGCATGCATTCTGCTAAAAGTAACATCTTACAATCTTAATATAAGTTATTTGTCATCTAATCTACAACAACAGAAGTCACACTAATGTTTCTTTCTTTTGAATTACTTGTATAACAAAAACATTTAATACTTTAAAAAGCACACACACACACAAAAACGTATTTTTTCGAAGTAAATAAAGAGTTTTGTGTTGTCAGTATTTATAGTTTTATTATCTTCCCAATAATCGCTAGTCAAAATTGTTTGGTGGCACGTCTATGACTCCTTAAATATTTATATAGAAAAAATAGTACGTTGATTCATAAAGGTTCGCCCCCCCCCTGGTCTACATGTTGTGACGGGGCTTTACGTGACTTTCAACTAATAATCTCCTTGGAGAATCTTTGGGGCCAGCTATCGCGTTATTTCACAGCCATCCCTCTCAAGAAGAAACTATGAGATGCAAATTAGCTAGTGTATGAATAGTTAAAGTTTAATAATCGTAGATTAAAAGGAGAAGAAAGAGCGGAGTCACTGTAAGCTGTCTTAATACGGTAAGAATTAGAATTACGCCGCGTGATTAAAGGACGGCTTTTAGATACTAGAATTGTTAGGATAGGATTAATTGAAGTCAAGATATATTCGATTTTCGTACGCTTATTCACATAAGGTTGGCGCTCTCTTTATATCACTCCAAAGGTTCCCTTTATAGATTGCTTGTTCTGGAATATTATCTTTGATAATAATAAATTAGATGTATCATGGTTAGATGACGAGGAAGCGTCCCCTGGGGATAGGCCATTACAATGCGATTTTTTTAAAAAAAAAAAAAGGATTACTACTCTACAGCAATCGGTACAACATGCTACCAAAATCCTAATCATAAGTAATCAAGAAAAAATATCGGAAAGTTGTTACAAGTTTATATAGAGAAAACGATTTTTTTCTAAGCTAAGCAAAAGTTCTGAATCAAATTTTTATTTAAAATCTTATTTAAATTATTCTCAATTTTAAAATAATTCAAATACACTTAGAGTGGATAAGAAGTATTGATTCAAACACATCAAAGGGGAAAAAGAATACCAATGCCAAAAGAGATTTTTTTAAAAATATAATCTCATACTTATGTAGTAATTAATCTAGAATGATAAACGATATTAAGCGGTAATCTATTGAAAAAAGTCAGGAAAAGGTGCCGTGAAAAATTATTTTTCAATGTGTTTTAGAAAGATGACATAGAACATTAATTTATTCGAAATAAATTTTAATTTAAAAATCTTTATCTTGTCTTCAACCCGTGCATTCTTCTTGAATGAGATACAAAAAAAATAATAATAATAATTACTTTATCTTTTCTTTTTTTTTTTTACATCTCAAGTGTTTCGGGTAATTTTGAATGCATAAGTTACTGCTTTTTAGTCTTTTCTACCTTTCGACACTTATGTAAAACACATACTATGTTAAAATGCTTAAAAAAGCAATGAATAAACTTTTAACGCAATTTTATAAGCATTCTTACTTTTAAAAAAACTTATTTCATGTTAAAAGCATTTATCTTCCCTATATCCAGACTAATTTTTAATTCAACGGCTACAGCCTTTTTTCTTCATTAATAATTGTCAAAAGCTGTTAGCATTCGATGAAACTTAATTAGAGCACTAACAAATTTTTCAAAAGATTTTTCAAAGAACATCTATTTTCTTTCGGCTGCAAAAAACAGGAGCAAAAATGTTATAAATATTCAATAACGAGAATAAATTTATAAGCAACTCTCACATCAGTACCTTTTTCGAAAAAGAAACGAACTGGCACTGCCATCTATTGATAGAAAAGTATATTAACACTGGAATTGAACGGAAAAAAATTAAGATTAAAATTAATAAAATAGTAGTTTTATTTTTAAGATGAATCAGAAATTAAACTGTTCAATGAGAATCGAAATCAATCGAAAAAAAACTTTTTGAGTGAGGAATTGTACTGATTTTGAAATTTTGTTATTTTACTTTTGGGTGTATATATTTTTATACAAAAGTAATAAATATCAAATATAAGATCAAATGCATAACAGTGAATTTGCTTGTTATATTTATCTTACCTAAACATGCCCAAAAGAAAAGGAGGACAAAAATTATTCCGAGAACCAAGAAACTATGTAATATTAGGATCTTACATAATTACTTTACAAATCAGCTTTTTATTTTAAAATGTTTTCGACCATTATTCGAATTAGCGTTTACTTGCGAATTAAGGTAATATATCTAGATATATATTATAAATACGAAAGTTTGTGAGGATGTTTGGCAGTCTTTCACGCAAAAACAACTCAATGGATTTTAATGAAACTTTACAGTAATATAGCTCATACATCAGAATAACACATAGGCTATAATTTATAGCATTGGCTATCATTTATAAAGATATTGTGTGAAGTGTCCAAAATATAACGGTATTTGTCAAGTAGGAAAATATTCTGCCATCTGCAAGCAATTCTGGCGTGGGCTGCGCAAAAGCCCACGATAGCATATATCTATTTTTTGTTTCTGAAGAAACCCTTTTTGTTTTGGCTACGCAAGGTGCTCGCTTCTAATTCCTGTAATCAGCATAATCCCTAATTTTTTTTATTTCAAAATAAAACTCAGTTTTGTAGGGAGAGGTTGTTATAAATCTCTCTTTATTTGAATGTTTCTTTTTATGATTTTATTATGCACATTTGGTAGTAAGAAAGTGATCTTTTTTCAAAATAAATGCTTTTATCTCGGTTCTGGTACTTAAAGTAAATAGACTTTCTCTTTCACACTATATCATTTGGACAAATTTTCAAAATTCGTTTGTTTTTAGTAGTTAATTATAACGCTATAATTTTAATTGAATTGGCAGATATTGCATTTTTAAGTATAAAAATAATTATAACTACTGTACTGCATTTTTTAGAGTGGGTGAGAGAGTGAATATTAACGTCGCACTGTTCAGCTACACGAGGGCTTTTGGCAACGGACCACATAATTTTGAACCATGGTCAAGTGACGTGAACGACACCTGAGCTGGCACCACTTCTCCTAACTACCCCACCACACCAACTTAGAAGGAATATTCTACCAGTACTTATCAGGAATATTCTTTGAAATCCTCTCTTCCAAGATATATGGCAGCACGAGTTCCATGGTGAGTATTTTAGCGAGGAAGGTGAATAGTTTTGTAGCAGATATTGCGTTTTCAGCTGATTGCAAAGATTATTATTTTTGTCTCGAAAAAATAGTTTGTCAAAATGTAAGTGTCTTATGTTTTTGTATGTTAATGAAGACCTTAGAAAAACTATTTGACTATATATTTTAAGTGAACGTTGTATATAATTAATTTTACAGTGGAATACCTTTAATTAATTTATTAGCTTTAACGGATTAAATTTCCCTAAGTGGAGTATTTTGTTTAAGTATATCCCTTAATTTTCAATGTAATGATTCAAAAAAAAATGTATTGTTTGAAAAAAACTGCAGTAAATCATAATGCGGTGGATAAAGTATTAACATGCACCGCGCCCCTACACGGCGGGTCTTACAAAGCTCTAATAAATCTCGAGCTAGGAAAGTAGCTAGACATTTGCCAACTTGACTATATCGTTAACATTTCGCTATGTTTTCATTGAATCGCCATTATAATTTAAGAAACGGCGTTGCTTGCGAGTATACAATTTTAGCATAAAATAAATACAACAGAAAGTAATATTAATGTATTACACTTTCAGATATAAATTATTCACACTATTTTAAGCGTTCTTTACACAAAACTTTTAACAATGTGTTACTTTTGCTGAGCAGAGATCAGCTTAGGGAGGTATTTTCAAAAATCGACCCTCAAGAATGTTACGGGGAGTCATAAATAAAAAAAAAAATCCAGCTCCTTTTTATCAGCTATTAAAATTGAACAAAGGTGTTTTTTTTCTTTTCTTTTTTCTTTTTTTTTTTGTTTAGCTGAGACATTCAAAAGTTTTTTTTTTTTTGTTCAATTTGAAATTCACGTAAAATTAACTCATTAAAAACTTCTTTATCCTTCAATCTGTGTTATTTAATTTTTCAGTTCACCCGTGCGAAGAACACGTATACCAGCTAGTTTATATATATTATAACTCAAAATAACTTTAAAAGATATTCATTTTTTAAAACCCATATCTAAGGTTTAAGGATTATTAAAGCCAAATATATTCAGAAAAAATTTATTTTGGAAAAAAAATGTTTCAATGCAACGATTCAAGTAAAGAAGAAAAAAAAAGAGTCCGTTAACTTAATTTTTATACATTTATTTACAAATTGTGTTTTTAATCTTTATTTATTTTTTTATTTATTCATTCCTTTTCTACGTTGCTGTATTGTAGAAATTTAAAGAGTTAGGTGCCAACTCAGGTGCCATCCTCGTTATTTGACCGTGATTCTAGACATTCATAAACGAATGTATTGAACTGCAATATTATTTATCTCTATCTTTCTACATATGTGATTATCTCCCCAGGTTATAGACCTAATTTGTCCCTTTCAAGCTTAAATGGCCGTTGATGGTTCAATTTGCCTGTAATTAGCTCGAATCTAACCAGTATTCATTTTTTTCGAAAATTCCATTTTATTGATAGTTTTTGTACTTCAAAGATTAATTATTAGATAAAAATTGTAAATATATTCCTAAACGAGCCGTTTCTGCCAACTTCGTTGGGGTCTCATGATGTTGAGTGAATACATACTGTTTATATACATAAATTATTGATATCTAAGCCCTAGTATTAAGCATCCTATTGTATTGAAAAACATTCTAATAACTCTATCGACTTAATTTAAAAGCACAAGACTTCCGAATAAAAATTCTTAAAATTGAAGTAGAGTTATCTTTTATTCTCCCGTAATCCCCTCCCCCTAAGTGTACTTCCACGGAACGTATTTGTAGTGGATCTCTACTCAACAAAATAAACATGCTTGTCAGATTTGAAGTTCAAATCTAATAAATCAGAAACGTAAAATTTTTTATCAATACGCCCCATAAACCTTTTTGAGATTTGATATCCGAAAGACCGTCCGTAGCGGACTTCGGGCGTTCAAAAAAAACATACGTCCCAAATGTCATTATTTTAGGTCTAGTAGTTCGGAAACAGGAATCTTTTGTATCAATACGTCCCAGTTACTTCCTTCTCCATCATAGGAGTCAATCTTCCTAAAATTCCTTTTTCACGAATCTCTATTCAACAAAAGAAGTATGCTCACCAAATTTCAAGTAAGTGGAGGCTAACATTTCAAAAGCAGGAAGTTATTTTTTATTATCTATAACACCCTCAGCCCTTCACAATCTCCTTGGAGGTCAATTTTCGGAAAATCCGTTCTCAGAGGAATTTTACTATGTAAAAGGAGTAAGACTACCAAATTTCAAGTCTTTACGTCTAATAATTCAAAAACGGGAGTATTTACTTATAACGCCCCTTAAGTCCTCGCAACGTCCCTTGGAGTTCGATTACCGCAAAATCCGTTCTTAGCGGGGCTCTACTCCATGAAAAGAACATGCCACCAAATATCAACTCTAATAGTTGCGGAGATACCGTGCTGAGTGAGTTAATGAGTAAGTGAGTGAGTGAGTGAGTCGCCTTTCTCCTATATATATAGAGAGAGATAAATCAATCATAGAATAATCTTGTTATAAAATTTGATATATTATACGGAAAATCTATGTAGAACTAAATAGATTTATATGGGAAGGGGAGGGAATATCTATAAATGGAACATTGTCAGTTGTTTTGAAATGTTATTGATTTTCCCTTTGAAAATACTGCCGCTGATTGATAATTACCGTTGCAAACCTAGTACATTCCCCGAGAGTTGGTATCACTTTTTAGTGTAGCACCTTACTGAGCAGGGATGGCGAACCATTGGCACGCGTGCCATTCATGGCACGAGACCCAACATTTTGGGCACGCCAGCGATCAAAATGGTTTGCATTTTATTTCAAAATAACAAACTTTACTACGAAGTATTACGAACAAACGCTAGTAAAATCGGTCGCGGTGCGGTGAAGAGCACACTCGTTTGTTATTGTCTTGCCTTAGTTACGTTGTGGCCAACAATTGCGTACGATGCAAAGTTTGTCTACGCATAGCATAGTCAATTTCATTGACTCAACTGAATTTTAAAGTTTATTTGTGTTACATTAACGATTTTTAAGTGTTACTTTACATGGCTAGCTGAGCAAAAGAATGAAAAGGGCAAGATAGCAAGTGTAACAGAGAATTTCAAGTTTGGTGAATCTAGAAATATGACATTATTAGTAAACGTGACAAAGCAGTGTGTGTTCTATGTTCTGGAATAGTAGTATGCAGAACATATCGACTTCAAAACAGCATTTTGAGACAAGTCGCAAATCCTCTTGTCAAAAAAGTCAACCACAGAAAAAATAATTAATTGCTTAAAAACCGATTGGCAGATGACTCCAATTGAGCATCATCCTACTGAAAGAGTAACATCTTACAATCCTAATATAAATTATTTGTCATTCACAATCTGCAACAACAGAACTCACACAAATGTTACTTTAATTTGAATTACCCGTATAATTAAAACATTTACAACTACACTGTGCAAAACGTATTTTTTCATAGTAAATAAAGAGTTTTGTGTTCTTAGTATTTAGTTTTATTATTTCCCAATAATCGTAAATCAAAATTATTTGACGGCACGTTTATACCTCATTAAACACTTCTTTAGAAGAAATGGCACGTTGATTCATAAAGGTTCGCTACACCATTTATAGAGGGAAAAAAGCCCAGTTTTTTCCCTCTGCAGAAAGTGATGCAAAACTGTACTAACAAAGAAAACTTTTGAGCTAGGAAACTGGAACGATCGTTTTTTTCATAAAATATTTCCTTTAAAAAAGCGAATCATTTTTATTTCAGAAAAAAATCAATTTAATAAGACCTCGATAATTAATATTTTTATTCAATATAGACGACGGCAATCTTCACGGTAACTTTTTTAAAATAAATAAAACTGCATGTTTAAATCTCTCGTTTCATAAATATATTTATGTATTAATTGTAATGTTTATGTATCTTTTTTAATTTAAAATGTTTTTTGAAATCCTTGAATTTTTTTTTTATTGCCTTCATCTTTCATCAAACATACTAGAAAAAAGACTAGTTTCAAAGTAAAAAAATACAATAATTTTGCTATTTATAAATAAAAAAACTGATTATAATTGAGATGTTAAATTTTTGATTATAGATAACACAATATAAAGCAACGATTACCAAAAAAATAAAGTTAGTAGATGCTACTTTATTTTATATTAAGATACACTAATGCATTATATATATAAATGTTTATTTACTTTATAATTAACTATTTAATTTATAAGTGGCCATGTGTTAATGTCATATAATATTTCACATTTTTCTAAATAATTTTTTTATCTTGTTAGTTACTTTCCAAGAGATAATTAACAATTTCCTACATACTTTCATCCCATGAATAAACGCGTGTTTTATTTTTTATTATGGTCGCATCTGAAGCTGAACGAAGGTTAATAGTGACAGACCTCACAATTTTCAAGTGACGAAGACGACATCTGAGATGTCTCCCCACTCTCTCCAAAATTCTACACTACTCCAACCTGAGGACTTTGAGCTTCCACAGATTAAACGATCATCAGTCCCTTACCACGGCTGGTTTTCAGTGGTACCAGGACCCGAACTCATGACTCGATAACGCGGCTGCAGCTACTCGGTCGAATAAATGTATTATTGCGAGTTTTGTGTGATGAATGCTTAAAATAATGTAAATAATTTATATCTGGATGTGTTATACGTTAAAATTACTCACTGTTGTATTCATTTTATGCTAAAATTAAAATATTCGCACGCACACACACACACAAGCAACGCCGTTCCTTACATTATAATAGCGTGGCCGTGGTAGCCTAGTATATCAAAGTAACGGACTTGGGTTCGGTGTCTCATAATTTTGAGCCTAGCATCACTAAAGACCCACCGTATAGGGGAACGATGCAAGTTAAATCTGTCGAGAGCTTAAACATTCTCTCGTTGGTATGATGTGCTAGTTAGGAGAGGTTTAAAATAACAAGGTCCGTCGCCATAAGGCCTCGAGTATCTGCACAGTGCGACATTAATATTCAGTCACTCACTTCACATTATAATGGCTATTCAACGGAAACTTGGCTTAATGTTGATGAAGAGCCAAGTTGGCCTCCTTTTTGGCGATCATGCTGGAGATGGTGACCATTTTGGGGACTTAGCGACCATTTTTGGTGACCTTATGGACGCTTCTGGAATCTCTTATTAACATCACGACCTATAACGTAAGCGAATCTTTCCAGAAAAATCCGAGTTGTCTATAAAAAGGAGCCGCTCGCTGAAGATGAATTAGTATTGTTTTGGACGTTGAAGAGTCGACTAGCGATTATTTCGTCTGTTGAATAGGACGAGCGGGTGCTTGGGAAAAATATTTAATATACTTGTATTTTAGACACTGATAGTTGTGTCTAAGTGCTGTAAAAGGTGTGAAAACCTACTGTGATTTATTTAACGAATTTTATATCTGTATCCTGTATTTCATGGATCGTTTTTCTACAATAAATTTTCATCGCTCCCGAAAACTGCTTTGCTCTTTGAGACTGATAGCATAAAATCCTCGACCTCGATCTACATAACAGTATGATATACATAATCCTAAGATAAAAAGTCTAAAAAGTTCTGGGGATTTTAATTTCCCTACCAAAGGGTCAATGAAACTAAAAAGAATCTGGAAACTAAAAAATCGCTGAGGATGAAGGACTTTTCTTAAAAAGAGGAAAAACAAAATTGAGCAATAGAAGTTTTGACTCTTTTTTAAAAAAAAAGAAATTGATCAAAAATTCTCAGTAACAGCTTATTTTTATTGCATTCAATAATATTTTTTTATTCTCAGACAGCTTTTTTTTTCCCCGAAAAATTTAAGAGTAATCTGAGAACTTTTTTGATTCCATTCATAACAACTTAACAGTCAAAAAAAGAAACTGTTTTTCTTTTATTTCTTTCATATTTTCCACACGAAAATATTAAAGAATTTTATATAGTATACTATTTAATATTCCCTTCAATCTTTCTTTCTATTGTTGTTCGGTTTAAATGCAATTTAAATTGAATTAAGTTTGAGAACTTTCTCGAAATCCCAGTAACATAACCACATTTACTCGGGAAATGAGCAAAAGTTTTGAAAATGTAAGCTCTTAATATTAAGGGGACCACATTTTTTACAATGGAAAAGGAGGACGAAAAATTGAAGAAAAAATTACACCTTAAATATATGAAACGTTTGACTAATTCAAGCAAAAATGCGCTAATTACGCTTACATTCTTTTTAATTATTATCTTAAGCGAGTATTTTCCCATTGAATGGGGTTTTTTTGTTAACATATTATTTTCTAATCTATCGGAAATGTTTGAGCAAAAATATCCTTCATACTGAATGTTACGGTAAGCACTGTAGCTAAAATATTAACATTCAATTTTGATTTCTCACTATTCGCTTCACAAAAATCATTACCAACTGAAAAAAAAAAAAACTCTTTGAACAGGTGCATTAATTCCAGAGCAGCACAACGTAAATTCAACAAGAGTAATTACTCTTTCATATGGAATGTGTTCATTTTTTGAAACGGTTTAAGTAATTTCGCCCGTATTTTACCAATTTCTCAGTATGTTGATTTTCCAATTGTTCTAATTTATTAGAATTTAAATATACACTCAGTCTTCTTTCTACGTCAAACAGACAATTGTCGTCGATTTTAATATCAGGCATTTCTTTCGATAAAAACTTAACGTAATTTTCTATATCTGCCCATTTTACTTGCGACAAAGTCAAAAAATACCATTAAAAACTGTTATTTCTCGTGTGATATTTGTTTCTGACAATTCTCTTCGACATTTTGGAAACATGTTTGGTTCATCTCTGAATACAGAGATTAACAGATCAGTTTTAAAATATTGAAAAGGAGGACACTTTTCGAGGAAGGACAGAACCTATAAAAGGAGGACGGTTGGTCACCTTATTAATATACAATTTAATTGCAAAATCTCTATAAAGGTCAAATCATTCCAAACCAAACCATTGAGAGTAGTTTTTAGGTTGAATTGATTAAATTTATAAATCGCTATGTGTAACTTATCGTTGGGTTAGTGTTTTTTTATCACAACTGAAACATATTTCAATTAATAGAGCTACTGGGAATTCTCCATCTGCAAATCAATTGACAAACCAAGAGGAAAAGGTAGAAAATAGATTAAAAATCAGGTCAAAAGTCAGGGGTAATACCTCCAATAAATGACTTTAAAACATAAAAATATTGCATACATACATTTCAGGTTTCTTCATAAAAAATTGCATGTACATTAAAATGGGGCAAAAAAGTTATATTCGCATAATGTGCGCTAATGTACATCAAAATTGTACAACATGTTTTTCGAAGCTCACCATAAAAAAAAATGGCAGTAACAATAAAATGCATAGTTTAAAATGTAACGAACTTTAAAAACATTAATGCAAAAACGATCAAAAAATTTATGAGTGAAAAATATGCATCAAGCTTTCGTTCTTTTGTGTGTAAAAAATGCAATAGAGTTTAGAAAAACATGGCGGGCAGTTGGATATATTCGACATAATGTGCGCAATGTGTTCAGCGACTTTTTTACGGTATTTGATTAACTCAAAATACAAAATATGTTGAGCTTGTTGCAGACCACTTTCAAGCATCAGGAAAAAGAATCTCCGCTACTACGGTGCAATCGTCTAACTAGGTATTTGCGAAGACCAGTTGTGTGTTCCCCCTCAACGGACGACAGCGAAGGAACCGCTTATGCTGAGAACTTAATGCGTTCCCTTCAACGGACGACAGCGAAGGAACCGCTTTCTCTGTAGATTCGTTATCCAATGGAGAGTGATTTTTATTACAGCGGATACCATCAATCCAACACTGTTATCTCATTTTTACTATTGTTCAGAATGCTTAGATATCGGGATGAAGTATTTTTCGTTTACAAATGAAACATAGAATTGGTACGAAGGGTAACAGCTTTGAATAAGACGTTGAAGAAGGAATTGAGTGTTAAGGAATATGAGTCACAACATTCAAATTTATGTGAAATTCTGTTTTTAAGAAATTCTTCATCAATATTTAAAGTTGAAAATTGAGTTTTAGAGATCAGTTGAAAGTGTAACCTGTCTTTGTAAAGATCAATTTCTCATTTTGTAGTGTTTTGTCACAACATTCAAATTTATGTGAAATTCTGTTTTTATTAATATAAATCTGAAAATTGATTTAGTTGAAAGTGTAACCTGTCTTTGTAAAGATCAATTTCTCATTTTGTATTTGGTTGTATTAATATAAATCTCTGATTTATGCGGTGTTACTGTTAATGGCGGTGTTACTGTTCAAGAACAGAAACATAATACAATTCATATTTAATTTCGCCTTAACTATTATATTGCTAACTTTTGAAAATTTCCTTGTGTGCTGGCATTTGTATGCAATAAATGCAGATGGAACTCAATTGTTTCAATTTTTTTAAAAGGAAATCTTTATATATAAAAATCTTCTGTGTGTGTGTATATCACTAAACTCCTCCTAAACGGCTGGACGATTTATATGAAATTTTTTGTGAGGGTTCAAGTAAATTCGAGAAGGGTTTAGATTCACAATTCGGTCCGATATCGCAATTAGTTAAAAAGATATTAATTAAAAACATTCAAAAAATACAACTCAACATTCACCTGCATTGTTGTAACAACGCTATTGTTATAAACAAGTAATATAAAAAAAAGTTTTTAATCAATTCCTACCTAGATCAACCAAGAAAAAATTTATTTTAGCTACTTTTTATTAAATATTTGCAATTAATATAAATATGTATATACATATGAAAGAATCACAACATTAAGTGGTAATTAATTTGTATTAATTATCATTAAAGTATCGTATTGTCATCCAAAACAATCGTGTATATAAAATTTCCTTTCAACTGAATGTTTTAACACGTGAGAAAAAAAAACCTTTTCAAATTTTGACATAAGTCGCCAAAAGGGTCGCTAAGTCGCCAACGTGGCTGTATTTGTAATTTTTTAAATAATTAGTTTTAATCAATTAATTTTTATTAATTATAATTAAATTATTGTATTGTCATCCAAAATAATCATGTACATTACATTTCAGTTCAATTGAGCGCTTTAAAGTGTATTTTATTAACGATTGAAAATTCCACCAAGATAAATAAATAAATAAATAAACAAATAAAATATATAGAGAGATCGCGAACTAATAGTAGGAATTGGAAAAAGACGTAAGTTGGCGTCGAAAATTGATTTTCAGCCAAACTGGCCAAACCTGGTCTTTATTGTTACGAAAATGCAGACGCGATTCATGCTTTTTAGCGTTTTTAATTAATATCTCTTCAAATAATCTTCATATATGTAATTCTTCTGTGCGTGTGTATGTAACTGAACTCCTCCTAAACGGCTGGACCGATTTTGATGAAAGTTTTTGTCTGTTCCAGTGGACTCGAGAATGGTTTAGATTTATAATTCGGTTTAGAAATGTTTATTTAATTAATTTTTTATTTAGAAATTGTTGATCTTGGAATGTTTTACATTGGATCTGGCAGACTGCGCTACGATCGCAGTATCGAATATTCAAAAATCTTTTATTATAATTCAAGTTGGTTACGACAGTTGGTGCTGTGATCATTTCAGAAAAATATTTTGTCACTTCGTGTTATTATTCTGTTGAAATAAATCGTGTGTCAATTAAATTATTACATTCAGATGTAATTAGTGTTTGAAATTTTACTCAATTTTACTCAAATTTTACTCAAAACGGCCCAGATTGTTAAAACTTATTCATAAAAATTTGGAATTTTTGAATTTAAGATGTGTGTACACAGGACAACGTCTGTCGGGTCCTCTAGTATATAGTATATACATATATATATGTAATAATTCCCTCTAGCATTCTCTTTAATTAACCTTTTTAAAACAATATTGAAATCTTTTCATTATTTGGTTCAAAACTAACACTCTGATTTTAATCGTAATCGATGAATATTTATTACATCAGAAATTCCTGTCCCGCACTTTCTATCCAATCAGAGCTAAGATTACGTAATCATCACACACTTGCACTGTTGGTGGGGAATAAAAACAACTTGTGTAATGGCGTTCGTCGCTTGCTTGCTCTTCCTTTTTTGCCGTCATAATGTACTAGTAAATATAGCTGTTTCTCCGTGTTTATGTGTTGTGTCCGTCAAGATGTCACTTTTGCTTGTCCACTGTGCTTAATATCATCATCATGAATTGTTTGTCTCGTCTTTGTGAAATTGCATTATAATTTTGTGCTAAACTTCGATGTATGCGCCACAATAAAGAAGATGTCTGTTCACTGAAGATGTGTATTTTGATGAAGACCTGCCAAACACTCGTCAAAAAACTACCACTCCGCCAATACTTAACAGAAAGTCGGTAGGATAGTTTCCTACCGTGAAGATATAAATAAAGAGAAGATAGAAGAAGTGCGTCGTATTCCTGATGTTTCAACTTCTTCGTTGGGCAGGGGGAAATCCCCTTTTCAAGTTGTGCAAGACGGCTTCGTTCTCATCGAATTAATCCAAGGATTTTTTGTGAATATAACAAGTTCATGTTTCGTCGAAAAGTGCAGTCGTCAACAGAAAAGTGAAGATTTTTTTAATGTTTTCTGTGATGCCTCGCTGAAAGCTATTGGAGCTATTTTGAAACAACCTGATAATTCTGGTACTCTTCATCCAGTATCTTTTCATTCTAGAACTTTACGTGAATATGAAAAAAATTATTGTATCACAGAATTGGAATGTTTGGCCATAATAGATGCTCTTGATAAGTTTATTATTATTTACACGGTAAAAAATTCATAATCCATACTGATCATGCTGCTCTTGTTTGGCTTAAAAATGTGAAAAATTTAAGGGGTAGATTATTTCGTTGGTCATTAAAATTAAGCATGTTTGATTATGAAGTAAAATATTTAAAGGGAACTAATAATGTTGAAGCTGACATGTTATCAAGACACCCTATTGTTCAATATATACAACACTCAGTACATTTACTTGAATTAAGTGAGATAAAGACCCATCAAAATTTAGATAATGTAAATGATCCTAAATATAGGAAAGTTGATGATGTCTTTGTTCTTAAAAAGAAAAATCTGTTTAAAATTGTTGTACCTTTTTCATTAAGAAGAAAAATTTTGCAAAATGCTCATGAATAATTTGGACATCCTGGTACTCAAAAAATGATAAATTTAATTACTCCTCAATACTATTGGCCTCATATTAACTTAGATATTTCAAAATTTGTTAAACATTGTAATGTATGTCAATTAAATAAAAGGAAAAGGCAAAAAAGGTTTGGTCTTTTACAGACTGTACCCCCTACAGATCAACCTTTTGAGTATATCTCTGTTGATACTCTGTTGGTGGATTCAATTACTATAATTCTACTAAAAAATTTCTTCACTTAATAATTGATCATGCAACTCGCTATGTTTGGGCTTTTGCTTCTAAAAGTGAAACAACCGAAACCTATGCAAATTGTTTAAAACAACTTTTCCAAATTCAAATACCTAGTAAACTGTTAACTGATAGAAATGGTGCTTTTACCTCATCCAGATTCAAACGCTTTTTAAGAAATTATAACGTTTAACAGTTATTAACTACTTCTCATCATCCCCAGACAAATGGTAAATGTGAACGTGTAAATCAGTCTATTGTAACTAAATTATATAAGATGTAAAGTAAATTCTTCTCCTACCAAAATTCCTTGGACCAAATTTCTAGAACAAGTAATCAATGAGTATAACTTAACACCTCATTCAGTCACAAAATTCCCTCCTGCATATTTGTTATTTGGCACTTTACCATATACACCTCCATTAGCTCAAAATCAAGTTTACCCTCCAGTTGAAGCAGCCAGAAAATTGGCAAAAGAGAACACCATAAAATACCATGAGAAAAATAAAATTAAATATGATGCACGTTTCATTGATTCTCCTTTTGAACCAGGTGACCTCGTAATTTATGAAGAATTCAACTATCCAAATCGAAGAAAATTATCCCCAATTTTTTCAGGCCCCTATGAAATAGTACAAAAGCTGTCAGATGTCAATTATGAAATAACCAAGCCTAACGCATTAACTAAAAAACCTACTGAAATTGTGCACGTTTCAAAATTAAGAACTTATTACCCACCTGAAGAATTGAAATTGAGTCACACATGAATAATAATAATTGCATTAAAAAGAGAACACATACATACAATTACACAAAACCAAATCATTGTCCTTTTGCCCCTCTTGGGTGGACCCCCTTTCCACTTTTGAGATGTTCGTTTTTTTTAATGTTGTTGTGATGTATCAGAACAAGAAATGATTGTAGATCTTACAGTGTGCGAAACATGGGTCCACCTCCCAATCCATTTCGGATTTTTTCCTGTCTTCATCTCGATGTACTGTTTAAGTTTTGGAGGAGTGTGCATTTTTGGATGGAGGCAGGGAAGAGTCTGAATTAAATTCCCCTTCCTTAATAGTCTTGGACTATTAAGTTTACTTTTAGATGAGGAAGTCAAATTTTTGAGACAAACTTGGATGTTTTCATAATGTTTGTCATTGATATTTTGATATTTTAGGCTACAATTATTTTGAATCTTATTTTCATTCCATTTCAAGTGTTCCTTATTTTATTTTTGATATTGTGTATTTTTATATCATGTTTAGTAGTGTGCATGTGTTATTACATCAGATCTTCATGAAAATGTGAATATTTTGAAACAATACTTTGATTCTTATTGCATTTTGAATTTTATATTTTGAATATTGTTTATGGGTACCCATGTGTTACAATTTAACAGTAATATGTTGTTTTCATATTTTTCTAGTATCTAATTTCTGTGTTGGAGATCATGCTATGTATGTCATTACCGACAAGTGCAAGAAGTTTCATAATTAATAATTTATTCAAAACTTTAAAACTAATTTCTCTGTAAGGTACGGGTCTGTATCAAGGGCCCTGGTGCACGCCCGCGTCTTGCGGAGGGGGAAAATGTAATAATTCCCTCTAGCATTCTCTTTAATTAACCTTTTTAAAACAATATTGAAATCTTTTCATTATTTGGTTCAAAACTAACACTCTGATTTTAATCGTAATCGATGAATATTTATTACATCAGAAATTCCTGTCCCGCACTTTCTATCCAATCAGAGCTAAGATTACGTAATCATCACACACTTGCACTGTTGGTGGGGATAAAAACAACCTGTGTAATAGCGTCCGTCGCTTGCTTGCGCTTCCTTTTTCGCCGTCATAATGTACTAGTAAATATAGCTGTTTCTCCGTGTTTATGTGTTGTGTCCGTCAAGATGTCACTTTTGCTTGTCCACTGTGCTTAATATCATTATCATGAATTGTTTTCTCGTCTTTGTGAAATTGCATTATAATTTTGTGCTAAACTTCGATGTATGCGCCACAATAAAAAGATGTCTGTTCACTGAAGATGTGTATTTTGATGAAGACCTGCCAAACACTCGTCAAAAAACTACCACTCGGCCAATACTTAACATATATATGCGCCTATATATATATATATATATATTATATTTATATATATATATATATATATCTTTATATATAAAAATCTGTGCGTGTGTATGTCACTAAACTCCTCCTAAACGGCTGGACCGATTTTGATGAAAATTTTTGTCTGTTCCAGTGGCCTCGAGAATGGCTTAGATTTATAATTCGGTTTAGAAATGTTTATTTTATTAATTTTTTATTTATAAATTGTTGATCTTGGAATGTTTTACATTGGATCCGACAGACTGCACTACGATTGCAGTATCGTGAGAGAGAGAATATTCAAATATCTTTTATTTTGAATTTAAGATGTGTGTACAGGACAACGTCTGTCGGGTCCTCTAGTATATGTATATAATCAAAAAGAGAAAAAATTCAATTATTTTTATAATTAATAAAGTACGACTTATTACCTTTTTTTTTCATTTGTAGATTGTTTTGAGAAAGGTATTTCACCTCAGAGAGAGAGAGAGAAGTTATTGCGAAATAATTCGCTTGCCTTTAAAATATGTATTTAAATAGTTTCCAACAAAAAAAATATTCTGAATACATTCTACACTTAACTGTGGAATTTAACAAATTCGTTTGTCAATTTGGTAAAAGATTATATGCAATTGGGTAATTCTTACTATTTTTTGTATCAAAAAGACAAAAGTGCTAAATGTTTAAAAATTGTAGAACATCTAAAGTAGAATCTGCGCTAAAATAGCACAGTGGAATAAATTTCATCATCTCCGAATCTATCGTGATATCTAGTCATCATAGTGATTAGTTTAAATAAAAATGAGAGATATATGTATGTACGTATCGAATTTAAAGCTTTCGCAGGTTGATTGTACACCTCATACAAACTAAATTATTTCCTTTTAAAGAAAAAAGTAGAATAAAAGATACACTGGCGTTGCTAATCTAGATTCGGCCCATTATCACAATTTATTGGGGGGTTTTTTTCTTGTGTAGCATTTTACGATTTTTTTCCTACTCATTTTGGGGCCCCTAAATCTTGGGGACTCCGTAGCTACATCCCTGAAAAGATGCATTCATTCCAATTTTAACTCATACACAAAAACGCTGATAAAAATTGCTACATTGGTTAAAATAAACTTTTATTGGTTCAAAAAGTAACAAAGATAATGTGTTTATTAGAATAGAAGAAAAATCTTCGTTGAGATATTACCATGGCTCCACTTTCCTTTTAATAAATTATTTCTGCTGTAAGGCTTAATCTTTCGCATTTTTAATAAACTTTTACGGATAGCAGATGTAATAGACATAACATTATTTTACACTCTAATAAATAACAGCCATCTGCTGGTTTCTTTTCCACAGTACGCATTGATTGCTGTTGCTAACATGAGCTGGGTTGTCATAACGTACAGAGATTGATGTGTTTCGTTTCTAATATATCATAAACATATATCTGAAAGAAAAATGTTCAGTTCTTTCCTTGATAATTCATTCGGATTAATTTCGACTGTGGAAGAGTGTGAAATTTTTGAAGAGGTTTATTTAAAGCATTTTATTAAAAAAAGATATGAAAGGTAAATTTCTCGAGCAAGATTTGAAATGTAGAACAATCTGGATTTGGTTATTAAAGGTAAGAAAAATTTTGTTTATAAAGAATGATTAAAGGGCGTTATGATTCTTGCATCTTAATTTGCCTTAATGATCGATTTTTTTCCCACTTCATTTCGCTAGCCGTCAAAGAATAACTTTTAGTGCATTAGCAATGCAATTGTATTAATAAGAAACATTTTCCGATTCATGTGCCATATGTATATACATATATGACTGGGGTGTTACATGAGAAAAAAATCAATCACTCTTTCAACTGACTGAGAACGGGTATACCTTGTTCCAGGTGCACACGGACTTCTCCTTTCGGAAGGGGAAAGTGTCGAGGGATAATCTTTCTGCTTTTTTTAGAATTAAAAATCGTTGTTTGGAAGGGACTACTCCAAATCCAGTGGCTTTGTGACGTATACCCACACATCACAGGGGGTGCAGTGTTCTATGGGACCCAAAACCTGATGTTGCCTGGTTTTGCAATCCTTCGGGCCCCAAACCTGGCTTTGCAGTAGGTTAGGACCTTATCATTCTCCGTACCGATACTGCCCAAACCCAAACCTCGTTCGTGTACGCCACTGCCACATATACGAATTCTTCGATGGAACATTTAATTAATATTATTTTGTGCCACTGGTTGTAATCTGGCCTGTTACACTGAAATGTTTCGAGATTGGTGATCTTCATTTTGCTGCATTATTTTTTATTTTAAGTATTTTGTTTTGGAATAGAAATGGGAACCATGAAGGGATGAGAAAAATTAGAATAAACACATGATTGTTCCCTTGATGCTGTGGAATATTTTATTTTAATTTTATACGATACAAGAAAAAAATTTCTATGGTTAAAGTGCCTTTATTCAATCTTCTTGAAATTAGACTAGTGATGAGAAGAATGTTTTGTGTAACATTTAGCAAAGTATATTTCATGCTTCGAATGCCGAAATGAATAAGTTATCTAACAAATAAAAAAAAGAGTACCAGAGTAAAAAGCTCGTTTTCTGGCAGTGAGGACATTTTTAAAAAATTGCAAAGAGGCTTAAATGCCTGCTTTATTTTCGCAGTAGCATCACAATGGACCCGTTTTTGACTCACTATAAGACATTCTAAGACTTGTAACCATTTGTGTGTGATTTTGTAGGAGTACCCAATATGAATCTCCATTGGTTTTTACTGTATTAATGTATTGTGTGAATTAAAATGAGTGATTATTAAACATTTTTTTCTATATAAATTTAGTTTAAGCAACTCAGCAAGTTATAAAATTCATTATTTTATAATTTAAAGGAAATAATATATCAAATGATAAAATGTTAAAAGTACTTCTGACAGCTATCTGAGTGAACCTCTAATAATGTAGCAGAAATTTAAACGAGTAAACCTCAAATTTAATTATTCAGAGAGCGATTCAATCGACAACTTTTGATATTAATAAGTACTTTCTTTTAAATTACTTGTATAGCCAAAAGTGGTATAAATCTTGCTAATACTTTCAACTTGCGATGAATACATTTCGTTGGGTTAGATTGTCTTAGAGCCACAGTTCCGTACAACATGCATTTTCTAAGGAATTTCATTGCATTGTAAAAATATCTAAAACTCTATTGTCTCTATGAAGGGGGAAGTGAATATATATAATTATATAATTGCATTGTGTGTTATATATGCATATATGTTTAATTTTGATCCTATTGGAGATTATGACAACATTTTTCCTAAAAGTTCTTTTTTACCATTCTTTTGATTCTAAATCTTTTGTCATTCTCTGGCCTAAGACACGAACGATAGTGATTAATTTGATAAGATTTATACAATTGAAATTTATGTATAAAGTTGTTTTAATACGGATATTATGGAAAATGTTAGTTTCAAATTTCAATATAGAAATAATGGTTATTGAAACTTTCTTTATCACTAGATGGCAGCACATATCTGTTAAGTTTTGTAACTGTACTGTGTCAAAGTTGACTGATAATTAGAGAGATACCAAGAGATTTATATGTAAATTTTTATATTTCCTTTTAAACTATTGTTTCTGCTCTTGTTCAAAACTCATTCTACTGCAAAAATTTGTAAAGCAAAATTGGATGGCAATTATTTCACAAAAAACTTTAGTGTATTTACTTCAAAAATTTTTTCGCTACGTTACTATGTAGTGCACACTAGCGCCCTCTCTCTGGTTACAGAAATTATTGTATTTCTATTGGGGGAGCTACAAGACAATCGTCTCAAACATGGAACAACTATCCACACAGGTCTAAATCGTTTAAAGTTATATACTTTTCAAAAAAAACTTTGAAACTGTGGGGAATCAAATTAATTTTCATTTAAATATACACAGTAAAAAAGGGGGTGGGAAATGTTCCTGATGAAAAAACTTAATTTTTTTATATGCTTAGTTCAAAATAAATGTATAATTTATAATTTTATTTAAAAGCTTATATTAGGAAAGGATAGTCCTGAAAAAAAGAAAGACGTAAGGAAAGATTTAATCGCCAAGGTTGAAGAACTTCTTTTGCAATATATTATGTTGATTTTTGTGTAATATATATAAATATACATATATTACAATATATTTAAACCCAAGATTCTGTTTTCATTAATATTTTTTCCGGTAATCTTAACTTCGCTGAAGTAAAAAGGTTTTTTTAATCTAATTAAATTATTATGAAGTAAAGAAATCCGTTAAATTAGAACTTTCTTAATTAGTCTGAATATGTGTTTTTAAAACCTGGAAATATCTCAACCTAGTTTTAATTTGTGGTGGGCAAATTGAAGATTGTGGCCCTGAAGCGGGTAGCGTAAAAGTTCAATGTGGTCCTCCACCCAGTTTTAAAACAACAGTACAGGAGTTTTCAAAATCTATATTAAAAAAATAATAAGTCATTTAAGAACATGTTTCTTTTTTGCGCACGCAATGGAATAATGCTAATGTATGATGGCGCTGCGAGCGCTGTATGGTTTGTCTAATGCAGTGATACCCAGACTTTTTTTTTTGCGGTACACTTTTAACGTTTTTGAAATTTGGTAGCACACGAACAGTAAAATTAGTTTTAAAAAATATCTCTTATGTATATTACATTATGTAAAATAGTTCATGATAATAATTTGCAATGTTAAATAACACATGTACGACAAAGACAGCAAAATGTTTATTGAGTAATCACTTACAAATTAATTTTTGAATACATTTAATGGGAAATTTGAGTTAGAAAATTTCGTGTATATTTGGTCTTAAAAATTTTAATGCCAATCCCATTTCGTCATCTACAGTTAAAAGTCTATTTTTTTTACGTATTTATTTCTTCATTTTTATATTTGTTAATACTAAAAATTCGAATTCACTCAAATAAGTCGTCAAAAATTGTAATAATATATTCAAAGTTGGGTTTTTTTTACTATTATGTGATGTATATAATTGCCTCTAATGTTAATCCAACATGAATTAATTGACTCTACCTAAAGTTTTGAAATTGAATCCCGATTATTACAGAGCACAAAATTGGTTTTTACCTTTCATTTAAAGTTAATTCAAATCCGTTATCACAAATGGATTAAACCCAATGATTTTTTTTTCTCTATCCACGAAAGGATCAGTTAAATATACCAAGAATACCCTAATTTATTTCTATAAAACGGCCGAGAATAATTCGATTTCGGGTTTTATTTTTTTTTTTCTCAGAGTAAAATTAATAATTTTACAAAATTTTGGCGGCGCTCATCAAGAATTTGGTGGCACACTAAAGTGCCGCGACATAGTGGTTGAGAATCACAGATCTAATGTAATTGATTTTCAGTTAAAATGTTTTGGACGTTAATTGGGAAAGGTAACAAATTAATATGATGTTTGTTTTAATTTTTCAGAACTGTAAACGGTGTTTATAGTGGACTTTTTAATTAATCTTTTAAAAAAATAATTTTCCTCAAGATTAAGATTTACTTTACATACTAGAGTTTTCAAATATTTTATATTCAAAATCTAGTTATTAGAATTAATGTGGGAATTAATTTTTTAAAGTTTTCACTTGTGTTAAAAATTTAACCAATCCTTCTAAATATACGTAAAGTTCTTTCATGCATAAAAGTATAAAGCTGTCATGTTTATCCTGAGAATCTACATTATTTGGCTTTCTTCTAAGCTTATTTTTGGGTCAAATTATTTTTTTAAAAAAAAGTATTGATAATTTTTGCAGGAGCGTAGCTAACGCCGTATCAATGATATGGGGTTCCCAAACTACAGGGGCCCCAAGATGTGTAACTACAGACCCCTAAGAAGGCTTCCATATCTAAAAAAGGGCCCCGAAAGAAATTTGATACATGCCCCCCTCAGAGCTACTACGCCAGTGAATTTTAGTTACATTTTTCCGTTAGATAGAGGACTTAGTGAACATTAGTTGCTGAGACCTGTAATATACTAATTTTCAATGCGAACAAACTACCATTGAGTTGCAGGGGGGGGGACTTAAAAATAACCGCATTGAAAGCACACTGCCATAATTTAAGAAATTATCCGCTAGGTGGCAGTAGAGACCTTCCCAAATAAGTGGCCCTAGCGGCGTCAGCTTAGGAAGTTAACGTTTGATCATAGTGGTGGTGTTCTCGTTGCCCCTATGTAATTGCATTAGCAGATTTAAAAAATAATGAGTGTGATTGAAATTTGCTTCCTCCTTGAAAAATCGAAGCTTAGCAAAATGCTTCCAACTGTTTTTTCAAGATGGATGCAATGAGACTTACACTGGTTTTTGGGTGCTATATGGTGAGATGAGTGTTGAAGTTCTTGCTTTTTCTAGACATTCTCCATTATCTAGAAACCACGAAAACATTGAAAAAAAATCCGCCAAAAAATTAGGATCGTTGTTTCATGATCAACAAAATTTCGGGAGTGGTTTGAGCTCGTACCAACAAATTTTGACTGAGGATGTGCGAATGAGACCAATTCTTCCCAGGGCCGCTTTTCCGCTCAGGCTTTTTCCTAGAGTGCAAAAGATTTGGGGGCGCTAAAAAAATTGAAGAGAGAGTGAAAAAAAAAAAAACAAATTAAAGTTGTAGCGAACGTAACACCACCTAGCGAGTCATGAGAGAAACATTTCTACCTTCAAATGAGTGAAGAAAGATTGAAGAGAGAGTGAAAAAAAAAAGAGAACAAATTAAAATTGTAGCGAACGTACCACCACCTAGCGAGTCATGAGAGAAACATTTCTACCTTCAAATGAGTGAAGGCTGAAATGATATCTACTGTGGAAAAAGAAAAGCTTAACAGTTTGACGTTACTATGCACTCAAAATGATAATGCGATGGAAATTGATTACAATGATGCCATTAATGATTTTGCAATCATCAAATCTCGAAGAAAACCTTTGTTTGTACAAATTCAGTGACAGTGACTCAACAAAGAATTAAAATGTCTAAAAGTAAAAGATAGTAAAGCAATGAGCGATGATAAAAATGACAATGAACAAGTTGAAAACAACTCATACGGTAACGTATACTCTATACTGTAATTGATAATGATTTCCTTAATTTACTGTACTAATTTACAAAAAGATGGTTGAGTGGTCCATTATGCCACATGGCTAGCAATGAAAGTAAGAAAAGGGTAACGGCCAAACCATGCCATTATCCTTTCCTTACTGCTGCTAGGACACGGTGAATCCATGGGTGGTGGATAATGAAAGTACGCTCCAATAAGCAAAAACAAAAAAAAAGTACTGAAAAGAGTAAGAGATCTTGGGGAAAATTCCTCTCGCACCAAAACTGGCAATATTAGAGCTTAAGGAGAAAGGTTCTCAGGAAATAGGAAGTAAAGGGGCTTAATAATTTGAAGTTCATAGGAAGAAAAAAACTACTCTGATTGTTCCACCCTTTCTCACTCAAGATCAAAAGCACATTTGTGTGATTTTGAGCCTGAACTTAATAAATCAGATTGACAGTGACCATTACTTTTTGACTTAAAACCATTACAGGTGATCAGAGTCAATGTTATCGATATGACCCCGAGGTTAAATGAGGGTTTGCTAGTGGATAACCTCCAACTCCTCCGGCCAAAAAAAAGCAAGGCTATTGAATTCTGATGTCAGAATGATGACCATTATCCTCTTTGATTCTGTGCACCGAGAATTGGTACCCCCTGATTAAACTATTAACCAATACTTTTATTTGTAGACGTTTAAGAGAGATGTGCAGAGATAACACACAAAATTTTTGGTAATCAGGTGACTTATTCCTGCATTATAGCGCCTCTGCACACACGACATTGTCTGTAAACCGCTACTTCGGCTCACAAGGGTGGACTATCGTTGCCCACCCACCATATTCGACAGATTTATCCCCATCTGACTTTTTTCTATTCTCGAGAATGAAAAAAAATTGCGTTTTGATGATGTGGGATCTGTAAAAACATTTTCGCAGTGGACACTGGACGATTTCAAAGTTGAAGAGTTTCAGAGGTACTTTTTAAACAGTGGGGAAGATTAGACAAGTGCAACAACTCTAATGGAGAATACTTTGAAGGAGACTGAAAACGTTTTCGTAACCCTCTCCCCTTCGTTTTATCAGGTTTGACGTTAGGAATATATTAATGTTAAACTAATTTTTTTTTAATTCTCTTTTCAAAAATTTATGATAAAAATTGGATTCTTAAAAACCAGACATTTGCCGCCTTTGTGGTTGAAGCTGCTATTCTAATTTTTTTGAATATTTGCGACTCTCCTGGCGGGTAAAGTGTAACATTTATTTTTCAGTAAATAATAAAAATTGAAAAGAGACAAATACAAACATTCATAGCATTGTAACTCATGAAAAATTCAATAAGAAATTTGTTTCGGAATGTTTCTATTATGGTCAGAAAAGTTACTGAGGTAATCGCTAGAAGCATGCATTTTTGAAGATTTGAAGAGGGTAAATGAGTAGAAAACTCTCCCAGTTGAAATGGGTGCATCCTGATAACTGATTTAACTAATATTATTTAAAAAAGAACGATTTTTTTTTTTCTGTAAATCTTTCTTCAGTACGCACTTCAAACATGTGGAATGTAAATTCTGGGAAGATTTTCCTTTTTTATAATTTATGTACTCCAGCTCTTTTTAAGATCTTTTATCCGATACGATTTAGGATCTCTAATTTTTGAAGAATAAAACGAAATTCATCGATTGACTGTTATTTTAATTTCTAAGAGCTTTAAACTCGGTGCTAGTGTGAAAAACCTTTTTTAAATGTTGAAACAGACTTAAAACGCAATTTTTAAAATTCTAGAAAGACCTGATGATTTACTTAGCTTTGTACAAAGAAATTATTGTATGGAAAACTTTGGGAAAATCAAAAGAGTAAAATAAATGATTAATATATTTTCTGATATTTTTATTATTTATTTGCTTTCTTCCTCTACTAATTTCAGTTATTTTTCTGGTGTGTATAATGTAAAGTTGTTATGGCATAGGCCGTGGATCTGTATCATAGAAGACAACGAATATATTTTCTTTTTAATTGATATATTTGTGAAAATCGCTAAATTTAAACAAAATGAAAAAATTTCAGAGGTTATTAAATGCATTAAACATGTTGCCATATTAATGATGAAATCTTTCTCGACTTCTGTTGAAATAAATATAAAAAAAGAAGGTTCCACCGAGATTTGAACTCGGATCGCTGGATTCAGAGTCCAGAGTGCTAACCATTACACCATGGAACCTAACATTCCCATGCCGGGAATCGAACCCGGGCCGCCTGGGTGAAAGCCAGGAATCCTAACCACTAGACCACATGGGAGGATGCTACTCCATGTGCTCGTAAAATTATAAATCTACAAACAATTGGTGTAATTCTTTTAAAGAATATTTTATGGGTTTAAAGTTTTCCATTTGTATTTTCACATAAATTGTTTGTGAGTCTAGAATTCAAAGAATTCATTCGTTATATATAATGTAAATATTCGTTATAAAGGAAAATTGAGAAAGGCCACTTACAATAAGAAAGTTAAACAAAAAAAGCAGCATAACAAATACTTACACAAACCAGATAAATTTTTATTAAGTACAAGCTTTTCGGAAAAAAATAAATACAATTAGGTTGCGTGTACCTTTCTTATTTTTAAAGAAATAGGGAAAAAAGCAATAATTTTCAACAGCTCTTGCTTTTTTTTATTTTTATTATTAATTTTTAGAAAATGACTTGTTAAGTTTTATTCAAATAAATATCTTGCAAATTTTTATATTCTAAAAAAAAGCAAGATATATTTTGATTTTATAGAGTACGATTGATTAGTATTGCCATCTAGGGATCAACTTCGAAAGTAATAGCTACGTTTGAAATTTTTTTTTTTCCTTTTTTTTTCCCCCCATTATTACGTGAATGCATTTTTTCCCCAGTTCTTATTGATCCTTTTTAAGTTTCTATTCTAAAGATTCCTGTTTTCGAACCATTTTAAATATACTTGAGAATGTTTAATTTACTATGTATTTTGAGCAGTGACGTACAGAGACTACTCTAGCTTTAAAAAAGGAAGAGAGACGTTACAGTTCTAAAACAACGTAGACGAAAGCAGTGAGACATAATATTTGTGCTAAAAATTAAAAATCTGTTGGTTTGGGTGGGGTTTTGAGCCCCTAAACCCCACCCTTGTGTACGCCACTGGTTTTAAAAATATTTCGCTGTGATCACTTACTCAAAAATATATTCAGAAAACATTTTGGGAATATTAGCAACAAAAAAAAATTTTTCAGTTGTAACAGAATTAGAAATTATACTAAACTGATATATATATTGATCTTGTTTATAATATAATATTCCTTTTCCAGAAAAAATATTTTATATAAATGCCATGTATATCTTTATTTATATACTCAAACCATTTGAACGATTTTTAAGTGGAATACAATTCATAAAAGGAAGGAATTAAATCTTTTTAATTGTAAGCAAATAAATGTGAAGCCGTACTTTTTTTTTTTTTTTTTTTTGTAAAATTAATTGGTTGAATTGTATTTATTAATAAGAGAAACAAAATAAAAGTGGAGGTGCGGGGGATCGAACCCCGGGCCTTTCACATGCAAAGCGAACGCTCTACCACTGAGCTACACCCCCGTTATTTGAATGGTGCTGAAACAATTATATATACCTTATTGTTTCCTAAACAAACTTGGGGGAAGGAAATAATTATGAGGAAAGTGCGTTGATTTATATTAATCATTATCAAATATTAATAATTCTCAAATAATAAGGTATAAAGTACAGAAACAGGATCAGTAGGAAATAGTCGAATAAAAATATTTATCTCATTACTAATATTAATACCCATTCTTTCTGTGGATGACTTTTTAAGACTAAACTTAGCAAGAATATAATATTAATGTTTACGATTACTATTATAATTTTCAAGTACTTAACGAAGTTGCCAAAAGCGAAAATGAGATGATTACTGCTTATATATAAGTGAAATAGTGGTAATTTTTATCAGCCTGTGTAAAAGAAGCCGAAAACTCTTTCACTGATTTATAATTTAAAATTTATGTAAAATGTTCTCATCTAACATTTTTCCCCTCGTTCTTTTAAAAATCTCTATTCTAAATTTTTAAAAATGCCTCTTAATTTAAAAAACAAGTAAAATTACTCTATCACATTAAGACCACAATTTCAAACATTTCCAATAAAGCCTGGTTTTTCCAATGAGAAATTATTTTTCTGTAGTTATTGCAATAAATATGATACTTGAAAGAAATTCTTTTTTTTTCCTGTATTTTATTCTTTCTATTTTAGTGATGTGAAAGTTCGGAGAATGGAATGTCAGCTCAGATGCATTCCTCGTCGACCAGGATTCAAAATTACGAGATCTCTTCGCAAATAGCCCTGGTGTTATTCCGAAATGTGTCATCCAAGAAATTCCATTTGCAGAGACTGACCTTTTACTAGAGACAGTGGCGTAGCGTGAGGGATGCCGAGGGGGCCACGACCCTGGCTGGCATCCGAAAAGGGCCGGCGGCAAGCACAGCAATATTTAAATTGTAAAGCATTTCAAACTCCAAATCGCGCCCGCGCGATGAAACTGACGGGAACGAATGAAAGCTTTAATACACGTACAGATTCAGGAAGTTTATTAGTCGCTATGCAATCGCATTCGTTTTTATGTTTCTTAGGCTTCTGGCAACCAGTACAGTGTGAAGTCAATGGTGCTCAAAATTATTTGCAAACAGAGGCACTAAATATCCATCAATGTGCTCAAAAAATACGTGCTTTACAGACAGTGTTAGAAGTAAAACGAGTGGAATTCGTGGATGACGCTTTAATATATGCTAAAAGTTTATGTGAAGAGTTTGAAATATCTTTTAGCTTTCCATTTTTTAGTTCATTCCACCCCTCCTTCGGAGGGGTTGTTGATTTTTGAAATTTTCATCATGGATTTCCTTTTCTTCTCACACTGGGTATAAACGCCTTCGGCGTTGGCACCCGAAAATTCTAATTTCCGTTTCCGAAATATCTTTTGAATCCCCAAGATGAATCCGGAGGAAGCATACATTAGAAAGCGGAAGTAAAGATGTTCAATCATCGTAGGAAGATGACTTGAGGCGAACAATGTTTTCATCAATAGACAGAGTAACTGCTGAAATTCGAGAAAGATTCCAACAGTTGCAGAATCTACCGCAAAAATATGTTTTTTTTTAAGGCCTGACATAATATTGAGAATGGACGAACTTAGCGCGTAGTAGACTTGTAGCGAAAAATTGTTGACGTACGCACTGCGTACGTCTTCAAGTTTTCGCAGCTGCAACAGACCCAGGCTGTAAAAAAAACTTATTAGGTCCGGCTCTCTGGGTTTATTAAATATATTATTGAGTCCAAACTTGAAGATAGCTTACCAAACACTGTCATAATGTTGAGAATTTTTTTAATATATCCGTCATTATGTATATAGTAATGCCAGTTGCGAGAGCAGCTTCTTTTAAGCTAATATTAATCAAAAATTATCTCAGATCGACTAGGTTCACGTTAAGGCTAACAAATCTAGCTATTCTGGCAATTTAACTGACATACATATAGATATTGACAACTGTATAGAAGATTTTTTTATGAAAAAAAAACACAAAAAGTGCTTTTTTTATCGATAAAAAAATTTTTAAGCTGCTTTTTTTTTTACTTTTACTAATTTTCTTGATTAAAATTGAGAGGTGACAAATTTCAGGTCGGTCCCAGGCGGTGAAAGCCCACGCTACGCCACTGGCAAGAGAGATTTAGCATTGCAAAAAGTGAATTATATTATTACTTCGAAAAATTTTTGGTATTCATGAAAATTATACCGAAATTCCCCAAAAATACAACTCAAGCACATAATATATATAGTTTAATTAAAAAAAGAAAACAGATCCTGAATATTTCTCATAAAATAAAGAATAATACTATTAATTATTACATTAAATATGTTCGCTATACGATACAATTTTTGCAGTATAGAATTCGAAGACGTTACGAACACCGTTGCTTTCCGCACCCCCAAGCAAGATAAACATCTCACATTCGCTGAGGCATGCAAAGTTAAGTTACATCATGCACAGTGCCGGATTTCCCATTAGGCGGAGTAGGCAATCGCCTATGGCCCCGCGCTTTTTAGGGGCTTGCAAGAGCGTTCTCTTTACAAATTAAATCAATACTCGATTTTTTAAATTCGCAAAGAGAAATGTTTTATGAATATTAAAGAAAGGCAAATGCGAGAGAAAATAGATTAGCAATACACGAATAAATGTAGACGTGCGCTGTCAAGAAAACGACATTACGATGACGGGGATGCAAAAAATGTTGTGCTTCAAGGAACTGAAAAATTCAAATTTGAAACTTATCTTCCTATATTAGACAATTTATATGAAGAACTTTCCAGTCGTTTGGAAGCATATAGTAAAACATCTTTTCTATTTGGGTTCCACGTTTATTTCCCTTTAAGTGAAGGTTCAGAAATTTTTTAAAAAGTAGCCCAAATATTTAGAAAACATTACCCTGAGGACATTGAATTCGAATTCGCAGATGAAATGGTTCATTTTAAACATTTCATATTACAAATAGAAGATTTTAAAAGGGAAGAAACGGTACCAGCGTCGCGATCAAGCGAACTTATTTTCAAAAGCTTGCTGCAGTCAACATTTCCCAATGTTACGACGGCATTAAAAATATACAGGTGTCTTATAATATCAAATGCTTCTGGAGAACGAAGCTTTTCAAAAATAAAGATGTTAAAAAACTGTCATGATCTTCAATAATACAAGAAAGACTGAAATCACTTGCTATTATGGCCATTGAATACGATGTCTTGCAGAACATAGAATTCCAAGATGTTCTAAAAGAATTGACGACCAAAAAATTGAAAAAAACCAAACATTCAGTTATTTTTTATTGTAAGAATTAGTTTTTTAATTACAGATGTTAATAAATAATTGTTTATATATTTTTTTATTCGCTGATAATTTACTATTTTATTTGTGCAATGAAATATATTCCTAAAATGTTGCGTATGTAAATTATTAGGCTACAGGGCCTCGAGAATTCGATTGCCTAGGGGTCTCCACATCATTTAATCCGGCACATCATGCAGATGAGCGAGATAAATTTTGGCGGAAAATAATACGAAAACATGGACTATGAATGCCTTGATGCAACACTTCAAGTTGGTGGAAGCTATATGTTTTTAAAAATGCTTACCTTACACATACTTCGTGGTATTTTATTTCGTCTGAGTGGATATCTGAAAAAGGCATTATACCTTAAATTTATACTGACCAGGTACATTCTGTAATACTGATGATGAGGGCAGCGGTAGCCCAGTGGTTAAGGTATCGGATCAAGGAAGGCATGTCACGAGTTCGAGCCCAGTACCACTAATGACCCACCGTGTAGGGTAGCGATACACCTTAAATCTGTCGAGAGCTGAAACGTCCTCCCGTTGGTGTGGAGTGGTAGTTAGAAGAGGGTGGTGCCAGCTCGGGTGTCGTCCACGTCACTTGACCATGGTTCAAAATTACGTGGTCCATCGCCAAAAGCCCTCGTGTAGCTGAACAGTGCGACGTTAATATTCAATCAATCAACCTGCGCCATGTAAGTTTTTGATCACGTTAGTATGGCAACTTCACCCCTCATGATCTTATTTTAAACTCCTCTACCTATTCTTACTTTCTTCCAAGTGAGCCACTGAGTTTGAAATAATATTTCTCTTTACATTCATGTATCACTTGTTGTAATATGGGCAATAATTTCGATAAAATGATTTCTTAAAATCGGGTTCATCACTTGTACTCACCCTGTACTGTATTGTATATGATTGGTTTGAGAACTGGGTGGAGACTTTACTTTGTTGAATTGACCCCCAGATATCTCAATCCTGTGTAGTCTATACTATATGGGATAATGCTGAAAGAACTATCAATATTTAGATCCAAAAACATATAATTTCACACTGTCGGAAAGTGCTATATTTTGAGCATGGTTGCAGATTTCACAAACGACCTATCAACATCTCGTTAAAACTATATTAAAGGTATCCCACGAGATAATTGTGTGTGTGTGTGATGGAATGGACAAAATAAAATAGTCATTCAGTATATGTCTATATACAGAGTGATACGCAGTTTTGTGTGAAGCCTCCAAGAAGTGAGGTCGTTTTTCTCAAGCTTATCGGCATCGGAAATTCTGCTTTTCTTCTTGCCGCAGCCTTCGCTTACCTCTTCGCCGTGCGTCAACCGGCGAGTTGGCTTTAGCAAGCGTTTGGATTCAAGCGGAAGTCACTTAGCTATACTGACGTTCCTGCCTTTCTACACTTTACTGTGTGCGACTGAGCACACAATTTCTACACTACCTTGACCCATCTGATTACGTCCTGGAACGGACTAACGGATATTCTGTTTTTGATTATGGAAAATAAACCTTTGCCAGAGGAAGCTGCCACTTCCAATGACGAAGTACAAAATACCTAATCACCTCCTGTGCCACCCAGTAAACGGCCGACCGAGGAATTTATCACTGACAATGCTGCGGCAATATCTGAGCTTCTCAAACTCCGAGCGGCTTACGCAGCCGGCGCTCGCAAGATCACCATTATTCCATCCACCCGAGACGAGTACAGCCACTTCCAAGGTGAACTCGAAAGCATTTACAACAAACTTATTGCCGTTAGAGACTCTCTAGATGTCCCGCTTTTTAGTATCCCGCCAAACCATGCGGCCCTAGACAAAATAGTTGCGAGGGTCACTTCAAAGCGGAAGAAAGCAGCTGCTCCTACCGAAAATAATACTTCGGACAATACAAGTAATGTACCCAAATCACTTGTCAAGAGGGAAACCCGCAAAAGGGCGACTGTTGACGAGGATGGATTTAGATTACCACCAAAGAAACAGACCGTTAATCCTAATGGTAAGCCTTTTCTTTCCTCCCCTGCCGCCATCTTAACGCATCCAAATAGCTCTGCCCCATCAGCCCCTCCCATAATCCTTTCTAACGCTTATGAGGAGGTGGAGGAGATTGAATTTGATACCGAGCAAGCGGCTGCGGCTGTCGCTCCTAGGGTTTGCAGCGACCTTACAGCTCAACAAAACGACTCCAAAACTGAACTAAATTGATCTGTTATTCTTGTAGCGTGCTTGTTTTACCATGTGTTGTAGTTTTTGGGAAGTTTACCTCTTAATTGCTCATTTAATCTTTTATCTTTAAAGTTAATAAATGTTTATTGTTATTTAATTCAACCGTGTTGTAGTGAATGTCTAACCACGCAACGCGGCAGGTTAAAATCCCGCCATTCTTTATCCAGCCAAATCCGGATTGGACCAACCTCATGGTTTTTGCTCATAGCCTTGCCCCTACGCTTCAAAGTAAATTATCAGGGCGTTTCCTGAGAATTACTGTCCATAGCGAGGAGGAATATAGAAAGCTTGCCACATATTTCAGGCACGAACAAATCGCATTCAAATCTTTCATGTTAAAATCGGAAAGACCACTAAAACCTATTTTGAGAGGACTTCCCACTTCCACCAAACTTGAAGCTGTTAAAAAAGAAATTGAGTCGGAGGGTTTCAAAATTCACAAAATTTCTCGTTTAACTAAATTCCAAAGCAAAGCCCCAATGCCGCTGATTTACATTCAATTAATTAATGATCTAAATGCCGACTCAATCTACAATTACGTAGATATGTTCGGTACTCGTGTAGCTTTTGAACCGTATGATGGATCCCGTAATAGACGGCCCAACCAGTGTTGGCGTTGTCAGGGATTCTTCCACAGTTCAGAAGTCTGTCAACTCCCAATGAAGTATCTGAAATGTGCAGGACCCCATCAAGCAAAGGACTGTACTTTGCATTTTGAGGATTCCCTCAAATGCGCAAATTGCGGTGGAGAGCACGCAGCTAATTGGAGGCAATGTCCGCGTTTTCCAAAAAGCAAAAAGGCTCCAAACCATCAAAACAAAGGTGGGAATATTAAAAATAATAATACGAGACCCTCCAACAAAAACATTAATCAAAGGAATCAAAATACTGCACCGGAGGTGATGCCCTCGTCACAAAATTTGAAACACAATAATCAACTTCGGTCTCCTCTAAGTTACCGTACCACAGACCCTAAACTACTTTACTCCAAAGTTGTCTCGGGACAAATTCCGGCAAACCAACCAAGGAAAAATATAAATGACAATAATGATCAAAATTTTTCGGCTCTGTTCTGTTCTGTTTTGGCCATTTCCAATGATGCGGGAGTAGACCAAAATTTACTAGCAAAAGCATTTCGGCAGGCTCTCCTGCTTTAAAAATCTAAATGATGCTAACGAGAAAGCCTGCGTAATTTTTGAAGCGTACGTGGCAATAGTAAAGGGTGTTTTTTTAGAGGTATAGAACTTTAAATTGCAATAAAACAACGATGTATTATTCGATTGACATGAATTTTTTTTATTCGAAAGATAATCTTGTGGCATTACATTTTAAATATGATCAAGCAAGGCGTAGATTCGTCGAATGGGCCCAAAACGAGATTGCCGTTGTTCCCGATTTTCATAAGCGAATTTTGTTTAGCGATGAAGCGCACTTCTGGTTGAATGGCTACGTCAACAAACAAAACTGCCGCATTTGGAGTGAAGGTAATCCACAAAACACCGTTACATCCAGAAAACTGACTGTTTGGTGCGCTTTATGGGCTGGTGGAATCATTCGTTCTTCAAAAACGATGAAGGCCACAACGTTACAGTCAATAGTGATCGGTATAGAGCCATGATTACTAACTTTTTCATTCCTGAATTGAACAATCATGATGTCCAGGAGCTGTGGTTCCAACAAGACGGCGCAACATGTCACACAGCTCGTGCCACAATCGATTTATTGAAAGACGTTTGGTGACCGCCTAATTTCACGTTTTAGACCTGTGAATTGGCCTCCAAGATCTTGTGATTTAACACCGCTAGACTATTTTCTGTGGGTCTATGCGGATAAGCCACAAACGCTTGACCATTTGGAAGACAACATTCGCCATGTTATTGCCGATATACGGCCACAAATGTTGGAAAAAGTCATCGAAAATTGGACGTCCAGATTGGACTACATCCAATCCATCCGTGGCAGTCGTATGCCAGAAATCATATTTAAAATGTAATGCCACAAGATTATCTTTCGAATAAAAAAAATTCATGTCAATCGAATAATACATCGTTGTTTTATTGCAATTTAAAAAGTTCTATACCTCTAAAAAAACACCCTTTACAAGGGCGCAATTACGCCCCAATGCTCACAGCCTAACATTCAATTTCAACGTGCAATCTTTGTCGATTTTCTTCTGGAATGCGAACGGACTTCGACCCAAAATTTGTGAAGTCCGTGACTTTGTATCAGAACAAAACCTGATCTGTTGTTAGTTGAAGAAACGAAACTACAACCCGGTCTAGATCCACTAATTGCGAATTATCGTCTTCATAAAGACGACAGAAATAATTTTCCGCTTCTCGAATAGATGGAGGTACCGCTATTTACTGCGAAAATAATTACGATCATAACAGAGTTAGTTCCATTACCGAGACTCTGCAGTATATGGATGCAACCGCAATCGAAATTAAATTTAATAATCCCCCCTATCCGAATTGTTTCAGCGTACGCTCGAACCACCCCGGAAAAAATAATAGAAAATTCCCCGATAAAGATTTTCTCAAAATTCTTAATTCTGGCCAAAATATTATCATTGTTGGAAACTTAAATGCCGCGCATCGTACGTGGAGTAACACTAGATCAAATGCATTTGGCTATGCTCTCCGCAAAATTCTTAATAATAAATCGAATGTGAGGATTGTAGCACGCACACTCCTACACATATCAACGCTAGCTCTAGACCGGTGCAAGAGATTCTATTATTGATCTAGCAGTTCTTAAAAATATCCCCTTCAATCATGATATTAGAGTTATAGATTATCTTGAATCAGATCATCTACCGGTCATTCTTAATCTATATACTGGCTCTGCTCTAATAAAAATTCCGGATCAACTCTCCACCCATTGGGAGAACTTCAAATTTCTTTTAAATAACAAACCACTCCCCATCCCTCCTTCCTCCAGCAATGACGACCTCGAAATTGCAATTAGAAGGCTTGGAGAAAATATCTCTGAAAATCTCATAGAAGCTTCAAAACCTAAAAAAATTTAAACAACCCCCATTAAAACTCCGAAATTAAAGCTAAAATTCGCCACAGAAATCGTATTCGGAAATTTTGGCAACGTACCAGAGATCTTGCAGTGAAATCTGAGTTCCAAACACTCAGTCGTGAGGTTACAAAAGACATTAGACACTTTTCCAATCTCGTTGGGAATCTCACATAGCGGCACTTACGCCGGAGACAGGCACTCTGGAGGAAAATCTCCTATTCAAAACCACCTCAAAACATCCCCCCTTAAAGGGCGCACTTGGCAGTGTAGCAAATCACCCTCTGGAGAAGGCGGAAGTGATTGCTGACAGCCTTCAAAAGCAGTTCGAACCCAACACTGAAGCTGAAAACGACCGTTTTACAGCTCGTTCACAAAGGAAAATTAAAAGATTCCTGGACGCTCCTACCCGTTTCGACCTGGAAAAAACAACACCAGGAGAAGTACAGGAGTATATTAAAAAAGCTTAAGATCAATAAATCTCCAGGATTGGATTTAATTACAAATCGCATCCTTAAAAATCTCCCCCTCAAATTTGTTCTTTTTATTGTCATGCTGTTCAATCTATTGATGGAGATCTGTCATTTCCCTAAGAATTGGAAGACTGCCGTGGTGGTCCCCATACTTAAACCCAATTCTGATGATACTCAACCTCAAAATTACCGTCTAATCTCGCTACTCAGTAGCTTGAGCAAAAGTGCAGAATTTGTTCTTTTGAATCGCCTTAATCAGCACTGCATAGCCAGGAATATTATTATTCCTGAACAGCATGGCTTTGTCACACAGTGCTCCACAGTAACCCAGTTACTAAGAGTTACTGAGCTGATTCATCACGGCTTTCAAAATAACCAGGACACGGGTATGCTTTTTTGTGGACATAGCCAAAGCCTTTGACAAAATTTGGCATGATGGCTTGCTATCCAAAATGATGCGACTTGGGGTTTCGGATCAACTCATCAAAATTATACACTCCTACCTAAACTCCCGTGAATTTAGGGTAAGAGTTGAAAACAGTCTCTCCACCCCACGTCCAATTCTCAGCGGGGTACCACAAGGATCTTTATTAGGGCCCAAGCTCTTTAATCTATACATCAACGACATTCCCAAGGCTGTCGGAGTCCACTTTAGCGATGTACGCGGACGACACTGCCATTTTTACCCAAAACATTTATAACTGCAATATCATTGAGCGGCTACAAAATTATGTCATTCGATTCGAAACCTGGCTTAACGACTGAAAATAAAGGTTAATGCATCTAAAAGTGCATGCCTCCTCTTTACGAGACAGCGGTGCATCGGAAACCTCCCGCATGACAACATTTTTAATCAGCCTGTCCCCTGGGTTACTGAATATAAGTACCTAGGGTTAGTACTTTTGACACTAAATTAAACTTTGCTAAACACATCCGTTCCGCCCACCAAAAGGCGGCTGGAATGAGATGCACTCTAAATCGCTTGATTTCTCCCAAGAGCAAGCTCGCATTAAGGCAAAAGGTTCTGTTATACAAAGCCATTCTTCGCCCCATCATACTGTATGCTTCTCCCATCTGGGCAGCGGCGGCAGTTACTCACCTGAAAAGATTGCACACTTTTCAAAACATTCAACTGCGTAGAGCAGCAAACGCACCTTGGTATGTCAGGAACGAAGTCTTGCATAAAAGATCTTAATGTTCTGCCGCTTCTTGATTTCATCAAAAACAATCAGAAAATTTCTTCAACCGGTTACCACAGATTTCAATGAATCTATCCGGGAAATCCCGGCTTACGACAATTCTATTAGCTCTTCTAAGAGACCTAGAGCAGTTCTTAATCACCGTATCAACACTTCCCAGCCCTGAAAAGGATGAGAATGTCTTGATACGAATTTTAAAAAAATTATGAGCTTTATTGTTATAGTAGTTTTCTTTTGCAAGGCTTCACTCAATCTAATTATCCCCCCTGCGCCATGGAAGTTATTGATCACGTTTAGTATGGCAACTTCACCCCCTCATGATCTTATTTTAAACTCCTCTACCTATTCTTACTTTCTTCCAAGTGGTTACTTAAAAACTCTTCCTTTCAATAACCGCACGCAGTTATCTTAGAGGTATCGTGTAACGGACTTAAAAAATATTATTCTCTTAATCCTTGTTATTAAAGAAACCCTTTTCTCTTCTCGTTCCGTCGAGATGCGGCAGACGGTTGAAAGACGGGCTTTGCTGTCATGGAGATGTGACGTCATTTTCTCTTCGTTTTCCTATGAAAGCGAAACAGAAACTAAATCAACTCGGAGAGTGGTTTCCCACTCACCTCCCCCAGCGTTGTTGCGCTGTATTTAATGTGGACTGCTTTCAATTTTTATGTACTTCAACAAATTGTTCTCTGTTAAATTTATTCTGATGAGTGGATAATAGAGTTTTCTCTAAGGTTCCACGTAAATGTATAACCGTTACCGTTACTTACAGAGTGATACGCTACCAGACCGACAAACTTGTAGAGGGTACAGAAACGATCGGAATCACACAGGTCGCAAATGCCTCATTTACGAGCTATGGTGCAAAGAAGCAGAAGAAAATAGCAGAAACAAAGGGGCAGAAAACATTTTATGGAAAGGTTACGCTACAATAGGTGAATAAGCAGAAACAATGGGGCAGAAAACATTTTATGGAAAGGTTACGCTACAATAGGTGCACTAAATTACGACCAGAAATAGTCTGACAGCGGAGTTGCACGGAATTCTTTACATTCTGAAAGGTTCCTTGCATGTCACGTATCCTTCCAGCAGTTACAGATATTCCAGCGATGAGGACTTTAGCTAAAGGAAAGGGCGTCTTTTGCACCACACTCTTCGTGTGATCTCAGGAGAAGTCGATCCATGATAGGTCCGGTGATTTGGCAGGTCAATGAACAAGGCCACCACGACCTATCCACCATTGTCCAAAGCTTACGTTGAAGTGATTTTTAGCAGACATAAATTCGGTAATGTGGAGGAGCCCCGTCATGCAGGCAGGGACGCCTTAAAACTTTTGGTGGTCTTTGGCCCCTATGCAAAAGTAGGCCCTACCTGAGATCTTAAAAATCACCATTCGATGCCATCAATTACTCCATTTTGACTAAATAAGTTGAATGATGGCTTATGGTATTAGACCTAGGCTTAGACACGGACAATGGCCATCACATAATACAGTCTTGGCAGTTGACACGTAGTTCGAAATTACCTGTTTTTCGGAGAATATGCGCGGGAATATTATTTGACCGTCAAAATTATCTGGACTATGATTTTATTAAGATAGAGACGAGAACGAAACGAGGCCCCCACCGAAGTTGAGGCCCGTGCCTTAAGACGTATCTGCAAGCAGGTACAACATGGAGCGGCGCAACGACGGAGGAACATGTGCTGCGCCAAGATGTTCGGTGCAGGACACATTAAATCAATATAACGCCCATGTGTGGGCTTCGGAGAACTCTCATCGTACACAATCACGTGCAGATCAACAGCGTTTTCAGTCAATGTTAGGGACAGCATTCTTGAGACTACCCTCATTGCCCCGTACCTTCTGCCCAGTCCTTTGATGATAGTTCATATCTGACCTTCTTGCAACAAGTTGCTGTTTCTGTTCTTTTGCTCTTCTTTGCCTCACAGCTTGAAACTACTACATTTTGCGACCCCCCGCAATCTTATGTGATTCCGAGTTTTCTTAGGTACCGTTCCCCTTCTACACAGCCTGCAAGTTTGTCGGTCTAGTAGCGAATCATCCTGTACATATACTTTTTCTTTACCTCAAAGATTTCTTTAATCTGATGTGTTTAAATATGTGAGCAATAACCCTGTCCCTGTAATTGCTTTTAGCTACAATTGTTTTAAAATTTTGAAACAAATACCCCATATGTTAGTTGTGGCAGGTAATCGAGTGGTCATTGTTGCAAAACCAGACTAACGCTGTTTCTTTCAATTTGTGTTCAAACCTGGTTAACGTTAAAGTCGACGTTTTAAGTTCTCATCGCAAGAGCGGTGAATGTTTGAAGAGTTAGATGTCATTTGGCTGCTGTCATCACTTCAGTGTGATTCAGAACTGAGAGGTTCAAGTTCAAAATGTCAGCCCTCGTATTGCTTTTTTTTTGTGGTTCGAAAATAATAGCATCATTCGCAAAGTTTCATTTACTCTCCAGCCTTGAGGTCGATCAGAGAGCTCGATTGGGTGCGCAGCATACGTTCTTATAGACTATAAGAAAGCCTGTTTTTGTTCTTATATTGTTCTTTTTAGTGACATTCATATATAGTAAAAGAGGAACAGAAAAGAAATACCACTTCTCATTAGCCCGTTCGAAAGCTTAACCCCCTAACTGGTTTCGTTCGTAAACACCATACGCAATGAGCGAAACACAGCCGGCACCACAGTGTGCCAGTGCCGCTTCTTTACGTGCACTGATATTTCCTTCTATCTATCTTCGATTTGCACATATTTATAAATCTACAGTGAGATTATTAGTGTTAGTGTTTTGTAAGAGATGCAGTTAGTTCATGATACTGAAATATTTCTCATTCGGGATTTCCTTTGTGATGAAAGTGGAATTTTTATGGAAGTCTGGAATCTAGGGTCTTGTGAAATATTCGATAAAGAACAGGATTAGCAAGACTATGTGCAATTTTTTTACATGGAAAAAGAATGAAAATGGAAACATAATCCAAAAACGAGATATTATCTCTGTCCCTATTGCGATGCCAGACTTAGTATGATGACACACCATGCTTCAAATAATTGCGTATTCATGTGTGCATACAGTCACTCAAAAAGTATTGGGACACTTTGGCATGCATAACTTTGTGTACAGCCATTTATAAAAATATTCATCACATTTAAACAAAGAAAAATGAATTAAGGAAATATTTTAACACTTAGTGTAGTTTATAAGGAGAAAATTTTATTAGTATTATAGAACTATAATTTGATCTAGCTTTTTCAAATATAATTCAAAGGCACACTGGAGTCAAAAGTATTAGGACACTTTTGAAATGATAAAATCTAACAAATATATAGCTATCAATAAAATTTAATTTCACCACTTTTTTAGACTAGAAGTTTAAACAAAAACGTTTCAATAGATAAGATTATTTTATTAAAGAAAAATGGCAAGAAACATAGATTTTTCGGTTGGTCTGCGGAAATCTCGTAATAAGTCTTTTTTGATACGGGGAAATCAGTTCGCTGTATAGAAAAATCTTGAAATTGAGTAAGTCTGCTGTTTTAATATCATTGACCGATTCTAGAAAACAAAATAGTGTTGAGAAACAAGCAAAGATCAGGGCCTCCAAGTACATTTAATAAACTTGAAGAGAGGTGGATTATGAGACAAATACACATTAATCCAAGAACTAGTGCAGTAAAAATGACTTTGCAATGTAAAAGTAGGTCTGGAAAATCAGTAAATCCTGAAACTGTTAGAAATGTTTTAAGAAAACGTAAGTATCATGGCAAGAGTACCTCAAAGAAAGCCTGCTTAGTACATCAGTCAAAGAAATAAACAAGCTAGGTTGACATTTGAAAAATGTATGTAAGGCAGCCAACAGAATATTGGGAAAATGTAATTCTTGTTAATGAAAGCAAATGTAACATTTTCGAATCGAATGGCAAGCAAAAGGTTTGGCGGAAATCAAATACAGCAATGCATGTCAAAAATTTACAGCCTACTGTCAAACATGGAGGGGGAAATCAAATTGTCTGGGACTGCATGGCAGGTTCTGTGTCGGGAACTTACATTTTATTGATGGTATAATGAATAAATATGTCTATCTCGACATTCTCAACTCGAAATTCAAAGCAAAGTGCGAGCAAGTTGGGAATCTCAGGAAATTTTAAACTGTACCAAGATAATGACCCGAAACATACTGCAGATACTTGCTACTTATGGGTCCTCTAACACTGTCCTAGTATTTTTAAGATTCCCTGCACAAAGCTTAGACCTTAATCCCATTTAACATGTGTGGGCATTATTTGCAACAAAACTATATGAGAATCAAATTTATAACAAGCAGGATTTAAGAAAATATTTGGTCGAATAGTGGACATAAAATCGATAGATCGTTTTGCAAAGAATTGATCCAATCCATGACAAATAAGACTTCCAGAGGTCATAAAGCTCACGTTCGCTTCACACGCGAAAAGGCTCCCGGCCCGATCCCAGACGGAACCATGCGAAAGAATGCTTTTTTTTATGATTAAGGA